>CM025855.1:36514045-36634045 GCA_003952965.2 Morella rubra
ACAGTAAGTTATCATGCAATCTGTTGACTAGTACTGCACCCATCTTTTATGAACAAGTTATTACCTAAGCAACAAGTTAGCTGTCTGTGCATAAATATTTCACATTCCCCGAAATTTTCTTATGTTTTGTACGTATTTGAGGAAGAACAAAGAAACGAAATTGTGGGAATAGTTTAAAGAAACGGACTGCAATATATATATAGTCTATGGTTTTCTGATGGTTGCCATGTTGTTGTAGTCCAATTGAAGGATGGTTTCATGTTAACAATATCCCATTTGCATTAAGGTGAGACGCGTTTTGGTTGTTCAATGCACAGACGTGCAGCTACTTTTAGTACTCGGCACTTACTGAATCAACTGCCATGCATGCTTTGTTCCCTGCAATATCTTGCAGTAAACAGTTGCAGATTTACAGAGGCAAACTGAAAACATTCAGATGGGGATCCAGGGCAGCAGGTACTGCAGATAATATGAATTCCAAAGAGTGGATTGGCCGAAACAATCGGATAAGTAACACAAAACCCTTTCTGGGTAAAGTCCATTAATGTGTTTGGTAGCAGGATCTGAGCATCCATTGTCCCGATTCTGAGAAATCTGACATCTACCTCAGCTTGGCCAACTCTAAGTCATAACTGTCTAACATCATTACAAAGTATATATGTCACTTTTTCCTGAAAACAGAAAGGAAAAATTCAAAGGCATCAAAAACCTTTTCCTTCGCGCTCATAGCGCCAAAATAGCTCGGATCCATTATCCAATTACAATACAATAACTTCATGCAAAAGTGTGTCACCACTAAGTGAGATGTGTCATGTGTGGCTCTCTTGAATAGCCTCACAAAAAGAGATGCACAACTATATTTGGATCGCTCGTGAAGTCATGTAAATGAACACCTCAACTTTTGGTTAGCTTATCAATGGTGGGCACCAGATTCTCGGGGATGTAGTATTTCTTATTGAAGGCAACTTAATTAAGCCCCTTATATACCTGGATTTCTGCTTTTTCTTCTTTTTTTTTTTTTTTTTTTTTTCCTTTTGAGGTCATGATACGGTACCGTTCAAATGAAAATAATTTGAAAAAATCATTGTGAAAAAAAGGAAAAAGATGCACAATACAATACAGGATGCCTCAACAAGTATGTTCCTGAAATGCGAATGTATTGGCATTTGGTAGTTAGAAAAGGATGAGACCGAAGACACCAACTAGTGAAAGGAGGAATTAAATAGAAAAACGGGGAGAGTCCAGATGAAAAGGTAAACGTACGTTTCTTCTATCACTTTAGCAAATTTCCTAATTAGTTGTAACAGGTAGACCCCCCTTGGCAACCGACGCAAGGATAATGGTACTGTTGCCCTACAAAGGTAGGGAAGAGATCAAAGAAAGTGGTGGAGCAGCAAGTCCTACCCGCATTCACGTCCCTGTCCGTCGCAGTCAACTTCAATAATTCTGTGTTTCCAGTTGGCTGATGGAAAGATTCAGAAGGTGGAAAAGATGCGAAGGTAACAGTTGGAAGTGGATGTCTATAGACTGTGCGTACTTCTAATGGGTATATGAATATATGAAACGAAGATTTTCTCTGGATTAGATTTATGAGGTGGAGATAAGGCTCTTCTAGATGGAAATTACATTTCCGATAGATAACAAGTAATATGTATTTGTATATATTTGTGTATAAAAGAAAAGCACTCTTGGAAACATGGCAAAGAGTATAAGAAGACTACTCAATATGGGAGCCATTTATTGTGATCAGATTATAGTGAGAAGTCCAAATTTTTTTCAAATATTACCGAAAATTGCAGGCAAGATTGGATTACGCATTGCAGAATTGATCTTCGAAAATATTTATTTGCGGGAATTTCCGGTTATCAGAGATACCAGCACCACTTTGGTAGGTACAGCTAAAATCAGGAAATTTTTTTTCAAAAAAAAAAGTTTAGATTATTGAGTTTAGAGTTTATTGGGCGAATGACCAAAAATACATGCAAAATAAATAAATAAATAAATAAGGGCCGGTTAATGACGGCAGTAACTGACTTCTATCACTATCAAAGGTCGATTTCTGCACTTAAGGGTGGCAGTGACGATGACCAAAATTTAGAAACCGACCTACCCGATAGCAAGGGCTGATTTTGAATCCGCCTACCTATTCATATGAAAGTTTGTAATTGGATTGTGAAGAAACTTATATATGGGGCATCTAAAGCTACCAACAAAAGCATGCCGCTCAATAATGGTAGTTTGGGCATCCAGAGAAATTAAAAGCTTAAGGTAGATACAACAGAAAATCTTTTCGTCCCTCTTTTTATGGGAAAAATATTAAAGTAATAAAAAAGATATATATATGAGATGTGATCAATATAGATTTTCAGACAGGTTGTCTGACGTCCAATTGTACTTTCCTTTATCTCTCATCTTCCTCAACATGTTGGTATCTTCGGTCGACCGATGAAAACGTGGAGGCAGCTGATCTTGTTGCCTTATTTCACTTCAAGGATGAGACTCCTTCCATTATTGGAGAGATTCCAGTCATGCCTAATACATATATAGCTACTGCTGCTTGTTTTTTTTTTTTTCTTTGTCACTGATATATCCTACATCCATGTTTATATATGTAAAAGCAAGTTTCGGAAGGAGAGATTGAAATTTTATGTAATTTATGTCCGAATTATATGATAAAATTTCAAAAGAAATAGACACAATAAGTGAATCTCATTATAAGGCTTATACTACTTAAAATTTTATATGGGTAAAATTAAATGGTGTAAGATCAACTTGTTGTGTCTATTTATATTTGAATTCTACCATACTATTTGGACAGATAGTTGTAGAGGATTTTGATTCTCTAAAGATTAGATGCATGAACACTAGATAGAAGTAGCCAGATTTTATAATAATCATGCACAATTAAGTTAATCTTAGAGAGAGTGATTTGTTGGTGGATTTGGTTTGGAATACAGATACTGATAATCACGAGCAATTAATTTTGTAACACAGACAGATCTGACTTAACTTTGGAAACAGGTTTTGCTGAAGGAGTGCAAATCATGGAATAAATAAAAAAATAAGTTTGTTAAGAGTGTTCGTATCGTTTACTAACATTGGGCCCAGCCCAACCGATCAGCCCAAACCGATATGACTCAATATTTCCAATGGGCCGATTTAGGGGTCGCGTCACTTTTTTTCTCCAAACGTTGCTAGACAGTAAACTTTCCCAACCTATCACTTTCTAAAAAAAACGCTGCGAGTTTTTTTTTTTTTTTTTTTTTTTTTTTTTTTTCCAGTGGTGTTTTTAGAGAAACGCTCCTACAATTGTATTCTTTTCAAAAAAAAAATTGCGGCGTTTGTGTATGCATAGTAAGTTGGGTGGTTGAGCATTGTTTGTTATATAGCTGTGTATATAATATATATAATAGAGCATAAACATTATTGATACGCCAGATGAAGATTTTAGTATATATATATATATATATCCCTATCTATGATAATCAGACTGAACCTCCTGATAAGACTTTTCTTACGCAATCTGAAATAATATCTTTACAATGATCTTATTCTATTCATGTTTACAAAATACTTTTGTTTTAAATAAAGATATTTTACGAAAAGAGAGTTACTTAAAAAAATTAAAAAAAAAAAAAAAAGACTTTGGTTTTTTGAACTTACGATAAAATAGACAAAAGCTTACAACATAGTGTTTATTATACTATTTAAATAAGTACAACAACATATACCTTTCTTTTTATGGTTTGAACAATATTTCCTACATTAAATGCTCTTACTAAAGAAACACCATGGCTTACTACTAATAGTAAAAGATTTATGAATTTTATCCTCCTATTACTACTATTAGTTAGATGTTCAAAATAAACAATATTTTGCAACTCCCTATAAATTAATACGCTTAATAATAATGATAAAAATTTTGATAATATTATTCAGCAAAATAATTATACAAATACTTACTTAAATCAAATAGGCACTCATTTAACTAAATTAGAATCTTTAATCAAACCTTCTGCTCCAATAAAAACTTCTCAGCCTAAGCCTATGTTCATTCCATATGAATTACCAACTATGCCTCCCTTAACAGATTCATACTGAAAAATTAATAAAATCAATGAAATGCTTGAAAAATTATCCTTAATAAAAAATAAAAATGCTTCTCTTCTACATGTTTTAAACATCCACTTTCTTCTAGCTTCTGATTCTGAATTCTGCTTCTCATTCTGCTTTTGATATACAAGCGTTAGAATCTCAATTTCAAGATGATTAAATTTAATAAGTTACATACAACAAAAAATTTGCCAAAACTTCTTCTCGTCCTTAAATCGTAATTATTATCCTCGTCCACTCCTCCTGATATACAATATGAAGAACGACATTTACGTACACTGCTTCTTTTCTGCTAATGAATTTATGAATGGAATATTGATGGCGTTTCTGAATATGAAATTTTAAATATTTTAAATTCAATGGCTATGTATGCCAATATTTTAAAATAGTAATCGTACTGATCTTCAGGCTTGTAATTGTATACTTGCTGGTTTTACTGGTCAACTTCGACATTGGTGGGATAAATATTTAACTGATACGGAACGTCTACTATTACTAATGCTATAAAAGTGATGCTGATAATAATCCTGTTTAAGTAATGGCCAACAAATCTCTGATTTTATACTATTACCAAAAACTTTATATTAATATATAGAGAAGATCTTCTGATTTTCTGTTAAATCTTAAATGTCCTACTATGGCTGATTTTCGTTGGTATAAGATGTTTTTTTTCTAAAGTATTATTACGTGATGATTGTAATCAAGCTTATTGGAAAGAAAAATTAATGCTGGTTTACCTCATTATTTTGCTCAAAAGGTTCGTATTAATTTAACTGATGACAATGGTACTATTTTATATGATAAACTTACTTATGGTGAAATTATTAATATCATTAATCATACTGGTTTACTCATTTGCACTGATATGAAAGTTAATCATTCTTTAAAACAAGAGAAAAAACATACTCGTAAAGAACTTGGATTTTTCTGTGAACAATATGGTTTTTCTATTCCTAAACCCCCCTCTAAAACATAAAAAACTTCTCCAAACGTTATTCTTCAAAACCTTATATCATACATCAAACCTGAGTCCAAATCAAAACCATTTCTTCTCATAAACGTAAAACGCATAAAACAAAGAAAAAAGATATTACTTGTTGGAAATGTGGAAAAACGGTCATTTTGCTAATAAATGTTATGTTAAAAAACAAATAAAAGAATTAGATGTTTCTCCTGAAATCAAAGCTCAATTATATAAACTCTTTTTAAATACAACTTCCACTCCTGATTCTTTCTTCACTCTTATGATGAATTGTCTTCTGAACATGAGCAAATCCACTTGTGTAATTGTTTAACTGATCATTGCACCTGTCAAAAACAAATAGCTGTGTTATCTTCTACTGATCAATTACTACTTGATTTAATTTGCTAAACTACCTGATCCCAATGAACAGCGAACTTATTTGTTAAAATTACGAGAATTAGATCTAATACTACTTCTGTTTTCTACTTCTTTTTACCAAAATCTCTGAACTTATTATGATTTTAGTATTTTAGCCCGTTTTTTCTTCTTCTAAAATACAACCTACTACTCAAGATTTACATAAAGAAATAAACATTTAAAACAAGAAATCAAACAGTTACAAAATACTCAAATCAATTTTACAAAAATCACTGATAATTTACTTACTGAAATATGTTTACTTAAAGCCCAACAAACTACCACAAATATTCTGATTTACCTTTAATACTGATGAACCTTCAACTTTCCTCCTTTCCTCTGAGTTATTTTTAATATCATTGATGTATTGTTTTCCAAAAATGGTATTCTGAAATTACTATTCGAATTAAAGATTTTCCTTTACTACTATTGCATTAATAGATTCTGGTGCTGATTTGAATTGTATTCAAGAAGGTCTTATTGATTCAAAATATTTTGAAAAAACAAAAGAAAAATTATCTCAAGCTGATGGTCAAAAAATGCATTATCAATATAAACTTCCAATGTTCACATTTGCAACAATGGCTTTTGTTTTCAAACTACTTTTGTTTTAGTTAAAAATTTAACTTCTAAAGTAATATTGGAAATCCTTTTTTATCTTACTTTATCCTTTTATTGTTACTGAAGAAGGAATTACTTCTAAGGTTTTAGGTCATAATGTTACTTTTAAATTTTTCTATCCTCCTTTTACTCGAGATATTCAAGCTCTTAAAAAATATTTCTATACGAAAGAAATTAACTTTTACATCAAACTAAAATAATCGAAAAAGAAAACATTTACAAACAACATATTAAATTCTTTACAAAACTATCAACAAGAAATACAGCAAATTAGAAAAAACCATTTGTTCTTTCCCAATGCTTTTGGGATCGAAAACAGCATATTATTACTCTTCCTTATGAACCTGATTTCTCTGAAAAAAATACCTACTAAAGCTCGTCCTATCAAATGAATCAAGAATATTTAGAAATTTGCAAAAAAGAAATTCAATCTTTGTTAGAAAAAATTAATTCGTCCTTCTAAATCTCCTTGGTCTTGTGCAGCTTTTATGTAATGAATAATGCTGAAAAGAACGAGGTGTTCCTCGCCTTGTTATTAATTATAAACCTTTAAATAAAGCTTTACGTTGGATACGTTACCCACTTCCTAATAAAAAGATCTACTTAATCGTTTACATGATGCATGTGTTTTTTCTAAATTTGATATGAAATCTGGATATTATCAAATACAAGTTGCTGAACAAGATCGTTATAAAACTGCCTTTACTGTTCCTTTTGGTCATTTTGAATGGAATGTTATGCCTTTTGGTTTAAAAAATGCCCTTCATTTCAAATATTATGAATGATATATTTACTCCTATATTTTACATTAGTTTATATTGATGATGTACTTATTTTCTCTAAATCTGTAAACAGCATTGGTATCATCTAAAGAAATTTCATAAAATCATTGAACAATGGTCTTGTTGTATCTGCTCCTAAGATTAAATTATTTCAAACTCATATTAGATTCCTAGGTCATAATATTATAAGGCACCATTACTCCAATATCACGTGCAATTGAATTTGCTGATAAATTTCCTGACAAAATACTTGACAAAAAACAATTGCAACGTTTTCTTGGCAGTCTTAATTACATTGGTGAATTTTATAAAAGATTTACGCAAAATATGTAAACCCTTATTTAATCGCTTAAAAAAGAATCCTTCTCCTTGGACTGATCAACATACTGCTATTATTCAACAAATAAAGAAACATGTTAAACATTTACCATGTTTAGGTATTGCATCTCCTCATGCATTCAAAATAGTAGAAACTGATGCATCAAATCTTGGTTATGGTGGCATATTAAAACAACGCATGCCCAATGATCTGATGAACAAATAGTTCGATATCATTCTCATGCATGGAATACACTCAACAAAAATACAGTACTGTTAAGCAAGAAGTCTTAGCAATTGTTCTTTGTGTCTCTAAATTTCAGGATGATCTTCCTTAATCAACATTTTTAATTCGTGTTGATTGTAAATCTGCCAAAGATATTCTATTAAAAGATGTCAAAAATCTTGCTTCCAAACATCTGTTTGCTCGTTGGCAAGCCAATACTTTCTGTTTTTGATTTTGATATTGAACATATTAAAGGTTCTCACAATTCTGTTCCTGATTTTTTAACTCGTGAATTTTTACAGGGAAAATGACTTCGTCTTCCTCTTCCAAACTAATAAAACTCTTTCTGAAAGCAATTTTCCTCATTCCTACTATTCCTTTTCGTGGGTCTGCCCCTAGACCTCGACCAGGATCCATTCCGATGACTAATCAGTTTACTGTTTTGGGTCAAATACCTCCAATATCGGACCTCGTGTCCCTCCTCCTTTCCGATGACTTCTACTTTCAGTCAAAAAGTACAATCTTCCATCATCACACTCCTTTTACCTAAAATTAATCCCAAACATATATCAGACATGAGTGTTATATAGAGGAACCATATCAGACAATATCAGATCCCTATCAAGTTGCTTCTCAAATATTACCTCCTGGATGGAACTATGTTCCGAGAAATCCGATGTTTACTCAAGAATTTTATCAACATATTTTGATGATACAAAATCAGTTGAATTTGAAAAAACTCCTTGTAAATATGATCCTTCAAATGTTGGTTTTTCAAAATTTACTATTAGAAGGATTATTACTCCAAAGGAATGGGGTCAGCCATGGACTCTTCGAGCCTTGACTGCACCATTTCGCAATTTGAAAAATATCACGTATTATGACTATGTTGATGCATGGACTTTTACTTTATTTTTTGAAAATAAAACCCATCGTCACACATGGTTCATAAGATTTAAAGGTTTTCAATGCCCTGAAATATGCCCCATTGGTTTCTCCAGTGGTGGGATCGTTTCGGTGCTGATGAAAAACTGTTACCTCCGGGATTGAAAGCCTATGATAAATGGGCTGTTAATCCCATGATACTCCCAGCTTAGAAAAATACCCAGCCATGAAAAACCTCTTTGCCAGAATATCCCCATCTTACTCCGTTTTTTCATACAGTTTAACCTTGTTCCCTGGATATTCTGGAACTTTACCTTTACCCATGAACAAAATGCCAAAATCCTTTCCAAAAATTTTTTGTTAAATGGTGGACCGTTTTTACTTGTGACAATATCATTAATGCCATTGACCAAGCTAAACACAAATAGCAAAACACCCGCAATTTCTTTCTCAAAAAAGCCAGATTCAAGCCAAACTTGCTGCGGCTCAATCTCGAGATGATTATAAAAAAAAAGGGAAAATACACTTTCACCCACAAATACGGGTAGTGACCATTGCCCAAACTACCATCTTTAAGACATTGCACCCTTAAACTACCAATGTTATACACTTTAACCCTAAACTACCCACTTTGACACATTACACCCTCCAATACTAATATTAAACACTTTGCACCTCCATTTGACAATAATACCCTTGAGAAATTAATGAATTGACAACAATATCTAAGGGCATTATGTCATTTTAGTTGAAAACTTTTGTCAAAATTGGTAGTTTATGTGTCTAGTGCAAAGTGTAAAATATATGGTAGTTCAGGGGTGAAAGTGTATTTTCCCCAAAAAAAATTGTTAGAAGTTTTGTCTCAATTATTTGAAGAAGAGACCGTAGAAGATACAGCTGCCTCCAGTTCATTTCAAGATATCCATTCTCAATATGAAGATAATTCTCAAGATCTTATACTGGCTATGAAGTGGAACTTTCCATTAAAGAAATAGAAGCCCTGCAATGTTCATTTGACGGATAATTACATGGCGTGAAGGATACAATTGTCATTTTGCAAATATCAGAACAAAGCTGCCGACAGTCACTATTTAGTTACTGTTAAGATAATGATTACTGTTTCCGAAAAATACCACTGTTGCTTTCTTTCCAAAAATACCCCTGGTACTATTTCCTTACTGTTCATTTATTCCAAAAATACCTTTACTATTCAAAAATATTAAAGGTTATTTCAAGTCATTCGTCCTTATTTCTTTTCTATATAAGACGACCTCTTCTTTCATTCTCGTCAGAATACAACCGAGAGTGAAACCAAAGCCACTTCTTTCTACTTCCTAATTTCCTCAAAACCATCCTTGTCTTCTCATTCCTCACTGCTCTCAAGCTTCCCTTAAACCTTCAAAGCCTTCACTACTAGTACACCATTCTCTTTCTTACAGATTCCAACTACCCCTCTTTATTCCCTGCTTACCTTTGTAATCCTTTGGTTTTCCTGCAATATCAAGTTTTCAAGTTCATCTTGTAAGTGTGCTTTTATTATTGTACTTTGTAAACTTTAAATATTTCAATATCAGTCAAGATCTTTCAGTTTTAATTGCTATTACATTATTGCTTAACAGAACGTGAATACTATGCTTGCATTTTTATTTCTCAATATCATTTATGGTTCATATCTCGTGCTTACATATACTACCATTGACAATATCATTGATGAAATATTATTTGAAGAATATGATTCAAATATATCATTGCATTCAAATGACGAAAACAATACCTGGGCGTAATTTGGTATATATATACATATCAAGTATATTATATATCCTATGTATCAAGTTAGTGCATAGTAATCATCCTATACACTGAATTATATATATGCCCTTAGAAATTATATGCGATGTACAACTACATTAACTATAGACTAGTACTACTATTTGTGAGCTACGTATACTGTCGATAGTCAGACATAGGTCCCTATCTAACAACTTCCCACTTTTGTAAATCGTACCTCAGCTCCTATATGCCTTTCACCTATAAAATTGTTAACTCCTGCTTTTGATCATAGTCCTAGAGCCTAGGCCCATGGTTTTTTTCTAAGATACCACTTAAACTTATTCACACCTAGGCAGTCTATCTCTTTTAAAAAAATATTTTTACCCTAAATTATTAATTGTTTTACAATTTACACCATAATTATTATTGTTTGAGAATTGTACTAACAAGCTACCTATCTCTAATACGTTGTACCATAAATTACCATTGTGATATTGCACCAACAAACTACCTATATCTAACACATTGCACCTTAAACTACCATGTTTGTGATATTGCACTAACAAACTACTCATCCTAACACATTGCAACTCTTTGTAATATTTTTTATGTCAAATTGGACGGAAATTGATCTTTTAAAAATAAAAAGATGATTATGTCATTAAATAACCTGCAATTTAGATCTTTTTAAGGATATAATCGATATTTTGTATAAAAAAAAGATGAAAATTGATTTTTTTTTTTTTTTTTTTTTTTTTTTAAGGAAAGAACGATTATGGCCTTAATTTAATCTGTTATTCCATTTTTTTTAAGCCTATAATTGATCATTCATATTAAAAAGTCAATTTTTATCTAATTTGACCAAAAAATAAATAGAAATTGTAATATGTTAAGAATAGGTATTTTGTGGATGCAATGTCTCAAACATGTTAATTTAAAGTGTAACATGCAATGATAGTTCATAAGTAAAAAATTGTATATTCTTTATTTTTATTGTCTTTGCTAGTAAATAAAGGACTTGCTTCAACTTTGAAGAAAAAAAGAAAAAATAAAGGACTTGCTACAACTTCTTTGTTTGTCTTTTGGGCCTTGCATTTGGAATTGGATGCGTGTTTGTAAATTTTAGCCCAACACAATTAATACCCCCAAAAAATACAACAATCCATCCCCGCAGGCCCTTAACTGGGCTCTCTTGTGAATCCAGTGCAAGGAGTACTGCGCGGAGAACATTGCAGACCTCATCGCGTTGTACTTTGCTTTTCGATCTTTTGATGTCATCTCGACACGTGGCCTTTGATATACTCCGAAAGGTTTAGTTTACCAAACCCCGAGTCAAACTTTTACTAGAGCTGTGTGTCTAATTGGCCACGAAAAACGGGTGAAGTCAAACAGTGGATAACAAGTTGATTCATCCCCGTCAAAGCTGACTTCCAGATATCCAACCGCATAACGCAAACGTGACCCGGCCGGGCCCGCGGATGCACGTGCACCTCCTTACTGTTTGTGGACGGATATAGACAGAGGTGGCAGATCGTCACATGTGACGTTGATGTGTCGGAGAGGGATCACTGTGTCCCCCCCGCATCTGCAAAGCTTCCGCAGGCGGGACCCGCCCGGGAGGACTCCGACATAAAGGACAAGGTAACCGACGCTTTTTCTTAATGAAGTTCGTTTTGGAGTCATTCGCCGAATAAATCTAGGGGCCCCACTCTGGCCTCAGTGGGGGCATCTGGTGGGTCCCACTCCCCGTACAGAAAAAAGTTATGTCAAGCTCTTGTGCTGTCATGGTATAACTCTTAACTTTTTTTTTTTTTTTTTTTTGGTGTTTAAGGCTGGTTTATCTACTACTTATAGTAATTCAAAAGACTAAAAACTGGTATATCCACGCATGGATGCCTGCTTGCAGCAATTTCTCTTTGTCCAGTTGCATTTGGAAATTACTTTGTAGAAAACAAAAGAAATAAAGCGCCATCTATAAAAGAATCTTACAAATAAAGATTCAAAATACGACTTTAATAAAAATTTAGGATTTGGAATCTTAAGGGGTTTTAATGTCACATCTTAGGTTATAAGAGAAAATTTTCTTTACTCTCATTTACTAAACAAATATATATAATACAAAATATAAATATTTTATTGCCCTAATTAACGTAACCAGGCAAACATAATCTCAATGACCAAGAAAAAAAAATAATCTCAATGACATATGGTAGGACCATTGGCAATTTTAAACTTTTATATTTGGTCTTTTCTTAGCCGGCCCCGAAAGGAGTTGTACACTTGAGAATGGCTCGCTCAGATATTAAGTTGATGTTTGGATGCTTCAAAAAATGAAGAAAATTTTATTGGCGTAGTATTTTATTGACTTTGAGAAGTTTGTGAAAAGTTTTGTGAAAAATGTAGGAAGAAAAATTTGGTTGGAGGTTAAATAAGTGAAAGAATTCAAACTCCTGCGCCTCTGAAGTATATTCACTAGGTGACCCACGATGCAACTCTCGTACCCAGGGACGAAGTTAGGGTTGGCGGGGGCCATGCCCCCTAGGCCCTAGTTCTTCAAAAATTCTTAAATAATTTTTTTACTAAACTTTAAATAATTTTTTTTTCTTTAGTAAAAAAATTATTTGTTAACGATTTTTTAGTTTTTTTTTTTGGTTTTTGACCCCTCAAAATTTATTTATACGTAATTTCCCCTCTAAGATTCAATCATGGCTTTGTTTCTGCGAACTTGTGACTTGTGCGCCTAATCACACAGACACAAGTTCGCCCTTACTAGAACTGCATGAAACTTGTATCTGTGTGATTAAGCGCACAAGTCACAAGTTCGATTCTTTACTGGATGAATATCATAACCAGTTTAAGTGAATAGCACTGGTGTGGATGAAACTGTGTTAGTTCTTCACGGTTTACCTGTCCACTCATTAAGTGGACTCAGTCCGGTGACCTGGCGCATAGAGTTTCTTCTCTTTAGTTAAAAAACATATGCAACTCTCATTTTCTTTAGCTGAAAACAATTCTTTAGAATTATTCTGCCTTTTCTACAATATTTGATTTCTCTCAATCTTGTAAAATATACTATATGATAACAGAAGAATTAAGCGTACAGCGAAGAAAAAGTCAAATTCTATTGGAATAGCTATATCTGTGGGAAATGAAAACAAAAATTCCTGAATAAAGCTAAGTAGACCTAACTCAAAGAGGTGGGTGACTCTCATTCCCGAAATTGTCGGTGCCCACTACGATACAAATTTCGGCACATATTCTCCGTGAAATTAATATATAAAACAAAGCATAAAATAAGACCTACCTAGCACTTGATCTGTTCATGCCATTGCAAGAAAAAAACGTACCACTTATTAGTTTCATTACCATTTAAAATACAAGTAATATGACACACAGTACTGCATAATAATTCATTAAAATTCAAAATCGAAAGATTGTACTTGAACCACATTCTTCTGATCACCTTCAGCAGCTGCATGCATAGTACTCAAATTATTACTAGACACGCCTTGAGAAGAACTGATCAAGCCGCCGATTTGATCTGGTAATCTCAAGTGGTTTTCTGGTGCAGTGGAGAGGTTTTCAGGCCCTTCGGAAGGTGCTACTAGTGTTCCTTGATTGTACAATGTACTCAGTTGTTGAAAATAAGGGCATGTCCTAGAGTCAAGGGACCTCTTTTTGTTGACATCCTTAGTTTTCCTGAAGTACTTGTTTATGTTCTCCCATTTCTCTTTGCACCTCTTTGAACTCCTCTTGTAACCCAACTCTAACATCCCTTGGGAGATTCTCTCCCACAAAGGAGCCTTGCTTCCAGCTTCCTTGTCCTCTCCATTGCTGTAAAGACTGCATCTGAGGTTTATAAGTGCCAGAACTTCATCTCTTGGCCATCTCTTTCCAAGGTCATCTTTGACATTGGTTACAGGGTTTCCGGAGGCAGCTTTTAGTGAAGAAGTTGAATTCCCAGAAAGTGCGTTGGTTTGGGTATCGACAGAGTTAGGGTTTTGGGAAGCTAGGGGATCAAGAGTTGAACTAGGGTTTTGACTTGCTAGGGTTTTGGCTATTGAAGTGGGAGTGATTGAACTCCCCTGGGTGGAAAGAGTGGAATTTCGCTGACGCAGATCCGTGGGAGGTGAAAGGGGTGCTTCTACTGTGTTTTGGTTATCAATGTTGCAAGCCGGATTAGGTCCTGGTGATAGAATTAAGGAAGATGAAGTGGGAAGATATGAATTTGAGCTCTTTGTTACCTTAAGAGGATCCTGTATGTGTGTCTGATCATAACCGCAATGGCTTCCAAATGAACTTGACGTGAATTGCTTCAAGAACTCGATAATCGTAGCCTGTCTATTGCCTGCAACAGCCTGTTCGTGTGCCATAATCTCAAGCTCTCTGTTCATTCTATCCAGCTCTTGCTTCTTCCAAGCTTCTTCTTTGGCGACCTTTTCTTCGTCTCTCTTCGCCATATCTTCGAGAAGCTTATTGTGCATTTCCTCTTGTTGAGCCAACATCTCGCTCACAAGTTTCTGACATAAACCCTTAAGCATCTCAAACTTCTTTCTCTTTCTCTTTTTTCTCTTCGATTTTGTTGCCACATTTTCACCATCCGGAAATTGGTTGCTAACTGTTCCATCTCTGGAATCCACTTCCAAACTCTGACCCAAGTTGTCTTCTCCTTCACTTGGCTCTTCCGTCTTTTCGTTCTTTTCGGTCCCAACCTCATGAGGATTCTGGTCACCATGGTATAGGTCCTCAAGCTCACTGAGAAACCTATAGCTCTTGCTGCAGTTGATGTTGATATTGAAATATCTACTTTCCTCTTCGAACTTCTCCTTGCACTTGGAAGCAGACCTCTTGAACCCAAGCTCTGCTAACTTCCTGCACCCACCATAAATATAAAAAACCAACACCAACCATGTGGAGGAGCACTTATTTCCATCACCCTACTGCTCCTAAATTGAATATACAGACGGTTTTCTTTAAATCCCCCTCGTTTCCCTACCTCGTTGCTTTGTGTATGAGATCATAATATAAGAAACAATAGCTATTGCCTCATTGATCAATGATTACATCTAGCACAATTCACATCTATAAGATATCAGAGATTTAAAAGGAATCCGGCCCCCAGTTCATCTTCTTGCAATTTCAAACAATAGTTATAAAAAAGAAGCCCAGGAAAGGGTATATTATGTGTACCTTGAGACATGCTCCCAAGTGAACTCTGGGAACCAATTTTCCGTGCTAGATCTGATTCTTAACAGTGCAAGGACTTCTTCATTAGTCCACGGGTCGATTCTCTCCGGTATTGGTCTCTCTCTTTCAATGTCCAAATTCATAGACGCCAAGTTATTTTCTTCTTTCTTTTCATCTTTTTGGGTGGGAGTTTGCTGGTGCAATATTGGGTGCACAAGGTTTGGTTGGAGGGGTACTTGATGAGAAGGGTCGTAATGATCATAGGTGGGGAAGTTATTAGGGGATGAAGAGGCATGAAGAGGAAAGGAGAGGGGAATTGGGAGAGCGTTTCTTGAGGCTATGAACTGGTGGAACTGGTCTTGTACTCCATCAAACATCGCGTTTGCGTGTCTTTCCGCTCTTCTTTACTCTCCCTTTGCTCACTGTAAACTGGAAAAATTGCTAGGAACAACGCTACAAAAACACCAACCCGGCCAACTAGCTCCTCTCACTCTCTCTCTCTCTCTCATTTATCAAGGACAGGGACTTTGTCCTATCGTGGAATAGAAAAGATAGCCCCACCGCACCCTTTTACAAGAAAGTGAAGCCACACTCAGCGGGGAGAGATTATTCACTGCAACGAATGCTCCAGGCTAGAAAGAGCTTCACTAGTCTCATCATTCAATAGGCAGTATCAGGTCATAATTTGGTTAAAATATTCAATTATGCACAGTTTTTGGAAAATTTAGATGCTCCTTTTTTTTATTTGTCTAACTATTAAGATATCCATTTACCTCTGCCAACTCAGAATTAAGATTAAAAAAAAAAAAGCTACTCTCTGACCTTTCAATTAACTTAATAAATAAAGTCCCAAAATTCAAATTTGACAGTACTTTTTTGGCCTGATTCATAACTTTGCATTCGATTCTTTGCATATAACTTGTATACAAATTTTGGCTTCCCTTTCATTAGATTTATGCCTATTAGCTTGGACATTGCTCTCATAATTGAGGCACATGTGATCACGCCCCCTCAGGTGAGAGTGGTACTGAATAGACCCAAATGGGCTGGAAAATGATACTCGAAAACTTTCTTTGGTTGCATATGGTCTTTTGAGAATCCTATGGAGTAGCTGATGCTCATGATGGTGCAATTAACGGCAATGGGGTGGCAGGACACGTGAAAACATGCAGAGACTGGGACCAATTATTTAAGAAGGGGGGAGGGGTGGTGTGTGCAAGTGTTTTTCGAATGGTACAAGGTCTACATTAACAACTGTACAACCTTATTCAGAGACCCAGCTTCCATATGGGAGTTACATCGATCATGTCAGCGAATACAAAATTATTGGACTCTTGTTTTGAACCCATAGGACAAGAAGGGCAAAATCTAAGTACGTGATCGAATATATCACATTTCTCTGCACTATCAACTCCTTGGTAATGTGACTACTCATCCTAGACCCATAGATGCATGGTCCGTTATAATTTCCTTTTCACAAGTAAAATGTACTAGACATATAGGTCATCTCGTCTAAAATATTAGCATAATGAAGACGAGATTTGAGATAGGTTATCCAACTCTAAAAATATTAGATATCTCGATCCTGACCACGTGTTGGTTTTCCATTAGTCGACTAATTTTTAGTAAACAAAAAAAAAATAATATCTAAAAATATATATTATAAGACCGATTTATTAAAAGTTAAGATCACATATACACTGTAGCAATAATTAAGTCTAAGTTTTAGGCTATTATATAGGAGAGGTAATAATCCAAGTAGTATATAGTTATTAATTTGGAACACAAAACACATCCACTAAACTTTGGATTTTTGTAAGAATCTCTCCCATCCCCATGTACTACGTATAAAAACATATCACAAGTGAACAGTACCACTACATCAAACAACCAACTAAATCTCGTATCACCTTGAAGCATCGACCCAATCCAAACGTCCAAGCTATCAAGTGTGGAAAACTAATACAGATCAATGTAATTAGTTAAACATTAGGTCATACACTAGTTATAGCTACAAGTCTTTATTTAATTTTTCACCAGAAGCATAAGACAGCTCAGTACTGAATCAAAATACTCTTCCAACAGCTAGCTAGCTGCCTCCTAATTGCTATTTTCTCTAGTTTTCAATGCCAGGTGTCCTATAAGAAGAACACGAAAAGAGTGCAAAATGTCGGGTTTTGAACATGCAATAAAGTCCAGTAAGGGCACTTTTTTACTTCGTTTGAATAGCTTACCCTAGATCACAAGCCACCTTCCTCTGCCTTAATTTATAGCCAATGAATGTATGCAACCTGTCCAAACCGGTTGGAAAGTATACAGCCGGAACAAATGTAGGATAAAAAGCGAGCTACGGGCTATACCTATAGCTCAAGGTCTCATGGAAGTCCACGATCTAGGAATTGTTTTCTTATTGCTCTTTGTGACACTCTATCCATTCCTCAAAAGTTTGAAAGTGATCTTTACTTTTGCTATTGTCGGCAATAAGTTTCAGAAGGTCAGACGAAGTCTGAAAGATACGAAAAGCTTGGATTTAAAGGGGTTTTGCCAGGTTCATGATCAGTTTAACCTCCCATGAAATCAAGCATGCATAATATTAGTGACTTTTGGAAACAGATCAAACCTTCAAAGTTTGGGTTATCTTGGTGGTGCAAGCTACACAAGATCCATGGAATTTTAAGTTTGAGTTCAAAAGTTCCGATCCACTTTTGGCATGCGTTGGCTTTGCACAAAAGTAGTGCAACTTTAAACAAGGCTTAAGTTGGATGTATTAGACCAAACCCAGCTATATTAATTGTTCATAGAATAGTTGAAGCCCCCAACATTTCCATCTGCCGGTCTAGTAGGTGATAGACTCGTGTCAAGCACGAGTTCACTTGGAAGAAGGAAGAAGACAAAAGAAAAAGGGATGTCAAGCATGAGCTAGCTAGTGGTGGGGGCAAGTTCTTAAATGCTCGCACATTTTTGGGCAACTTGCTATTAAGCTATTGAAAGCGATGCTACGTCATTGTTACATAGAGGCTCGTTTAATGTTCATGCTCCTAATAATTAGGCCTTTTTTGAATATGAGCAGTGATTCAAAAGAAAAAAAAGTGAATTAAGGTCAATGCAATTTTATGCACGAATTTAATTTTAAAAGAAATAAACACGATAACTAATGGGGGCAAGTTCTTAAATGCTCACACATTTTTGAGCAACTTGCTATTAAACAGTTGAAAGAGATATTTCTTGTTACTTCTTTGTTACATAAAAGCTCGCAGTTTAAAGTTCATTCTCCTAATAATCAGGCCTTTTTTTCAATATAAACAGTGGTTCAAAAAGTAGATTCCGATCAACTACAATTTTCTGATCAGAGGCAATTGAAGAAAAAAACATAAAAGGTGAATACTCCTACAACAGTTTAAATTTGTTCATTCTCTAATAATTAGGCCTTTTTATACAATATGACAGTGGCATCAAAGCGTTCTTGCCTTAAAATTAAAAAAAATTAAAAACTAAGCAATGTGGCCTAGACCAAAAGACATGCCTTAAAGTTAAAGTATTAAGATTAGAAAAACACTAAAATGTTGTTAGGTTATATAATTGTTCAAAGAAAAACATCACCAAATTATATTTTAAAGCAGGAGAAATTACAATTACAAATCGGTTAGAAAGATGGCTGAAGATTGTCAAGTATTTTGCGGATATCCATTCCTCCAACGTCCTCACATCCCAATCCGACTCTAGTACAGTTAGAATTATCCAAATCTTCTTATTAAGTCTTCTAATTAGGTTCTTCTAAGCAATGTGCTCTATCTACGTGTTGAGATTTGATTGGTTATAGAATTTTCACATCAGCGGTTGCTTTTTGCTAGTTAACTATGCAGGGACCAAATTATCATAACTTTAAAGCACGAGAGAACCCGTTGGTGCAAATAAACCTAAAAATTAAGATGGCTGAAGATTGCAATTTTCCTGGTTGTATTTTGCGGATATCCATCCTCCAACCTCCCAACCCAACCGACGGTACGGTTTTGGGTGTATCTTGAAACTTTCTTATCCTCCTCAAATTGTGTCAGTGTTAGGTTGGCCCTCAACTGGGCCAATAGGTGGTCTGCAATGGGGGAGCTTTCTCCAGTGTTTATGGGCCGCCATTGGTAGGGTCGGTGCAGGGTCGGGAGACTTTTGCAGCACCGCCTGGCACCGACGACTTATGGAGTAGCTGCGCCCCGCTGAGGCACTAAAGGTTATCGAGTAGCTGGTGACCTGCTCTCTAGAGATACACGCCAGTTCTTAACAAAATTGCCCCTCTTCTTGTTTCTGTATTCCTCATGCATCAAGGGTGATTCACCACATCAAAATATGAAATTGTAGACATGATTGCATGGTTGAGAAACATTTCTGCAGTGGAACAGCAATAGGGTACCTAAAACAAAAAGAATCTTGGTTTTTCTCCTGAGTAGGTTACATCTCCACAACAAAACAAGACAGCCAAAAACTACCCAAGCCGATCACATAAGATCACCCCTTGCAACGAACCAAAATAACAGACCTACTGTAGAATCGAAAAACAAACAATCGGAAGAAATCTTATAGCACATGAACTCAGCAGCAAAACGAGGATTGGGTAGAAAAGAGCCAAATCATCTGAAAAAATGTCAAAATGTCCATTGGTTTCCACTTTGACATTACCATTAAGCTACCAATACGGAAAGTAAGTTCATTTTTTCCGTAACAAGGGAATGTGTCAATTCAGCAAACATCAAAGAGTTCATTCATAAAACAAAAAGGGCCATTTGTAGCAATAGGGTAAAAATTGTAACATGTAGCAGTTTGAGTGACCCTTGTTTTCTCTTCCTTTGCTTGCTCTTCCTCGACTCATAAATAGCAGTCATCCCCTACAAAACCATTGGGCTGTCCGGGATTCTGTAAACAGGACAGCAATGATCCACTAGTTTAACGCTTTGTGAAATGCAACCTGAAGCAGGAAACAATAAGTTAACACATATGCGTAAATCTGCTACTCAAAATAAACCTCACGTGGCATATCCAGACACGCACCAAACAGTTTTTGAGAATTCCACAACTAGTTACAGGCCGCAACTTTCAATTTGGTTGAGCCTGGATGTGATAGTTACGTGTGTGCCTTCTTTTATTAATATTCAAAAAACAACCACAATACCGAGCCCACCCTATGCATACAACAGGTCTGCTACATATTCACTACTGATTTAGTAGGGCTGACACATTTCAGATCGACAAGTCGAAATGATGTTAGCCAAGTTCAGGCTAGGCTTGATACCACCATACATCAACGCCATACCAGACCTATACAAGCTAGGTTCAACACCACAGATCTCTACCATAGCCTCCCTGAATAGCAATGCTGCAAGTGTGCTTATTACACTCTTTGCATGCGAAAGCCAGCATATCAAACGTATGTGGCCCTTAGGATGGATCCAATTTTCTAGTAATCTAAAGATAGCAATGTTAAAGTGGCATCTTGGAAGATAAGACAACTTGCAGCTAAGAACTTACAGATGTTGATGTCTTCAGAAGCTCTCTTATTGCCATTGTTGCATAACAAGAAGCTGGGAGGGTAAAGCTCAACTTTAGAGCTATCTGGGCTTTCTGAGGAGAGCCGCAATGAGATTCAACATTTGGCAAATCTTCTTCTCTCTCTCCCTCAAGGTCGTTATCCTCTGATTGAAGCTTTATATCATTTTCCACCATCTCTGATTCTTTTGCACAATCAAACAGAGTTTTATCCTCATTTCCATTGGAAGGTTCCTCCACTCCGACCATCTTAACAGTTTTAGACTTCACAATTTTGTCCAAATCAGTCTCTGTTAACGGTATGTTACCATCTGTATATGTGAGTAATTCCCTGCGTAACAGAAGAAAACAAAACTAATGCGCACAATATCGTCTGAAGTCAATGTGACTTTCATTTTGCAAAATAAAGGGGCATACCATTCAAAATCCACTGGTTTCTGGAAAACCCGCCTATAACTTCCAGTCATATTTGTTATTGAGAATTCCCTAAAATCACACACAAAAAGAACTCATATTAGAACTACCATACCAAGTACACAATCAAGAGAGAGAGAGAGAGGAGGGGGATGATTCAGTGAGTTCTGAGGAAAGTTGTTGCGACCTACTTGACACTATGTACACTCTCTGTCAAGCTGATTGCATCCTGGTCAAGACGGTCAACAATAATTAACCAGAAAAAGAATATCTTCAGACAGACGTGACACGTGGACAATAAGAAAAAAAGCAGGCATTAATTTATATAACGGAATAACAGTTAAGACATGTCCTAAAATGAAACTATGTTGCTCATTGTCTGAAATGCTGATACGGCGACAGCAGCAGTGGCAGTTTTATTAGCATTGAAAGCATTCTATCTCATTGTTAATCTATAAATTACACCCATAATTTGAAGAGAAGCCACCATGCAGGTGACACTCCAAAGCAATTCTCGATTTCATCTAACCTCATACACCTCACAAAAACAAAGTTGTTTGAACTCTCCAGAACAAAGATGCCTGACACTCTTCAGTCTCTCGTGCCTGCATAATATTCTGGTGTTGTTCATTTTTTATCCACTTTAAATGGTGCTTATTTGAAGAAAGCATTCTACTCTAGACTTCTTTTCCTAGAAGTCCTACTTCTATTTAACTGCCATCGCATTAGCTAAAGCCCTTCATTTTTCAGTTAAGTACTCATTTGCTAGAGCAATATATTGGGAAAGTGACGAAAGGTCAAACAGAGTAACTAGCAAAATTTTCAATTCCTACATTATAGTCAGGCCCAGACTAGTCTATTTGGGTTGTCTCAGAGCTTTAGTCAGGCATTACCCATCTACAGGATGGACATTATTACATTATACTAAGAGGTACTGCAGAATTTATAGTATTTCTTAAATAAGCCTCTAGGGATTAAATTGGAATGTTCTCTCCAATCATTCTTTCTTTCTCCCATATCACTGAAGCCCAAGCGGGCTACACCTTTCTCAGCCTGCTGGCTAAAAGATCAAGGTTTTTATATTTGTTCTCATCAGTTCCACATAAACCTACAAGGATAGAGATATTCTCGGCCAAGGCAGAAGAGACAGAATTGGAGGACCGTTTAATTGTACAGTATCCTATTAACTCTATAAAAACAATGCTTAGCAGCATGTACCCTTCATAGAATTCACAAAACCCAGCGATGTTTCAATTCAGAGATCAATCTACCTTATGCATGCAATCTGGTGATATGCCAGACCAGCTGCTCAAATACTACTAGCCACTAGCACCAAGACATGGTGCAACAGAAAAAGATAAAACTGCATCATAAGGATAACATTAGCAACGGATATCTGACCTTACTCGCCAAATCATGATAGACGTTTGCAATTTCATTAGTTGGATAAATTACCCTTGAACTGAGAAAACAACCAACAAACGAATAAAAACACAATGAAAACAATCTGAATTTTCTATCAAAGAAGGTGAGAGCGTGTTAGTTTTCCCTCACCCAGGCATTGGGAGGACAACATCATCAATGGTGTAACTCCCAGTAAGAATATCTTCTGCGGTAACAACCTGCCAAATGTGTAGAAACAAAGTCCCTTTAAGATCCTTCGTTATATAAAGCAAGTAAATACTGTGAGATTGGTGGAATAGCTGATGCCATAACCACTGGAATAACATTACAATTTTTTTTTCTTTGATAAGTAAGTTAAATTTTATTAATAAAAGGGATGTGTTATCGGTACAAGGGACTATACTGAAAACACCTAAACCATACAAGCTAAAAAGCTAAGAAAATCTGGATAACCTGAAAAAGGATAACCCAACACATTAGCCCATAAAAAAAGAGACTGCATCAACTTGCCCCTCAAGCATTCCAATGACAAAGCCAAATCTTCAAAACATCTACTATTTCTCTCCCTCCATAAACACCACCAAATGCAAGAAGAAATCATCTTCCAAACTGCCAATGCCTTTGGGTCATCAAACTTCCTCTTCCAACACATCAACATATCAACCACCCTCTTAGGCATAACCCAGGAGATGTTCAAAATACAAAACACATGCAACCACAACCCTCTAGCAACCGAACAATGAAGTAGCACATGATCTACCGATTAACATTAGAGTTAGCTTCCATGAGTCAAAATGTGATAGGATATTTCCACTTAAATACGAATTACACTTCAGGTCATTTAGAACACAGGTTGTTGTCCTAAGAGGAGTGGACCCATTTGCAGTTTACATAGATTATGCAACAAGAATTTAAAATGTGGTAAGATAATCAGGAACTAAATCCTTAAAACCAATCCTTTTTTTTCCAGAGTAATTTAGGTCTCATGAATTACAATTTGTTCCTTTTTAAACAGAAACAGAAGAAATTTCATCATCAAGATTACCAGTGTATTCAAAAGGAAGTACATGGCTTACAATCCGCAAGTGCAATTCACTATGGTTGTGGTGGCTGACAATCCACAAGTGCAAGTCACTAGGGTTATGGTTAATGATGGCAGCTCAACTTAAGGCCACAGGAATATTTATCTCAACTCTAAACTGTAAGGTCCTCTCTTGGTTTTCTTGACAAGAAAGCAACGTGTAAATTTGAATAGCTTCTTTGTAACGAGGAGCCATGTAAATTGGTGTGAAATTGTTTAAGAAAAAACTTAAATTCTTCGGCATCTTCAAAAAAGAAAAAGCCAGATCAAGGGGATGCTTAATTATCGAATGCTTATCATTTAGGAGGAAACAGAACTATACCAACCTGAGCCAGAGGAGATGCTTCTAGAAACATTTGTACTTTTAAATGATTATGTAGTACTAATCATAGAAGATTTTAAATTGTCAAAAGGATATGAGTGTGCTCAAACCTTCACAAGCTTACTTCGTTCTTCAGGACTTTCTGCTCCAGAGATTTCATCTAGACTAGTAGAATCATCTGCATCATTACAGTTTTGATCTTCACATTCAGATGTGACATGTCCTGGCACCTTTTCAGTATCATTCTCTTTACAACTTACCAAATCTCCCACCACAACTTGGTCAGTTCCTGCTATATGGTGGAATAAGATTGAAGAACAAAAAGTCAATCAAATATAGATTGTAACCCCTTGGTAATGAAGATGACGATATGACAACATAGCATCACATGGTTTACGCATATGCGCAGAGAAAGATCAACAAAATTTCTGTTTAGAAAATAAAATGAGAGCGTACCATATTTTTCCACTCTCACACTTGCTGCATGGTTCCACAAATAGCTCTGGTAACTATGGACATACCTGAAAAATTGGGAATATAATATCATAAAAGGCTGAAAATCAAAATAGATCTCCAGTTTAATGATTCCCACACCTCTCTATTCATGTGTGTTAGTGTTCGTGTGAGTGAGCATGTGTGTGTTGGGGGGCGGGGTGGAAAGAGAGAGAGAGAGAGAGAGAGATTAAGGCTTGGTTTAATATCTGCTACATTATGTTTGTTTCCAGAGTGGGGCAGAAAGGGAAAGGAAAGGGAGGTAGTCCGGTGTTTTGTTGCTCAGGGGAATTTTACAGGGAAATGAAATTTATAAGTTAAAAAAACAAAGCATGGTCTTTCTCCTTCCTCATACATACATTTCCTCCCCAGTTGAGAGGAAACAAACAGGTGGACCTGCAGTGAAAAGAATTACTGCATCTCCCCTCCCTTCCCTCACTTTCCACCAAATCATACAATGGATAGATATTTCCTTCCACCCTTTCCCTCTCCCTCAACTCCCCCCCCCCCACAAAGAAGACCAAACATAGTGTTGGTCCCCAAGCAAAAGAGATAAATGTCGGAAGGTTCCATTGACTTATCTTGGAATTGCTGCATCCTTCCAATTAGTTTCTTTTTCCTCAGAAATCCTTACAACAATCCACACGTATCATGCACTACCCCTAGTAACTTCATTGACACAATCAAACTCGTTACCAGCAGGAGACCAGCACCAATAATAACTCTCTTTACTGTTTAAAACCCATAAAAAAATGCTCTAGATGGCAATAGGATAAGTGCATTTGTTGACAACCTTGCATTCAATTAAAACATTCCATAAAGCTTCCCAGAAATGGAAGCAAAATTTTCCCTGCTATTCGAATCTAACTAGCAGCATCAAATAGAAAGAAAACATTATTTTGTATTAGCAACCTGCAGGTAACTTGCAAACCATGGACCTTTAACGCACAGTTAACCACTTTGTGTGAACCTTTTGGTTAACAGTTTTGCCCCCAAACAAGAAATTGATGTTCATTAAAAATGGCAGTACATTAGAAGTTAGGCTATGGAAGAGACGAAGTTGAATACTTCAGGAAAGAACTATTCATAAATCTATCAAGCAATAATTCTAGTGGACCTATACACCTTTTCATAGGCTTATGAGACAAAAATATTAACTTAAACGGTACATTTGGGTCAATCTTCAAGGATTGGTAAATTTGAGCGTTTTTTTTTTTTTTTTTTTTGTGAAATTACACTTTGCACTCTCTAGCAGCCATTGATTTTGCAATTTGCACCCAAGACTAGCAAACTTGACACATTGCACCCCAAACTACTAAAATGTTTACATTTTGCACCCTATGTTATAATTTGACTTTTAAGACAGTGTCACGGTTAGATCTTAACATAGGGTGCAAAGTGTAAACATCTTGATAGTTTGGAGTGCAAATTGCAAACTAAGTGGTAATTAGCAAGTGCAAAATATAATTTCCATTTTTTCTTTTAGCAATTTCATCATTAACTTTCCAAATTGCTGTCAATTTAGTCCTCCACTGGCGTGGAAGCAGTTATATGTTATGAGCCACATGTCATAATCAGAAGGATCTACTATAGTATATATTAAAAAAACATATTGACAGAGAGAGAGAGGAATAATTTGAAAACCAGCAAGAGGTTCCCCGCTCTTCTTTGATATCTTGGGGCTGGCAGCTATTTTGACAAAGTCCCTGCTGTCTCACTTGTGGGGCAAAAAGGTTGAGGAAGAAGATATCAAAGACGGATAGGAATCACAAATTGATGCTTAGCTGTCAATGTGGGTATTAGGTAATTTTCCAATCGGGGTTGGTTGATTGAGCTGAAGTCATGGGTTATGAGCATTATGCTTGAAAGATTCTATGGATATGGGATGAGTTCTTAAGTTGGGTGTTCAGTTTAGTGCTTCTAAGCGTAAGTACTCGATTGAAAGCATGCCTCACAGAGCGAGGTAAAGCTGCTCACAGTAGAGTTCTGATAGAAGAGTACCCATTTTTTTGGTTTAGGAATTGCTTAAGTTTTCTCCTTGAGCAAAACAAACTAAGAAAATTGAAAGAATAAAGGAAGAAAAGATAAGAATTGGATTCTTCATCAACTTCCTCATCTTTGGTCCCCTCTCTGATTCTTTTTTGGCCTCGACAATTTCTCGACTACCTCTTCAAATATGAAATTGGTACACCGCCTGGAAAACATCACCAGTTAATTCCCGTGTTTTTACCCTTTTGGTAAGAAATTTAATCCCCTTTCTGATTGGAAGACTGATAATTTTTGTTGAAAACTTGAAAGGATGGGGCCTTGGAGACTTATCGGCTGCCCTGTTAAAAAGGCTGTGGACAGAGGGACTACATGGAACACAATCTGGAAATAGGAGGACTAGTTGACCATATTAATAACAAAACTCAAACTCAGAGGGACACACTTGTAGTTCAGCCTAAATTATTTGTTTATGATAATTATGCAGTAATGAGGAGCTTCTTGAAAGTATACACCTTAGCAGTCAACTTCACATCTATATTATCTCCCTATATTTCATGACAGACCAGTTGGGACAAGCAAACTCAGATATGTACAAGAGCAATCACTTACATCATTCTCAAAGTCCTAGGTATAGCTTTCAGAGCCTGCAAGTAGTTACCAGGGGATTTCTTCAAGCACTGCAGCTGTAGGACATAAGAGAAACAAACAACAGGCATTGCAGTCAATGCAGCAAATATGATAGGGAGAGGATAAGTCAACCGGAAGAGCAAATTACAACAAGAGCAAAAGTTGGAATCTTACTATAGCCCTTTCAGCAACCATATGTCGAGGTAACTGCCTCAGAGTCCCTTCAATGTCGCTACTTTCTCTGTAATATTCTCGTGCCTTAGTTATCAGAGTTCTTTGTATTTAAATGCTCTAAGTTAAGAAAGACATGCCAAATTGTTTGTTGTAATGCCATTGAGAGCACACCACAAAACCCTTCAGTTAGAAAGATTCCACCACACAAAATTCTACTCACAAAAATGCATTTAAATAATACAAGGATATCCCCTTCTCTTGGATCAAGAATCATGCTTACAGCAGTCTTCCACTCTCCTCGGAGTAATGAAGCACCAATTCGGTGTGTTGGCACTGAACCACTTCCAAAACGCTGAGCTCATTAGAAAAAAAAAAAATAATCAACATGAACAGGTCTAATAAGAACAACTAACAGCTTCCAAGACAATTCATACTCAACAGCCTTCACTTCAAATTGACAGACACTTCCAAGAGGGAAATAGGTCACTGTCAGAATTAAGTTCTAGATTAACAAACATTCAAGAGATATTTAGGCATGTAACTTGTTTGTTGAAAAATATATGGTCTCATGTTTAAAGGAGCACTGCATTTCTGAATCCATCATACAAATGCAAGGTTCATAGCACTGGATATCGTAGGCCGGATTTCAGTGGATGACAATGGATATCCGTACATGATATCCTAGGCTAGAAAAGGGCTTTCTAGTCTTTTACAAGTGTACTTATGATGAACTTTCCACCATTAGACAACAGAAGAAATTCTAGAAGTTCAGTACACTTTAAATATATAAATAGACATTTAGCCAAAATATCAGTGTGCACTAAACCTTTTTAGTCAACAGGCGGTCTGCTTAATTGCATATTCATCATGACAAACAAGGAAAGAAAATACAGAAGTGAAGTTTAAGAAATTACTTGTAAACCAAAGTAGTTAATAAAGCCAAGCCGTCCCAAGGCATCTGCAGATGCTTTGATGATATCTTCAGAATCTGCAACAACTCCTCTGAGAAGATATGTAAGCGCAGTCAGTGGATAACATGAAAGTACACGTGTGTTTAAGCCAGAGATATGTGCAATTTGTTATTGAAGATAAAATGCAATAAAATAAGGAAAACCACCTTACCTCAATGTAACTGTAAATCGGTTTCCCAGGAGCTGGCCAAGAAAAAGTCCTTCCCTGCCATAGCTGGAACAGAACGCAGCTATAACATTTGAATGCATCATGAACCAAGAAGGCAGGAAAACCAGGAGTATTCAGTGACCTTACCAGAAATCACCAACTTTGATACCAATCAACCTTGCATTTAGAGCAGCTAATTTACTTGCATGCTGCTTGAAAACAGTAACCTGGAGAGACAGAAAGAACTCTTCTCAAGCATCTGTCTCCAGATAAATACACTATTGCAATACTTCTTGCAGCCACTATTTGTCCTTGACATGTCCAGATTCAGTCTTAGAGAAGGTATGAAAGCGATTTATTCATCTTAATGATAATCTCATTACACTAGGAACAGAATACAAAGTATATTCTGAGGTAGCTTTTTATGAAACGGGAATTCGACTAAGGGACAAGCTTCCAACTCCTCTCAGGTGAGCTCATGGAGCATTTAAATTGCAAACTAACTCCATGATCAGGCGAATAAGTTCACATCTTTGATCAAGTCATCTAGCAACCTATTATCCCAATTCCCATGAATTCATCCTTCTTGTTTGCCATACAGAGGGGGACTTTGAATGAATAGGAACTTAAAACTTGGAATTGGACTTGAATCCCACATTTTGGAGTTCTGTGGACATAAATATACAGACTTATGGATAAACAAATCAGCAGGTTCAGGACCATACTACAAAAATGGCCACTATCAGTCTCTTGGTCCACATCCAGGTTACTCAGCTTATGACCAGTAGTTGCCCAGACCTGCATTGCCTCAATCCAGAATTTCCTTTCCCCCGTAATTATTGATAACTACATCTTGATCACAACTGACAACATGAAAACTATTAAAACTCTATAAATCTGTAACAAGGAGAGAACCCAATCAGCCATTTGACAGGGGAACGGAAGCAAAAGGAAGGGAGAAAAGTATGACACTAGTAAACACAGAAGAGAAAACACCCCAAGTGTACTGTCCTTGCTTTCTTTTTCTTGACCAAGAGCAAACGCTGAGAATATATCAACGCAGTTTAATTCTCTATTATCTAAAGAGGATAAGAAAATCTCCGAATTGGGTCCCAAAAGACAATTAGCACTGGCATCGCAATGGAAATATTTGCACCCAACTAGGATCAGGATGTTCAGCTTCTCCCAATAACAATCTAAAGAAATGAGGGAAAATTATCCATAACATACCTGAGCTTTTGGTCATTTTGGTTTTAAGATTCATGCTTCTTTTAAGTTTTGGATTGAAGACTTATGCGAGTATGCGACTGCTGTCTGTGAAATAGGGACTGACTCACATTTTTATCTAACTGGTGAAAATAAATCTCGCATGCCATGCCATGTCAGCCCAACATATTTTGCTTAAAAAAATTAAAAGGGCATTTTTATAACAAAACAAAACTATGATAATTTTTGAAAAATTAACACAAGGCTTAAAAAATAATTATATTTAACATGTGACCTAAAAAGGAGAAAAATAATTAACATCTCCCCTCCACCGATCTCCCCCACCCCCCACTCGTGAGAGGGGATCTCCTCCGGCCTGTTAGAGGTGGTATATCCTCCTCGCATACGAGGGTGGTGGAGGAGAGAATTTGTAATGACCCAAGGGACTGCTAGTCACATCTGCACTTTGACTTCAAAAGGACTAGTCAAGGTTGCTCTTGAAGTTCCTTGGATCATTATAAAGCCCATTTCAACCTAGTAAGGTCTTAATATGGTACTTAGCCCTTATAAAACTCATCTCTTCTCAACTCCATATGATATTCGGGAAATCACAATCTCCTCCCTTTAAATCCCTAATGTCCTCATCAAGGCTCACCAAGCCCACATTGGTAGTTATTAGGGCTACTTTGACACCATTTCTAACAACCCAAGAGAGCGCTAACCACATTTGCACTTTGACTTCTAAAGAACTAGTCAATATTGCTCTTGAAGCTTCTTGGATCATTATAAAGCTTAGTTCAACCTAGTAAAGTTACAATGTGAGACTTGGCTTTATAGAACTCATCTCTCATTCATTCACTTCTCCCACTCCATGTGGGATTTGGGGTATCACAAAACCTTTCAACTTTCAGGTGGTAAGGGTCTCCCCCATCGCACAGGAAGGGGGACGAGCCCCACCCTCAACAACGTGCTGTGTCAGGGCTCTTTGTTGCAACATTGTGTGTGGTGTGGTGTGGTGTGGTGGGGGAGATCCCCCACCTCACAAGAAGAAGGGGGCTCCCCCCCCCCCACTAGCGCAAAGGGGATCCCACCTCCAGCACGCAAGGAGGGTCCTTTGCATCCTTCTGCTCCGGAAGGGGGGATTCCTCCACCCTTTGTGCAAGGGTAAGATCCACTCCTCTAGTGGGGCAAATTGGTGGAGGGGCACCAAATTTTGTTGTTATTTTATTTTTTAAATGTTTTTTTCTAACTTTTGCTAATCTATTTTTTTCTCAAGGTTTGTTAGTATATTTTTTTCTTCTAAATTTTTGTTTTTCCTTCCTTTCTAATTTTCTTTTAAGGTTTTTTTTTCTTATAAAAATATCCTTTTATTTTCCACTTTCATATACCTTAAGGCCACATTAGATTTTTCGGTTAACAGTTACACAAACATGTGAGCTAAGTCCCTATTTCATAGAGAGAGGTAGCAAATCTTTAATCCGAACCTTTAAAAGAATGACTCTAAAAACCAAAATAGCTGAAAGCATAGGTATTTTGTGGAAAATTTTCTCAAGAAATAAATACTTGATCCTCCATACACATAAATTGTAGATATTTGAAGGCATGCCCTATGGCTCAGTCCGTGAAACGCAATATGTTCAGCATAGACCCTTGTATAAATAACAAACATAAGAATATTGTTTCTCCATACATTTAGTTTTTATTGGTGTGCCTCAGTATCCAACGGATCATCAATCTACCTGGTTCTTTTTTTCTAGGAAATCCACCTTGTTCTCAGAGAAGTGAGAAGTATAGTATTTGAGCTAAAACTCATTGATAAAGTAATTAGTTTCTATCAAAGGAAAAGTGCTCACCCTAGCACATGGGATTAATACAACACCCACTTGAAAATATAACCTTAGAAGCCATGCTAACCCACCTACAAAGCAACCTGCAGTAAGATTCGCATGGGTCATTACCGGCCACCATTTCACCTATTTAAAGATAATATCATTTGTGGGTTGATGATTTTGGTATGGATTGAGTAGTGAATCATTGGTGTGGGGTTGATCTTAGAGTAGTTGTGATGATTATGGTTGTTGGTGATTTTGGTGAGGCCGGCAATGATTCGGCTTGCTTCAATTTTTAGCGTGGTTCATTTAGGCCCGACATTAGGATTCCATCCAACCATCCAATTGGTTCAGCAGGCAAATTTCCAGTCAGAACCATACCAAGGGGGTGGATGCTTACCCCAGGTAATTGGAATCTTCTTGCATTAACCCATTGCAGTTTACTTCAGTAACCTTTTGAGTAAATCAACCCAATTTGCTGTCACATTATTGAGGCCTCATTTGATAGAGCTTTCCACAACTTCTCTTGGGTTGCCTCAGCTTAAAAAGAAATCTTGCAACTCATTTCATAGTGGGCTTTTGCTGCACTTACAAAGAGGCTTGGGCTTTTCAAGACAACCCTCAAGAAGCTATCCAAGGGAAGCTTAAAAAAATAGCTTCATCTTCCCCTACTACAAAAAGGATCCAGCCTAAATCCAGAAATACATAACTAGAGGCAAAATGGTTCATGGCATTATATATCATGTAAGTTGCACTCAGGGCACAAACACTCATGCTGCAGTTCATTTGTCATCCTATGTTTTTGTGTCTAATGCCTTCCTGACAATGAGTGATATCCCAAGTCACACAAGGAATGGAAAAGGAGAAAGAATGATGAAAGAATAGTAAAAGGCCAACTCTCATACTAAATGCTTACTGGGTAGAACTAAGCCTTATAATTATTCCAAGGAGCTTCAAAAGTAACCTTAACTAGTCCTTTTGAAGTGAAAGTGTAGATGTACTCTCCCTTGGGTCATTACAAATGGTATCAAAGTGGGCCTAAAAACCACCAATGTGGGCTTGGTGAGCCTTAAGGAGGACATCAAGGGTTTAAAGGAGGAAATGGTGATATCCCAAGTCCCACATGAAGTGGGAGAGGAGAAGGAATGATACAAGGCCAAGTCCCATATTGGGTGCTTATTGGGTAGAACTGGGCCTTATAATATTCCAAGGAGATTCAAAAGCAGCATCGACCAGTCCCGTAGATGTGGCTAGCGCTTTCTTGGGTCGTTACAATGAAAACCAAGTAAGACATCTTTTCCCTTTTCCTTGTTACATAAACTCTTATGAGACGGTTCACCATGGCAGAGCATACTAGAAAGCAAAGGGAAAGGGTTTTAAGTTAATGTCACCTATTCTGATTCAAGGAAACCTACACCTTTCTCAGACATAGGCCAGTACATATTCGACAAAAGCCTAATACAAGGATTGCTAGACAAATCCCGGAAACAAAACTAAAGCCCAATGTCCTCAATTTCTTAAACTACATATACATACATGTATACAGACGTATATACTAATATGTATACCTGCATTTGTGGGGTGAAAAAATAAAATTAAGTGCATGTAGAATGTTAATACACGAACTCCAAAAGGAGCTGTTAAATACCTCTTTTCTACATAAGAAATAAATGAGTAAACAATATTTCAAAGCATAGGAAGAAGGAATGGTAAGAATGAATTACCCTTTGGGTGGAGATTGAGCGCTTATCCTTTGTACCGGCAAACCCAAATGACCTTGGCTGCCAAAGAAAAATAGCAATGAACTTAGAAGAAATATGTCACGAGCATAATTAAGAAGGTTTACATTCTTGAGCTATCTCAAATTAATTGGCTCAGCAATATAAGAAAATCACTCCCATAAAAAGTGGAAGAATTGATTACATAAAAGCAAGATCATCATTCCTCATCATCGCACTAACAGAAAAAGAAAAACCAAAATATGCAATGAATGAGCATCAAAACCTATGATCGGAGGCCAAGACAGAGAAGCAGGTCACTGGATACAGCTAACCAAAGAAATAAATAGACAAGAACAAGCTACATCCCGGATATGTGCATGATTGTGATGTCATAATAAAATCTATTTTCAAACAATGTCTAAGTGCGTATCTGCAAGAAAGAGAGAAGATAGAAACATATAGCAAATTCCATTTCCAAAAGGCGTTAAATAACTAGAAAATTCAATAACTGTCCAAAAGAAGTCCCAATGGAGGTTTCATGCCATAACCTACTCTAACAGCAATCATCAGGAGAAAACAATATCAAATGAACAAAGGTGGGAGCCAACAATTGGAGAAAAATGGGGGGAGAAAGAATAAGAAGAAGAAGCTCAACTTAGCTTCGATTCATAATCATGATAGTGAGCAGGCCAAAGTTGAGGCATGTCCAAGACAAAATAATTTAACACACCTGGATGCCAAGCATTTTTCCTATCAGTCCTAAAGCCTCTTGTGTCTCCTTGTTCTCCTTGTATAGATGAAATCTGATAATTTATAGAGTAAGAATCGGTTATTGTTCAAACACCACCTAGAACAAATCATGACATGAACAAAACAGTGGTGGTTTGAAAATAACAAATCTTTAATGAGGAAAGAAGAAATGCTAGCCCTACAGGACAAATTACTTTCCTTCTCAATCTAAAATGATTCCCATTGCATATCATCTACTTTAGAAAGGTATATCCATACCATGCAAGATCCAGTTCTTTAGTATATCAAGAGTTGAAATCCTCCAGACACATTTCACGGGCAGAAAGACGAATCTGAGACAGAAGAAAAGAAGGAACTTTCCCTACATCACCTGAGGAACTTGCCATCATTCTCTGACCAATTTTCTGAGCCTCTACTATCAAAGGGCTTATCACCTCTTTCCTTCCGTTTCTTGGAGTTTCTGCCTTTATTTTTTTGACCTCCAATATTTAATCTCACACGAATGCATTTTGATGAGGCATCAGGGCCATCAACCACGTCAGTGACAAGGAATTTGAAGTTCTGCTTGAAAAAACTGTGGATTGCCTGAAGGACAAAAAAATGAAAGACAAATTACATTTCAAAATCGAACTAGGAGTGAAAATTGAACATTTAGTCTACGACGTTAAGCCTGGAAAAGAACTGAACCAAATCCAACCCTTGCAACATACATTGAGACCTAATTTCAAACTTAAAGTGTTTACTTCAAAGCAAAGCAAAACAGGTTGATTATCCTGTTATTTAATCTTGACATTTTTTTTTCAGATAAAACCTTGATGTTTGTCATGGTTCTAAAGCGTATGTGCCCATTCTTTTCTTAGTTTGTCTATGCCCACAAAACCAGCTAATCTTTCAACCCCAAAGAAAACCATGTAGCACAACAGTGGATTTTTGTTGATCCAATAACAGATGCCATGACCCCCCCCCTCTCTCTCTCCCTCTCCCTTTTTCCCTAAGACCCAGTGTAGAAAATGTTAACAGAAAGGGCATCAATGACTAAAATAGTTCAAACTCAAAAACTAACCGTTCGGTGAGATTTATCAGAATCTGGGGAAAGAATAACTGGTGAAATGCTGTCTTCAACGCCAGAATTAATTTGACAAAGAAGAGCTTCCAAATGCTTAGCATCAGAGTTGCCAGCTAGAGATCTGAATGCATCAATTTCAGAAGCATAGCTTTTAGTATTTTCTTTATCATCTGTCATCGTCACAGTTTCCTCACCAATCTGAAGGAGTTAAGAAATTCCACTATAACAAAACTCAATATATTAAATGTATAAACAGAACCCACTGAATACATTTAAATTGTATTACCTCTTGTGGGGCATCCAATGAAGTCAAATGAACAACCTTGCCTTCCATATCTACTTCATTTACAATAAAATCCGAATACCTAGATAAAATTCCAAGAGAAAGGAATCAATTAGACAAATAGCAGAAACAATGTCTAGACAAACGATATGGGAATACCATAAAGTTCAACTCGATTAATAATACAAATGGTAACACATAAATCACAACACAAGAGGTAAAGAAAAAGGTTGTCAAATTATTTGTTAAACAATTGGAGTACTTCTAATTCTTTCAGAACCAACAAAACAATAATAACATAGTTTAGGTAGATTGATATACGTGTATCGAAACAGCCTAAACAAACGATATTTGGAAGAAACAAAGAAGGAAAGAAACTCTCGTTTTGGTCCGTAAGAAAAGGCAGAGGAAAAGAAATCAGAAAGTTATAAATCGCATCAAACCATAAAAGAACCCATTTTCATGAATTAAATTCCAATCATTTGCTTTCATACAGTTATCAGCAGCCACACAAACCAGAAACTTCCAATGCTAACCAAATCAGTCACATGCATGATCAAGAAATGGATGAATGCAACACTAAGATTTATCACTGGACCTTTGCTTGAGAATGCCGCGAAAGCCAGGAAGCTTAGAAATATAGCAGATGATCCCCACGTCCGATTCGACAATGGTTTTCGTTGCCATTCGAGTTTCCGAGGATGTTCTGGGGGTGATATTAGTGTTCGTGGTGATGGTACCGGTGCAGAGCAAGTAGGGTTTTAGAGCAGCGGAGCACAGGGATTCAGTTTTGATCCAATGCAACATGGGGGTTTTACGATTTTACTACATAATACAGCCTCTTTGTCGTTTCTTTGTTACTTGTTTTAAAAATACTGTAAATAAACTCTTTTATTTGTAACCTTCATATTTAGAGCACTTTCGGTATACAAAAATCTTCAGGATTTTTTTAAATTCTGAATACAAAATATTCTACAACTAAACATCATTCTTAACATTACATAAAAATAACTAAAACACGCATACCAATAAAGTTAACATCATCTAAAAATTCTCAAAACACAAAAAATTCTCAAAAAACTCCCTAAACCGAACACCCTCTTAATTTCGTACTTTTACACACACACACACACAAAAGAAAAAAAAACAAATTTATGTCGATGGCTTCGCACCGAGTTGGTTCTATTTCATATCAAGAGAGTTATCCCAAGGGTAATAGTTCAGTGATTAGGAGGGACATCCTCCTTGGGGCTCAACGTTTCAAGTTCGAGTTTCAAAGGTGTGGGATTGATTTTCTTATTACTGGACGAGTTCTTGACTTATCTGCTCTTTGGGTTGTGGGGTTGGTCCAGTGAGCCGTGATTTGTACTTTAGGGTTGGGCCAAACGGGTCCAACTTTGGAGGATTTCCATGTTATCAAAAGAAAAAAATGAGTTTAACGTTACAACAAACTTCGGACTATACAATCCTCAAACCACACATGTCAAATAAGTTCAACTTTGTTATGAGGCAGTCCTAAGCAATTATTTTCTACTTTCTCGTGTTATATAGACATTACATTGAATTTTGTCTATGTCGACTTGTATTTTTTTCATATATTGTTTGATTACTACTATTATTGATTTTTGTACTTATTCAACTCCACATAATTTAGTCACCCAATGCGAGACTTAAACCAATCTAAGACATTAAAGAGTAGAAAAATCAAATTTTTGTATTGTCTAATTACCGCATCTGTTGTAAGTTGTACTTCAAAGTAACAACTTCGTACTTTAAATCTTAACTATCAACAGGTTCACCTTTTAATGACACAATTTAACCATTAAAATTATGGCATGTATCACAATTTTTTGTGATTCTAATTATGAGATGTTAAGATAGGTACAATGTCAGATGAATTACAATGAATTTAGTTGTTTGAAGTGTAAATTGTACAATAAAAGATATTTAGAGAATAAAAAATAAGGAAAATGTTTCAATCCTAAAGTTTATCATAAGAAGGATTTTGAAGTTACTAACATCTTAATTACTAATTTCATATGTATTATTGATGACATTCATTAATATGTTAGCAACAGTAAAACACTCAACCAGTTAAGATTCAACCTTTAGACTTAAACTATTTTCGAAAAAAATATATTTTGTAGTCTAAAGTCAATAATGGCAAGTCAAACAAATCCAACAATGTTGTAAAACCGTGGGTATGGTTTTCAAGCCCAAGAATCCGACGGCCAGAATGATTCCTTCTAAGTGTAAATCCACTTGGCCTAATCTTCGTACATGGAACCCACCACCCAAATAGCCAACAATGCAGAGGGCTGTACTCGCGACTTGCGAGTGTCACTTGGAAGGAAAAACAAGAGTGCCCCTCCTTGTCGAATCCCCAATATAACAGATCGGAAAACCATAGCTGAAACAGTATAAACAAATCCATATAGACAGAAAGTTTTGCTGCTTAGAAACATTGGGTTCTCTCCCGTCTGTGGATTGGTTAAGATGGTGAGCAAAACAGAGGAGACCCAGCTGAGCAATCTTGAGAGTCAGGTGGACAATGGAGGAGGAGGGGCTTGGGAGTACCTCTGCCTGGTCAGGAAGCTCAAGGTCCGGCGTTCCGAGAAGGTTTTGAAGCATGGGTTATCAATCCTCAACGACCCCAAAAAGCGATCCAGCCTCGGCCACGATGGTGAGTCCCGAGCTTGTTTGTTGGTGATTCAAATTGGTCTTAGCTTTTTGATTTGGATTGGGCATGATTAGAATTGTATTCGATATTGGTGTTTGGATTCTGGATTGGTTTGGCTTTGTTTATTCAATTGGGTTTTGTCTATTTTGTAGTATCATCACATATATATTGATGTGAATTGTTATGAGTGTGACGTCTTTGTCATAGGAGTAGCCCGAGTCTTTCTTTTCTTTTCGAAGTTTTAGGCTGGTTAGATTTGCAAGGAATCTTTTAGGTATCTGTGGAAAATTTTGTGATTTTGGTCGATGTATAACAAGCACCCTCCTACTTCTACACCCTGCATTATAGAAATCAAACATAAAAGAAAAGAAATTTTTCTTCTCTTACAGGACTGCTGCTTGAGTTTCAATTGTACTTAAAAAAGAATTAAAAGCAATGATATATACTTAGGTTATGAATAGTTCATCATTGAGCGAAGTCACAGCAGTGGTTACAAAGCTGCCTTTGTTTATGAAATAGCTCACGGTAGAGGAGCTTATACGTGATCCAATCTTGTTCATCGCAAATCAGTGAGCAAATACAATATCAAGTAGCAAAGTGCTAATGTGCAATAGTGCGTGTGTAAAACAAGAATTTATCACACTCATTGCTAACCATCACCAGATTGTATCCATCTCTTTGTTTGCCAAGTGCCTCAATACAAATAAAGAAGAAGGAACATATAACTGCTGTGTCCAAAACTTTATAACTATGTATTAAGACTCGTGCCAATTGGTTGACTGTGATACTACAGGCTAGAACACATGCCAATGCATCAGCTGTGAAGCAACTGTTGGTCTTTTCAAAATAAGAAGTGAGAAGCTTGTATGCACCTCTCATTTTTAAATGTTCATTAACGATCTACATAGACGTACAACCCCCTCTCCTTTCTCTGAGAAGATATGATGAGAATTTAAATAAATGCTGTCATATGCCTATCCAAGTGCAATATCCCTTTCTTTTTTGTTATTTTCAGATGTTTCTAAAAGTTTATTTGTGACACTCTGCTTCATGTCTGATTAATGCAAAATTGAAACATTGAGGCCATAGATTGAAGCAACACATCAATCTCGCACTCTGTTTCATCTCAGATAATATGCTAAAATGAACTGCTGGGGCCTGAGGCTTTTGCCTTTGAAGTTGTGTGTCAATCTATTTCATAATTTATGTGCGGATAATTCAGTTGAACAAGAAATCCTGTTTTGTGCTGATCCCATTATTTGGGCACTACATGGAGATGTGCTCATGTGGGCAAATAGACTTCAGGAATGGTTGACAATAGCCAATCAGGGACAATCCTCATTTGCAGTCCAATGCCCCTTTTATCTGTCATTATTATTATTTTTAATATTTTTCCTAGCAGTAGATTCTTCTGGTTGCTGTTCCTTCTTTTCACCCTCCCAGCCATGTATAATTGTTAGCTTCTTTTGATTTATGATTCTCGTTTTAGTGGACAAACTTCTGACTCACCAATACATGTTCTGGATGTAGAATGGACTCTATATGAGCAAGTAGCAATTGCAGCTATGGATTGCCAATGTATTGATGTTGCAAAGGTATAATCTTATCTCATTATTAATTTTCCTTTCACAGGTTGTTTTGAAGCTTCTGCATATAGGTCCTGAGTCATATCATTATATATGCTCTAGGTCGAGAAGTGTAACTATTTGAAGAAAACACAAAGTGATGCTATTCTGCACTTGCATGATTGGTTTGACTACCTATCACTGTTAGTTTGGTGAAACCTTGGCCTAGAGCTCATACATAACCTCTGGTGGTCCATGTGTGTTATACTTCCTCCTGTGCTCTGACAAGGCATCAAATCAATTTAATATATGCGACCCGTGCTTTTAGTTAAGGCAGACACTGTATGTTTTGAATTAGCACAATTCTTGCATCATGTAACTGTTTAAAGCATATTGTTCATGGATTCTACTTTTGATTAGTACTACAATGGATTTTTTGGTGTGGCACTTGTAGGTTGGGATCTTCTTTTATATTTCTTATGGGGGAGGGGCTTTTTTAGGAATGCATGAGTTCTATGGTGAAATTTCTAATGCTTTTAGAGTTGTTTTGAGCGCGCTGAACTTTCCTTCTTCTGTTTCCTATTGGTGCCCTTTCCAAATGAATCCTCCTTATACAAAGGTTTATGCAATTAGAAGGTTCGTTTGCTCATTCATCTTGTTGGGTTACGGAAACACGTGTTAATTAGGCGTAGCTAGAAACATGTTTTTTGTGTGTTCAATCAGAATATCCGGTTTGTGGTAATAGTGTTCGTTTCTGGAGTGATCTTTGGTGTGGAGATAGACCTTTGAGGTTTGCTTTTCCACTTCTCTTCACCATTGCTAGAGATAAGGATGCTTTGGTGGCAGATTATTGGGAGGGGAATTCTGGTTCAGGGGTTTGGAACGTCTAGTTTGTTAGGGCAGCAAATGATTGGGAGCTTGAGGTTTTTTCATCCTTTTTCAATCTCTTTTATGCCAAGGTCATAAGGAGTGGGGTTGACGATAGATTGTGTTGGTTGGGTTCCAAGTCCGGCAAGTTCTCAGTGAAGTCGATGTATGGGCTTCTTTATTGCAGCCCCTATGTTTCGTTCCCTTAGAAGCAGATTTGGTGATCCTTTGCTCCCATGAGAGTCTGTGTGGGAGGCTGCCCACAGAAGAGTTCTGACCATCGACAATCTAAGGAGGAGGGTCTTTGTTTACTGGATTGGTGTTTCCTTTGTAGATGTAGTGGGGAATTTGTGGATCATCTCTTTCTTCATTGTGAGTTGGCCAGGGACCTCTGGGCTCATGTGTTTAAAATTACGGATTATTGTTGGGTTATGCCTTCAAGGGTGATGGATGTGTTGTTTTGTTGGAAGAGGAAGTTTGGGATCCTCATGCTCTGATTGTGTGGAAATGATCCCTTTGTGCATTTGGTGGACTCTTGGAGGGAGAGGAATGATAGATGCTTTGAGAACACTTTTTCGTCTATTGAGGGTTTGAGGGGCAAGCTGAGTTCTCTTTTTATGGGCCAAAGCTGTGTTGGGTTTTCGTTTTTGTGATTTTTGTGATTTCATTAGTTTTGTAGCTTGCTTGGCTTAGGTTTCAGTATAGCTCTTTGTATTGTTACCTTTTTGGTTTCTTTAATAAAGCTTTCCTTATTTATCAATATATATATATATATATGCTTACTTCATTGCTTCTTTTTAATTTCCGGTACTGGGAATGATTGCCGCTTAATGGTTAGATATAATTGGAGCTTGCAAATCTATTATTACTCAACTTTGAATTTAAGCATATGTTTTGAACCCTGGATCAATTCATTTACTGATGTGAATTTGCTGAATGGATCTTAAGCTTTGTCTCGAAGTTGATTCTGGTTGATTTTGTGAATATTTTACAGGACTGCATAAAGATTCTACAAAAAAGATTCCCAGGGAGCAAAAGAGTCGGTAAGTTAAAACAAGCTATTGCAAACCAAATCTATGCATGACTGAATTTTCATTGGAGAAGTTAGTGCTTTGTATGCTAATGATGGTTGTTGTTTAGTGACTTGTGATGTATATTCATAGCTCTTCCTTGATAGCTAGATGTCCAACTCTCACATGCAAAAGGAAAATTCTTTCGTCTTGTCGGAAGGAGTTTACTACCTTTCTGAAAGTGGTGGGCTCTTGATTTTATGTGATATGTTGCTTCGTGGCACGAGAGGAATAAATGTGGAGTTGTGTAGTATTTGAAATTTGTTGGATGATTGGCATGCTTGAAACGTAATTGCTTTTTCATATTTTGTGGCATATGCTATAACGGAATATAAACTATGAAAATACGTATAATCAGCGATCTATGTAGTACTCATGCTAAGCAAAGAATTTTTGTTGTAATTTATGCCTTAAAAGTTTTCAAATGGTCAACCTTTGTACCTTCTTCAACACATTCACAATGAGGTGAAGTGTTGATAAAGAAAAAGGGGCCCCCTCCTCCAGGCTGTGGGGAAGGGGGATAGATTATCAGAAGCATTATTTTTCAGTAATAAGATATTCATACAACCTGAAGAGACATTTCACACGGTAAAATTCAATCAAGCACCGGTGTGGCAGTGAGGAACCTGACGTAAATGCCATTTGATGTAGGGCACGAGCATCGGTCTCATACCCACTGATGTAGATAGATATGTAGGAGAACAAAGACATTTGCATGGAACAGCGACCTACACATTGATTCTTGCATGAATATCATGAGTGAAAGCCTTCCTCGTATCTATTGATTCAACTATAGAACAAGAATTAAGGGCATCATACCTTGTTGAGTCCAAAGAATATTGGTTGTTGAAAAAGCAAGAGAAAGCTACCCAATTGTTATTCAGTAATCAGAAATTACTTTTCTTGGTGGTTTCAAGCGCTCAATATAGAGAACTCTGAATGAATCTATAAAGTCAATGAAATCTGAATGAAACCTAAAATACCTTTCGATGAAAAAGTGGTCTGATGAGGTTTTGAACAGATACCATCCAAAGTGTCGTAGACCTGTTTGTTCAAAAATGAGTTCAAACAGCACTTTGAACAAACACCAACCACAGTGTTCTGTTTAAACACTCTTTCGAGTAGAATTAGTTTGGAGAGCTCTAGAGCGTTTGAATAGAAGCCATGTAGAAAGCTCTAGAGAGTTGCATTTGAAGTATTGTTCAAATAGGCCTTTGGCTGGGTTCATTCAAGGAGCTGTGCTCAAAGCAGTGTTTGAATGGGCCTTTAAATGGGCTCATCCTGAGTGTTGCATTCGAAGCTTGATTAAAATAGGATTTTGAGCAGACAACAATCAACTTTTATTCTGACCTCCTATGTTCATGGAAAGACATTGATCTTCCATAATGCATGGGATTACTCAGTCACGATGAATAGGTCCCAAACTGCACTTATAATAACATGCTTCACTCTCTGATTCTCCCTTCAACTCCGTTTCCCCCTCCAGGAAAAAAAAAAAAACCTTGCTGCCGGTCTGCCAGCCTCACCTAAGAAACGTATAAAGGAGAAATTTATTTTTTCTTTTCTTTTTCTTTTTCAATTGATAATATACACACACACATACACACACTTAGTGGGTCTTGAACCACACGATCTTATCCTGCAATTTATTTGTTTATTTTTTTTGTGAGGGGAGAAAATGTCATTTGAATCAAAACTCATTGGCATAAAAAATAAACTCCTGAAGAGTTGATGAAGTTGGGAAGATTTTAGATTTAAAGGTGTACGTTTAACTCAGCATGCTATTTACAATTAGAGGTGCAAGAGTTTTCTTTTATATCTCGCATAGACTAGCTTGTTTTAGTGGAAGAAACTTCCATTGCAATTTGTATATGTTGTTAAAATTTGTGCTCGAATTGACAATGACTGCTTTTACTATCATAAATGCGTGTAGAATTTAAATTTTTGTTTCCAAAGCGGTGCCAAAAGATGTGTAATCAGAGTTTTTTCGGATTTGCTAGCTGCTGACATTTGATGGCCTAGTTTTCTTTTGGCGATGACTGTTTTTGATGGCTTGGTTCTTGGCATAAATAACAGGCAGGCTGGAGGCGTTGTTGCTTGAGGCAATGGGATCCTGGGAAGAGGCAGACAATGCTTACTCAAGCCTCTTAGAAGATCACCCATTAGATCAAGTAATTTTTACAGCTGATTACTGATGAAACCAAATGCTTGGTTTTTGTAAGAATGAGCCTATGGTTACTTATTAAAAAAAGAAAAGAAAAGAATGGACCGTATTACTCTCTTATCTTTTTTCTGTGAGAAAAATGTACTCTCTCTAGTTAACAGTAATGAACATATGATCTAGGTATTGAAATGTACACTTGGTTTAATTTTTTAATGCAGGCAATACATAAGAGAAGGGTAGCTTTGGCAAAGGCGCAGGGAAATATGTCTGGGGCCATCGAATTACTCAATAAATATCTTGAAATGTGAGATGGATCTAAAATGCCTCTCTCTCTCTCACACACACTCACATAGAAAAGGTCCTCATAATGTGTCTACAAACCTGTTGCCAATTACTCAAACCCCACCCTCACCCCTTCCAAAAAAAAAAAGTATGTTGCTAATGTTTTCTATCCTGCATTTAACAGATTTATGGCTGATCATGATGCCTGGAGAGAACTGGCTGAGATATATGCCTCCTTGCAAATGTGAGACTTCCTTCGTCAACCTTTTTTTTCCCAATACTGTAGGAAACTAGTGGTTCCCGAATTGCCTCCTTTTGCGTTTCATTGTTTATATCTCTGTTTCTGTAACTTAGGTACAAGCAAGCTGCATTTTGCTATGAGGAGCTAATATTATCACAACCCATGGTTCCCCAGTACCACTTAGCCTATGCTGATGTATGTGGCTTTTTTTTTTACTGATCATTAACTTCTTGTTTCAATGTTATATTCTATTAATGCTCCTTAGTTTTCATGGTATTCATAAAAGAATCAAAGAACACGGCTAATGCTTGATGAGTAGATTATAGAAAGCAGGCTGCAACTTTTTATTAACTGTCCTCCAGTTCTTAATGGTTGAACAATTGTGCTCCTTCTGGAAGCAACAAAACCTGAGATACACTCAGTATCCTGCGCTGTAGAATATGTGAATCCTAATTTTACAGGAGATTGGAATTTACAGACGGACATGCTTTATTCAATTGGCTCAGCTTTGTGCTTATACATTTCCCTGCTGTACTTGCCTACTTCCCACTAATCAAAGGCTGTAACCAAACCCAAAGACAACTTTTGATATCCTTTCAGGCTTCCAGAATCTTTATGGGGATATGACCACCTGGGTTGAAAAGTGTATAGTATGTTGATCAAACTAAAAACCTCCCTGTTCACCACCTCCTGACAGAAAAAGCTTCTGATTCCAGTCTGAATAGCTTGCTTATGTAATCTTCATTGTGGATTGCCTTTCTCCCTTCCGAAGTCCAAAATTTGTGTCAAATGGGTGCATGATCGATTTCAGTTCTATATTATTCGAAGTCGTGGTGAACTTGCCAGTTTTATGTAATGTTCTTTGGTGCATCTCCTAGTATTGCGAATTACACAAAGTGACTTACCCCCACCCACACACATAAAAAGACTTGGAGGTTAGAATTAGGAAAAATTCTACTTTGAACCCCCAAATACACCATTAGTTATGTGCAACACAAACCTACTATTTGTGGCACATTGCACTCCCAAACTACTAATAGGTCTCTTTTTTTGTTGCATGTTAATAAGGTAACCCACATATCTTTCATACAGTAGTCTAAATATGGTGTTCTTGGATTTGACAAGTTATGTTGGACTCAACTGACAAATATAAAATATTGCCTCCCTATGTCTTCAACAAAAACTGCTGTTCTATCAATGGGGTGATATTCGGCATGCATGCTTGGATAAAGGTCTAAAGCTAGCTTGAAGTTACATGCTTTCTCTCTCCCACCTCCCCTATCTCTGGCATCATCATTGGACTAAGAGATCATCTAAAAATGTCTCTATCAGCTATCAGTTTTGGAGGCCTACTATCATACAATTGTTTTGTCAGTTTTCCACCTGTTGTTCCATGCTCATATAAAAGGATTGTGCCCTGACTAAGATTTTTCCTTTGTGATAGAGACGAGTTTGTTATTGGTTTGGTGTACTTTAATTATGAATTTCTATACTTGTTGAACCTCCTCACCAACTAGCTTAAGCTTTTAGTTTGATGCTTTGACATGGTATTAGTGCCTAAAATGTTCTTTTTGGGCTCCATGTGCTGTGCTTGCTTGGTTATTACTCTGTCTTTTGCTTTTTTTGGTTGGTTGAGCATGTTAGGATCTGTTGGGTTTTGTCTATTTCTGTAGGTCCAACTCTTGAGAGACGTGAGAGATATACACCATTTATCGGATATGATTTTTTTTGTGGGTTTATGTCCTAGTTTGGCCTCTTTACTTCTATTTTATGCCTAACTCATGGTTTTCAACAAGCACAGTGAACAAAACATGTCTTCTTTGATTCTATAAACACAGGTACTTTATACAATTGGTGGACTAGAAAACCTTCAGAATGCAAAGAAATACTATGCGTCCACCATAGACTTGACTGGAGGGAAGAATACCAGAGCCCTTTTTGGTATCTGCTTGGTGCGCTTTCTTTCTATATCATACATTCATATAGATTCACCATACATGACATTCCGCATTCAGCTTGTGTCACAGATATTTTGCTGATGGATTGTGGAGATCTAATTACTATCAGTAGCTGTCTATGTTGGTGCACTTTCTTTTCTTCTTTTTGCCCTTATATTGCAGCAACCAATTTCTAACTGGACGAATTGTTTCCTCCCTTATTCAGTGTTCTTCTGCCATGGGACAGCTTTCTAAAGGGCGGAACAAGGATGAGAAGGAAAGCCCAGAGCTACAATCTCTGGCAGCAACGGCCTTGGAGAGAGACTACAAGCAGAGAGCGCCCGACAAGCTCTCTCTGCTTACCACTGCCCTGAAAAGCTTGAAAGTTTCATCATAGCTCCACCAATCGTTGAAAGTCCTCATTACTATTGCCCAAACCCTCCAAGACGATTAGGCTTCATCATCAATTAGCTGCCCAAATAGCCTAGGATTGGCTAGTATTTCGGACTGCTGCATGATATGAGAAGTGAATTCATATATTCGTTTATGGTTTTTACTCCTTGGCTTCTATAATACACTCTAATGTGATTTATTCTTTAGGAAGCCACCGTTGTGAACTAGGAGTTTTGCAACATTATTTTTTTCCTTTCTCCATAATTTGAGGCGCCTCATTTTCTTTCTACTTTCTTTGCCATTCTGCATTGTGGACTTTGTTACTTCTCAGTTCTTTGCTAAATGTGAAGGTTTTATGTGGGAATATCCAACCCTATTGTACTATATTCTTCTTCTTTGTTGTTTTTATTTGGGTAGATATACGAATTTCATCCCCTATTTAGTGTAGTAGTCCATATCCTTCATTTTTGCCTCAATTTCAATGGGTCTGATGCTTGGATGGTTGAAGCTCATGAAAGCACTGTGAGTACACCATAGCAACTAGAAGATCTGGTATTCTGAGACGCAAATTCATTCCTGAGACTTTGGGATCTGATCTGGGTGCACCTCTTCCTTCAAAGAAATATTACTGTTACGGATCATGGCAGAAATCCAACCATCTACCTGAATTTTTATAGTTGAAAATTTTTGAGTTTGTTTATTGTGATATGTATTGCCATTTTCAAATCGAACTTTTACTAAACTATATTGCTAAACAGTTTAATCATTAATGAATGAAAAGAAAAAAGTCAATTTTGAAATTAATTTTCATGTCGAAAGCTAAGCGCCTCTTTTTTAGCCTATTTTCAGATGTGTACAATAAAGCAGGCCTTGGCATGGTCTGGGCTAAATTCGACTTCTTGTGATCGTGCCCATCATGAGCCCCTTCTTACATAGCGTTTGGTTACAAAAATTTTACTTTTATTAAATACACTTCAAAATTTTACTTTTACTTTTATTTTTACTTTTACTTTTATCTCTCATTCACCAATTCCAATACACCTTTTTTTTAACACAAACATAAAATTTTAACAAAATTTTACTAAAATTTTATAATCAAACACCATGTTAGAGTTAATTGTTCTTGTTATTTTAGAGAGAGAGAAAAAAAAGTCATCAAATAGCGGAGCATACAAGTTGAGGAGACGTTCAGTGGCCGACACAAGGGATGGCAAGTCGAGGCGGCTGCCCCCCCCCCCACCTTCTTAGTTTTATCAAATTATTTGTTTGTTTTTTATAATTTGTAGGTATAGCCTAACCAAAAATAATTTTCCTCTTGATACTTGACAACTAAAAAATTATTGTAGAACAAACCTTAAGAATCAAGGGAAAATCTTTTTTCTAATATCGAAAACATTTTTATAGTCACCTGCCCATAGTTTATAGTAATGATTTTCCAAAGCAGCCGCCTTATTATTCAAAGCTATGAAGACACTTTGTGAACTTAAGCTACAAATTTTTGCTCAATCAAGTCTATGCTAAATTTGATTTTGGGATTGTTTATTCACACATAGTCAATTGTAATTTATTGAAGGTTATTATTTTTAATTTTGATTAGTGAATTTGTTGATAAATTTTCATTTTGTTTAGATAGTAGATAAGTTTTTGATAAAAAAAAACTTAGCCAGCATGGAGTCGTCTAATACTCTTAATGTAAGAAACTTTTTTAACTCTAATAAGACACTTTTTGCATTACATAGGAAAAAAAAATTTGTCATTTCGCCTTTGGAGTTTGCCCCCCTCAACTTGAGTCCTGGTTCTGCCACTAGAGACGATAGAGGACCATGAGCAGAGCGAATGAAATTATGGGAAAGCTTTGTCTTAGTCTTTTGCAAATATGCATTTGGTTATTTTTTGGTCAATTAAGTTGTCAGTTCTCACTAAAATCCTACCTTGGTTAAAACGGATGATGCATATATAGTGGGTTAATATTTGGTGAATACGAGGATCTATATGTTTGAAAAATATATCACAGAACTCGCACGTTTAAAATTGAACTACAAGGATTGATTTGTTAAAAGTCAACACCAAGTAATTGGCCCTCTCTCTCTCTCTCTCTCTCTCTCTCTCTCTCTCTCTCTCTCTCTCTCTCTCTCTCTCTCTCTTACTATTTGTATATTTCAATTTTAAAGTCAACTAGATGTTTTTTACATAATACATCAGTAGAATTTTAATAAAACTATCAAAAAATACACTTTGCACCCCCAAGTTTAGAGGTATCAACACTTTACAACTCTATCTTTTTATTTTCATGACATTGAGCCCTTAAAATTTTGATTTCTGTCTATTTGTGCTCTTGATCGAAATTAGCCATTGTAATACCCAGCTCTTTTGCACATATTTGGTATATATGCGAGATAATATAAATAGTACGTTGTGGAATTTTCTTACTTCAATTATTCTTCGTACATCTTTAATTCTCCTCCATTTACACCTAGGTGATTATATTTGTTTTTATATCATTGATGTAACGCCCCTTCCTTGTATAGAGTTATAGTATATAGTGCTCATGTGAAATTTTTTATTTGTGTTTACATTCAAGAAGTAATTGGGATGATCGGGGCAAGCCTGTAAAATCCTGGTAAGACAGGTCTGAGTGCTGCACGCCCGGGTTGATTAGACGAGCAGTTTGAACTCTCGACCCCGAGCAGGTGAGTTCTTAAACCCCGAGCAGTTTGAGCTCTCGACCCCGAGCAGTTGAGTTCTCGACCTTGGGCTGTTTAAGCCCTGGACCCCAAGCGGTTTAAGCCCAGGACCTCGGGCTGTTTAAGCCCTGGACCCCGGGCTGTTTGAGCTTCCGGTATGCCCAAATTCTACGTTAGTTTAAGCTTCCTTTTGCATGCTACTTTTTACGTGTCCTAACCTCATGCTGTGCATTAAATGCACTCTTATCCCATTTCACGTTTTACTTTCCTCCTTCTTATTTGACCGCCTAGATGAAGTTGGCCATTGGCTCTCTCTTTTTGACGTGTTGCTTGCAAAATAGATGTACGAGATGAATATTCTAGTGGATGTGTACAATCTCGTTATCCCTTTCTCTCTCTAATGATTGGGTCTATACCTATAGACTGGTAGGGGGAGTACACCGTGAATTCGTTGCTTTCTACTTATAGTATCAACTAGAAGAATAAGAGAAAGAGACGTGAAGTGGACCTAGCACTCCGAGACATATAGAAACCGAGAACTTTTACCAAACTGATAGAGAGAAAGGAAGGGAGAGTGATGTGAAAGAGACCAACTGACCGAAGGAAAAGAGGAAGGAGGAAGGAGAAGCCAAGGGGAAAAGAAACCAAGGTAGTCTCGGTCTGCACCTTTTCCTTCCCATTAGCTTTTATCTCTTCTTTTTTTAACGTAGTGCTTACTGTTTTTAGGTGTTTTTATTCAAGGAAAGGCAGTATAGACTCGACTGAGGTAAGGGCTCAAGTTACATTACGGGGGATTAGTAGTAAGGGTGTAGAGTTGTCTTAAAGAGGGGTATTGGGGTGGTTCGGGTAGTGCTTAAAACGTGACTTTTGCCATGAGATGAGAAAAGACTAGTAACACATTCTTATCACTGTGATAAAATGCGAAGGAGAAAGGACTAAAAGACGTTGGGGGGACCACCTGGGGCTAGATCCTTTGAGTCGTGAAGTTTGAGAAAGAAAAACTTGTTTTAAAGCTTTTGTTTTGAATAAAAGCCATGTTTTAAAGCTTTGATATTGAATACCCGGGAAAGCCTTTGTTTTTACATGGGGAAATACCTTGAATACCCGGGAAAGCCTTTGTTTTTAATGATCGGGAAAGCTTTTATTTTGAATACCGGTAAAGCCTTTGTTTTTACATGATCGGGAAAGCTTTTGTTTTGAATACCCGGGAAAGCCTTTGTTTTTCAATGATCGGGAAAGCTTTTGTTTTGAATACCCGGAAAAACCTTTGTTTTTGCATGGTCGGGGAAGATGTTTTGAAAGCCTTTGTTTTGCATGGCCGGGGAGATTTTTATAAAACTGCCCGGGGATATTTTTATAAAACATGCCAGGGAGACTTTATATGCCCGGGAAGTTGTACAAGAGTGCCCAGGAATTTGTACAGGTGTGCTCGGGGAGATTTTTATAAACATGCCCGGGAAGCCTCTTTTTTTAGGCCTTTTCTAATGCCCGGGAAGTTTTTAAATGAAAATGCCGGGAGGATTTTCTTTTGAAACTAGTCAAAAGCCCTAAAATCCTTTCTTTTAAATACAGCCAGTTCTTATTGGGTTTAGCAATAAATAAAAATAACTTATTTATATAAGTTGTTGGACTTGTCTATTAACAGCATGTGGTACGTGTTAGGTTGACCGAGTCTAATGCATGAATATCATGAAATGAACACTTAGGCCTTTCTTCGAAAGGAGACCTGGTCACTTATGGAGTAAGAAAAGTTACTGTGAATTTAGGTTGCTTTATTTTATATGCATTTTATATGAAAATTGGTCCATGAAATCTATTGCTCATTTTGATACCTGCTGCATCAACATATCATGGATATGGGGAAGCTATTGACCGAACTGACCACATGACCGGAATGAAACCCATACCCAGAGGTGGTCCGATGACAGGGTGACGGTACCGATCACAGTGGATAGTGCAAGCCGTCACTGAAAGGATAGTGGTTGGTATCCTTGCGTGAAACAATATACGCTTGACAGGGTCCTGGTGCCGAGGCACGGGACAGTCCTAGAGGAGAGGAGGGACGCACAACCCTGACTCTAGGGGTTAAACAGAGCGATGAAAGGACACCTCGACAAATAGAAAGTGGAAAGAAAGAAAGAAAGAAAGTACAGTGACCGGGAAACAGATGCATCATTCCTGCATTGCATCATTTTCCTGTTTAGTGTTATTGATGCTTGCAGATTATTTTGATTATTCATGCTTATCTGTTTTGTGTGGCATATTCTTTTTTTCCCCCTTTACTGAGTCAATAGGACTCACCCCTTTTATGGTTTAATCTCTTGTATGTACTGCCGTGGACATCGGACATATCAGATGCTGACATTTATGAGCGAGCAGACTTTGGATGTTGATCCCTACATAGTAGTGGTTAAATTATGGACTTATGTCACCGAATCTTTTGAGGTATTCGTGGGGTACGAGCCCCAATGGTACCTCAAGGATCCACCTGCATCTCCAGTTCCTCGAGTTGAGGATTTCGGTTTGGTCAATGTTGATCCGGCTCTTCTGCACATTGTCCCTCCTCCACCAGCGCCGCCAGTGGAGGGAACGGGGATAATGAGATTATCGACCTAACCTCCGACACTAAGTCGGAGATTGACTAGACATCAGTGGTAGTCATTTTTTTTTGTTTTAGGTCCTGTTACTGTTAGCCAGTTTCATGGATGTGGTAGGACAGAAAGTTGTAGACAACTTCCGTTTTTGTATTTATTATCTTGTTACTTTTGTATCTTCGTAAAAGGTTTTTGTTCTTTGTAAAGTGCTACCAGTATAAAAAAAAAAATCAATATGTATGCGTACTTCTTTTTATTCTGTCCCTCCTTACGCCACAAGCCTACTTTCAATTTTTTTTAACTGTAATTTTGACATCTCCTTAATTAATCCATTTTATTTTCCCTATTTAATTCAGTGTGACTTGTTTGTTAAATCCCTGAAAACTATTATTTTTCCTTCCTTAATATACTTATACATTTCAAAACAATTTTTCCGCTAAACTTATTTTTTTAAAGCCAGTTCTCAGATTAATTTGTGTCCGTAATCCTCGCTTGTGTGCATTCCATTACTATAGGAGAGCCTAGGGGGTAAGTACTGGCACGGGGCGTGACAACCATTAAAGCAGACGGAAAATTAGATAGAGGGTAAAAATCGTCGGGAATCAAAATTTTTAGAGGCTTAATATCAAAAAAATAAAATATGAGAGTGCAAAGTGTCAGTACCCATAAACTTCATGGGTGTAAAATGTATTTTTTTCCATAAAAATATTAAACTTGAATAGTGCTCATGTAAAAAACACATTTTGTTTGAAAATGTTAAGTTTTGGTCATAATTTTTGAACTAAATTGTATCCAGTCCCCCATTTGTCCTTGGTGGACCCAGCTTTGGATGTCATAAGACACTAAGGGTGAGAATTTTATTCGGAAATTCCAGATTCGGTACCGGGATTCCGACACCTGTTCCGACCTATTCCGATACCGAAACCGTAATTTCTAGATCCTATATTTGGGAATTTCCAAAACCAGATACAGAACCAGTTCCAGCATTTAAAAATAAATAAATAAATAATTTAAGGTTTGCACTGTTTGAGCCCTTTTTTTTTTTTTTTTTTTTTTAAAGGGTGACCTCGGTCAAAATGACCCAGGTCACGCGAGACAAAAAACTGAAACTTTAGTGTCTCTTTTTCAAAATGTCCCAGCCGCCAACGCCCAAACCCCTACCCTCCGGCCTGTGTCGTTCGTCTGTCCGTCCCAAAATCTCTATCTCTCTCACACATCCCAAAAGCCCCTAGTCAAAGGTGGGAGTCTACTCTTTTCTATGGTGAGTTTTACATTTTTTTCTCATGTCTTTACCATAACTATCTTTCTCAACATGGTGTTGCTATTTGAGGTTTGTTTTGCAATTTTAAAGGGGTTGTGCGATTTTGTGGCTAGATCTCAGTAAATGGAGGGGCTGTGTCTACAGATCCGAGTTAGTGTTGTTGGCCAGTCTTGGCTGAGGCTTGTTGCAGATGGTTTGGATTGGGCATTCTGTCAAGATCTATTTTTGAAATGGCTTTGGTTTGTATTTCGGACCTCTGTGCCCAGTTTGCGCCAACCAATATTTAGTGGGTCTTGTCTATGTTGTGAATCCAGTTTGTGATGAATTTTTGAGCTTGTGGCATTGAATAGAAAAGTAGTAATTATGGTCTTCATTGAGTTGCTGGGCCAAAGCAAAATTTAGGCCTTTAGGCCCACTAATGGAACCGGAATTTTTGGAAACATAATCCAGAAATTCGGTCCATTCCGGTCAAGAATAAAATTCTTGGTTCAAGTGAGTATTGGAACCGAAATCGAAATGGGCCATTCCGGTGCCATCCGTTCCATACTCACCCTTACGAGACACAACAAACTCCAATTTCTGGAGGATAAACTATAACTAATATTGAGAAAAAAAAAACTATTAAAAGTTCCTTCAACCTACTCAAACAATCACACAACTGTAAGATTCAAGCCACAAAAATTAGACCGCTATTAGGGTTGGACTCAGGACCTAAACACAACTAACAGGGGATATATAACCATGAAAATAGCCTATATTAAGAGATGAAAACTCTAGATCTCTAACAATTTGGAAGCTGGGAATTGTATCACTCAGTGGCAGAACCAGGATTGAATTTGAAGGAGGGGGGGCAAACTCCTTTGGCGAAATGACCCAAAAAAAAAAATTCCTACGTAATGCAAAAATTGTCTTAGAGTTAAAATATCGAAAATTAAGGACTAAAAGTATTAAAAATATTGAAATACACGTATCGTAAGATTTGCTAAGATTGAGAGGCGACAATTGGATCCTACGAGTCTACATCTTTTGAAAATGTTGCAAAATGGCTTTGCATATACCTAACCAATAACCTATCTCAAAACAAATGCAAACAACACATAACTAAGCTTGAAGTAAGTAAGCATAGCACAATGTGCAACAACCACGGAAACATAAGAGAGTTAGTGACATTCGTACGCTAAAAAGCTTCAAAGAAGTTTAAACAAGAGGAAAACTAAAACCAAAACTTTTTTTCTCCGAAACCAAGCACCAACCTTCAACTACCTCATCACTGTTCTATCAAAATTAAAAAAAAAAATCAGTTTTCACGAGGACAACAGAAAGAAGAAATGTTTACTGCATTTAAAAACTCCATTTCAACTGAAGTTTGAGACAAAATAATAAGAGAACGAAAAAAATAATCCCATATTTTCCTCGAAAAACAAGCATTTTTTAATCTAAAAAGAATGAAAAAGCAAACAATTTACTTCTTGACTTGCTCATCCTCAGCAAATAATTTACTTCCTGATAAACATTTGGTGCAATAGAACTGTGCAATAAAAAAATTGAGTGCTATATATGAATCAGTGTAGCAAATCAACAATCACAAGTTGGTAAAAACTTTTAACACTCGGGACCAATTAGCACAATAATCTTTCTCACAAAAATCCCTCTTTCTTTCTTTTCACCCAAAAAAAAATCTCTCTTTTCCTCTTGAAAAATGTTAATGAGAAAGATTTACTATTCAACTGGTAAATCAACAGTTCTGGACTAAATCTGTAATTAACTTAAAATGTAAAGGTCATAACTATAAAATCTATAAATATAAAGAAATTGCCTTTAAGTGCTCTGGAAAAAAAGAAAAGCATGGAAGTCATCTAAACTATTTTGCTTGCCTCAAGTGCTCTGTAGATGTGCACGTGCCGAGTCTTCCAGGTTTCAACTCCCCTCCCCATTTGGCATATAAATTAACAGACGTGATTATAAAGAAAAAAGAAAGAAAGAAAGAATTAGCAGACGCACGCGGGAAACTTCTTGGCGAAGAAAAGTTCTTCCGGAAAACAGGAAGAGAGAAAAGATGGAAGAAGTTGAAAAAGAAGAAAGAAGAAGAAGACGACGAAGAAAGATGGGCGCCGGGGTCTAAGGGGGGTGGGCCTTAACCCATAAAAAAACAAATGAACTGATTTTTTAGGCAAAGGGGGGCGGCTGTCCCTCTTCGCCCCCTGCTGCTTCCGCCTCTGGCATCACTAGTACTTACTAGAGCCTTAGGGAGTTCCATCTTGCCACCATAGGTGAATCGAAAATCTAATCAAAGGCCTGAAAAATAAACAAAATGTAATGTCAAGTCTAATATAATACATTGTTAGTTTAGTCAATCGTCCTTTGCTTTTAACCCCTTTTTTTAACAAATCTTCGTTCGAGTTTCAAATTGATTATAAAGGTTTATGGGTTTATAATTTTTGTCAAAGAATTCATTCTTGTAAAATTTCATTCTCAAATTTAATGATTCACACGTATAGCTTCAATCATAAGTTGACACATGTCACCCAAACTAAAATCATGTGACTCATAATTTTTTAACGTTTTTTTCCTAATTTTTTGTTTCTTAAAATAATTTAGTTTCTTTTATTTTTTATTCGGTTGATGCGGTACATATTGTTCTATGACTTGTAATTTTTAATTGAGCTAGCAGTTTATTTAATTTGTGGAACTTGTGTCACCTTATGAATGGAACTGACCCATGAATAATTAACTTTATAAATAAAAGTTTAAAGAAGGCTAAAATAATAAGCGTGTTAATGTGATTTGATGTTTTATCACAAATGTCCTAGTGTAAGTTTTTTTGTCCCACCATCCTTGTGTATAACTCATTTCTCAGTTATCCCCTTCTGGCCACCTTTTGTCCATAAACTAACAGGATTTGCTCATGTGGTTGGCTGACCATGCCAATACTAATAAAATGACTACACTCACCACATGTGCTGACGAGACTCAGATCTTTCTTTACATTGTGCGCCACGTCATTCACAACTTCTTGAAATTAAAAAAAAGCCCATTGAACAATGAGTTACAAAAAAAAAAAAATACTAAGGCTATGTTTGTTTGATAGTCTAATTTTTTTTTATTTTTTAATTAAAACTTGATTTTTTTTTCACACAAAAAATAAAAAATCAATTTTTAATAAAATTTTCTATCTAATAGTTGACCTCAATTTCAAGATAATCAATTTCAAAAGCTTTTTCTTTCCAAACATCTCTTCTATGGGCTCCACTATTTTCACAAACATCCAGATAAAAAAAAAAAAAAAAAAAATTAAGCATTACACAAAAATGTTTTAAAAAATATAAACAAGCATAGCCTAGATGTTTAGATAAACCAATGTATGTAAAACTTTTACAAAAGAGGGGCCAAAACCCCATCGACCAAAGCCCTATAAGAAGAACAAACAAACTCAGCTTTTCTTTAATAGTAATCCTTATTGAAAGTACTATGGTGATCCTGTTGGGGAGGATTAGCGTTCCCTTGTGTAGAGATGGCGGGCTTCAATCACCCTTCAATGTCTTTGTCTTTCTATAAATCCTTGCAAACTCAGCTTCGGCCCTGGGCCCATGGAAAGTATCAGAACTCCGTCACAACCATGCACGTTGATTCTAGAAGGACAACTTATGTCTGTACAATTCTTATGGCGATCAGAAACATTTCTGAGACCCTTCCGAGCACTGAACTTGTTGTCGTGGTTTAGACCTTCAACTTTCTTGCTTTGGCTCCTGCGGTTACGGCTTTGGTTGATACGACGAACCTGTTCTTGAGAATCTTTTGGAGCCTTGACTTTGTTTCTAGGGTCGAAAACTTCCGCTTTATCCTAGGGAAAATAAAGATTAGTTTCTTTTTTTCTCACCCTCCATTTGCTCAGCATCAGAGAATAAGAAAGAGTAGTCCCTTGAATACTTCAGCTGTCTGATCTTTTCATCCAACTCTTTAGGTGTAAACCCTAGACTTTTGGTAACAGCAGCAAGAGACCACTTGGTCAACTTCGTTCTTGTGGGAAAATGATGGGTCGTCCTTGGTCTAGTGGGCACGTGAAGAAGCTTTGCTCTCCAAAGTCATGAGCCCCATCGTGGGAATGGAATGGCTTGATTAAGGCGATCTTCATTAGTATATGTAGTGAAGAGGAATCTGCGGAATAAGTCTTGTGGAGATGGAGATCAGCTAGCAATTGTCGAAGGGGTTGGAAAGGAAATTCTTGGAGGGTTTTGCTTCTCAAGTTTGTGGGACGAGATTGTTATTTAGAGGGCTCTGCAGTGGCGGAGGGAGCGGGTTCCAACCGGGCCCTAGCCCGAGTTGGCCCAATGTAAAATGTTGATTTTATTTATTTATTATTATATATAACTAATATGTCTCATATAATCATGTTGGCCCCCCTTAAAGCCCAATGGATTGATTTGCGATCAAAATGATTGATTTTCATGAAATTGAATCTTCATTTTGATGTTAACTTTCTCTGATTTAAGTTTATATGCACACAATATATGAATACGTGCTGATTTTAGATTAAGATCTTTAGTTCTTCTAAAATCTTGATGTTGATTTTTGTTATAATATTATTTGTAGACCGAAAAGTATGCTTAAGGTAATTGAAATTTTTAAGAGGACATGTTCTTTTTATTTTTTGGTCACGGAAAACAACAGTAATGATTTATAGAAGGAAATGTTTTTGGGAATGGAAAAGAATATTAGAAAAAAAAAAATTGGATAAGAAATTGATTTCGAAACAAAAAATGTTTTGGAAACTACTAACCAAACATAGTTAGATTCTGCCCTATTAACTGTGATCTGTTCCCCTTTTTTTTGGGTAATTGATTATTGTATTCATTCTCCAAAGTACTAGACAATGGATGGGTATAGCCTAAAACAGAGGAAACAACGCAAGCCCTCCTCATGATGGTTATGTCAATGCTAGTAAAAGAATTAGAGAGTCTGTTATAGGTTGGTTTGTTGTCCGTCAGTCTCGATAAGATATTTCTCCCTTTTTTAAGTAATTTTTAGTATTTTTAAATAATTATGAATCCTCTCCATAACACCCAGTCGAGTGTAAACATGGGTTGTATAAAGTGCAGTTAGAAACAATCATGCACGACTGTCAATTTTGGATAACTTAACTGTTTCTGCACTCTTTTGGAGAAGATAATATGTTTCTTAGTGGAAGCTCAGTAGTTTCTGAATTGACCTTAACAATCATTTGGACTGTTTGACACCAAAATTTTTGCAGATAAATGACTTTGAAGGAGGTGGTGTAGCAGTTGGACTAAGTTGCCCGCACATGCTTGGAGATGCCACATGTGCAACTCTCTTCTTCAAATCGTGGACTGAGGTTCTTCGCAGAAGGGAACCCCTCGAGCACCCACCGTCCTTTAACCCACTAGCACTCCGGGGTCGATCAGTTCCAAACATACATACAAAATCAGCAAAATATTATGCAACTAAGTCTGAAGTACAGACGTCCTCAGTCCAAATGGCCACCGCCACCTTCAAGTTTTCCAATTCAGTGATAAAACAGTGTCTCTCAGAAGTCCATGAAGATTGTCCTGATACTCCTTTTGATTTGCTAGCAGCACTCTTTTGGACACGCATCACACGCCTGAAGGACTCCAAAAATGATTATGCACACTCCCTCTCATTTTGTACCGACTGTAGGAGGCTATTGCAAGTTCCACTCCCATATGGGCATTTTGGCAATGCACTGCATTTTTCAGTACTAAGATTAAAGGGGGAAGAGATGGGTCAGGTTAGCTTAGGCCATGTTGTGCAATTAGTGCACAGCCACTTGTTGGGTATGGAGGAGGAAGAGTTTTGGTCAGTTATGGATTGGTTTGAAGCACAAAAGGGGGGGGAGGAGGGAAGTTTGCACCACCCTTTAGGGTATATGGCCCTGAGCTAACATGCATTAATTTAGAGCATATGGTTGTTCCTAGCAAGGTGGCTCGTAGCCCCACTAGGTCATTATTAGCACATGTGATGTTTGCCGAGGGTAGGAAGCCGGTTCATGTATCCTACCATGCGGGGAATGTTGAGGGAGAGGGTTTGATTGTGGTAATTCCTTCAACTGAAGATGGCCTTGCGAGGACGGTAATGGTGACTTTGCCTGAGAAGGAATTGACTGAGCTATGCGAGGACCAAGCTATCCTGTGCCTAGAACCAACAATGCTGCTCAGTGGGAAAAGATAGGCTATGTTTGAGAACTCAGAAAATAAAAATATCTCATTTTGACGTTTTCAATCTTTGAATATCCCTTTCGAAGACCACACAATACTATCTCGGCCCTATAATGGAGTTCAGAAAATTTCAAATATGCTACGGCTCACTGTTTCCGAAGCTGGTCTTCAATCCTTCGATACTGTTCGCGTGTCAGCCTCTACCAACTCCAGTTACTGTCTAGCTAGACTCTTGTGGAATAGAAGCCTACAAGAGGGCACGCACACGAATATAATAAATAAGGTATTATATCATCTGACTACTGTAGTCTGTACGTGTTGCTCGGCCTAAACCATGCTGCTAAAATCCCAACCGGTCCCTTCAACGCATACGAGCGGGGTGGTTTATTTTTTCATTAGTCAAATAACAATTGGTGTTGAGCTTGTCTTTTTGTTTCGTCCATGCGGAAACAGTTGGAGTAGGTATCCCCAGGTGGGTTCGGTGCATCTGACTTGGCGTGTCCGATGTACAGTCATTTATAATTTACTGGATGCACTATTTATGGTCATAATGGTCTTAAATAATGACCATCGATTTTCTTACATTACCTGAACACGACCTTTAACCGAAAGAGCAATTATATATTAATAACTATTTGGCAACAACAAAAAGAAGCTTCACCGTCCCCTGCTCTTAGTAATAATTCTACTGCCGAGGTAAAATAGACTACTAATTACTTTAGTTACACCATTAAAGTATTAGTTTACCTGTACAAAATATATTTATAAAAAAATTATGATGTTAAAAATCATCATTTCATTAAATCAAAATAATAATTTCAATTTAAATAAACGGCCGTGAGTGTAAAGTGTAAACAATTAGTAGTTGATGACGAAATATAACGAAATTAATAGTCTAGAGTATAAAATATCATCACTCCAATAATTACGGATGGAAAAATATATTTAACTCAAGTAAAAAAGAGCTATAAATTATCAAAATTGTCACATTTAGTCTTAAAATTATTAAAGTTTATGGACGTTCGCCTTGTTATATGATCCAACCATTAATATTATGGTACATTGTCTATTTCAATAGTCAAATCTTATACTACTAATTAATCTTACTGACTTAGTTTTCTATTATTACAATATCCCCTAGATTGATTATATTGATCATTTACCCCCCCCCCCCCCCCCCCCCACTAAAAAAATAAATAAATAAAAACACGTAAGCATTTAGCACAGTGAGGAGTACTGGTAGCCACGTAGGAAATGGTCTGAGGTGATAAGAGACTGAATGCTATTCATAGAAATGGTGCCCTACCCTCCACTCTCCAAGGCCACGAAAGGCTATAAGGAGTAATTGCATAGAAAACAGTTTTCATTTTAATTTGTTTCACAGAAACAGTTCCAAACTAATTTTTTCACAAACTCTAATAAAGAAATATGTAATACAAAACACTTTCCAAACTAGTTTCAAGCCTATAAACCTATTTTTACGAACTCCAATAAAAATCAATTTCAAACATTTTTGGAATCGAAAACAAAAAGTAACCTTGAAACCAGCTCTTAAATACAGCCATAGTTTCTTGTTTATGTGGTCTTGAATTACCAAGTCTCAAAGCATCTATGAAGTGTGAAATTAAGCAATCATATGGTTATCAGTCTTAAACAGTTTGTGTAAGCATGTTGCTAATTGTGCAGTATGAAATGAAGTAATTAACATAAAGTTGGCCATTCTTTTTTTTTTCTTGGATCAAATAGAGTCCAATACAACAGAAGATCCATGGAAGTGCAACTAGAAATAATCATTTCTTTGGAAGGGTTTTAGCAAACTTCCACTGAAGATGATCCATGTTTTGTAGGCTTCTACTACCAGCTACCTCCTCAATGAGTGAAAGTCTCAACTTGCTTCTTCTTCCGTTCTTTTCTTTTGAAGATATGAATGAGCACGCATTAGTATCAGAATTCCTGGAGAAAAGAGAGTTCTGGATTATAGATTAAATTCATGGGATATGCAGAGATTTGGCAAAATTGGGATAATGTGTCTTGCAAAATAGTTCCAGAGGGATCTGAGCACCTGCATGTACTAAAGGAATATTACAGAAATTTTGGAAACAAGTCTACTGACTTGCCTGACAAAGAGAGTGGAAACGTATTGTTTGAACTCAGAAGTTAAAAATAAAAACGAAATTAAATTTCTGCTACCCTCATTGTTGACATAAATGAATGGACCCGGCATTCTCCTTCCTAAACAATAGATTTGACTCTGCTACGTGATATTCAGTCTTGTAAATTTTTTTAGGGATAAATGAAAAATCAGACCATATATACAAAAATCGAATTAGTCCTGTGATAACAAAAGCATAAAATTAATATTTGATCCTTTTATTTTTATCGTTGGTTCCTCTACTAAAGACTGATTTTATGCTTTTGTGAGATCAGAGAGATTAATTTTATACTTTTATTATCATGAGAATTAATTCAATTTTCACGTATACTATAGGAACGGATTTTGAATTTATCTTTTTTTTTTCAACACTTTCGGGGAGATTGAATCAAAACCCATTAGGATTTGTATAACAACGCAACTCAACTAAACTCACCTTAGCCACTTGATAGATTGATACATACTGTGATCACAAATTCCAACAGATAATGAAATCCTATTTAGCTATGTCCACACCCAACACTTATTTGGAGAGTGTTAGGCCCCGAAGGGTAGGTAACCCAACCCCCACAATCTTCAAGCACCACACTTTGCTGCGATTAGCAATTAAAACAGAGTAGGATACGCACAGGTATAGGAGATAAAGGCACATGGAGGAGATTAGGACGGGTCCATGCAATTAACATAGAAAGAAAAGTGGCACTGGTTGATAGCGGTTTCCAACTGCTATACATTCTTGTCGCCTTAGCTTGGCAGTTATTTGATCTGACAGTTATCGATTTTACCGTCCGTATTAATTAGTGTTTGCAAACTAAAACCTTTCTATTCTTATCAAGAATGCATGGCAGAATTGATTTGGCAGTTATTATTCTTATCACTTGTCCAGAAAATTGTCTCCTTTGAACTTAGGATATTGCTTGGCCTTCTAAAGAAAAGAGCTGGATTCAGTTAAGCATTCCTTATATTCTCATGTTAGTATCGTTGGTATTGACAATACTGTTTTGCAGAAAGGTAATTGAATATATATTATAATGTTTTTTTTTCCTAATCAATTATGAAGAGTAAGGCCTTGCTGAAAAATATTATATCTGTTGGATAATGTGGCTCTTATATATTAATTGTGATCTAATTATAAATTGTAGGGATGGAAGGGGCAAATTGGTCTTTTGTCCATATATAGAATTTTATATAAATAGTTTATGATGTAACCCAATTTCAAAAAAGTGAAATACAACGGCAGCTTTTTTGTGGACGTAGGCATATTGTTGAATCACGTTAAATACAATTGTTGATCTATTTCTCTCTTTTTTTTAATCTTCTCTTAATTTACTATTGTGTTTGATACAAATCACAACAACTGGTATAGACTCAAGCCTTTATGGTGACTTTAAGGAGTATATTTTCATGTACTAACTAGAGGGCCGAGGTTCGTAGAACCAAGAACAGATGATCTTGTTTGTAGGTTGAGAAAGTCATTATATGGACTCAAGAGTCTCCTCAACAATGGTACAAGAAGTTTCTATAGTTTGACTTTGTACGATTAAGATAGGCAACAATAGTGATTGTTGCGTTTATTATAGAGTTCTTGGAGCTTGATGTTGTATGTTGATTATATGTTAATTACTACGAAGTGCAAAGATGAGGTAGACATGTTGTTAGCCCAATGTTGTTTTGTAAAACAAATCATATTTGATTTTGATGATAACAAAATTTCTAAGTTTTGAAGACTTTAGATTTTATTTTGTCAATCCACTATTTCTAAAGTTATATTTCAAGGGATTGAAGTTTTCTCTCTCCATATGTGTATAAGTTGTTTTGAAATATCACTACACAAGTTAATACGATCAATTTCTTCTTTGTAGGTGTTTAAATATGTGTTGGAACGGTTTGGAAGCTTTATAATTGCAAAAATTCTCTCCAGCACTCTTTGGTATCGACACATACAGTACAAGTGTTGACACATTGCACTTACTCCAGAGATGAAAACATGGTTTTGACACATAGATGACATAACACATTGCACTTACACTCGAGACCTGTTTTACAGACAAAAAGAAGTGTCGACACATAGGTGCCGACACATTGCACTCTCCGAGCGCCCCTTTTTTAGTTCAAATTTTGATGTGCATGTGTCAACACATGCCACTTGGTTGAAGATTTTCCGAAAAATGTCAGAACTTTCAAATTGGCTCCTTAAATCACTGGCACCTTTCCAACGGCCATTCTCACCTACCACAATAACCGTTAAAGTCAAAACGCCTTAAATACAAGATTCAAGAAGAGACGATAGCTCTCGAACGCACGCACATTTGCAATTACTTCTTGACCTAACTTCTTGAGAGAGAAAGAGCCTTGAAGAAGAGAGAAGCTCGTACCAACCAAGAAAGCTTGCTTTTTCCCTGAAATACTTTAGCTTTCTTTTGTGATTTTTGTCTTCTTGCTCTCCCTTGTGCTTCACACTTGTATACTCGGCTTTAAGAGCTATTCCGTGACTTTCTCGTTGTACCCATTCATTTTTAAACCTCGTGAGTGTTGGGTAAACACTGGGTCCTACTCGTGTGAGTAGAAGACATCCTTTGGTTTAAGGATTTGTGAAGAAGAGTTAAAGCGTGAGCTCTAAAAACGCTTTGTAAAGGTTCCTTAGCACCCCGGAAGCTAAGGTGTACTTGCTATTTGTAAATAGTGAAGGAAGCCCAAGGAAGTCAATAGCCTTGGGGTGGATGTAGGCAAGTATTGACCAAACCACCTAAAAATACGGTGTCATCTCTCTAACTCTACATCTCCTTTGTTCTTCTCATATTGTTGATTATTGTTCTTTTGCCTTACTGTTTTGATTAATTAATCTTCTTGAAAAAGTTTTAACTTTTAATTAAACTCAATTCACCCCCCTCTTGGGTTGCTCTTAGACTTTCACATGTTGAAGTCTTTGTTGAGTGATAAGTTTGACATGAAAAAATTAAGAGTTGCCAAGAAGATTCTCGGTATGGAGATGAGGAGAGATATATCTTCCAGAAAACTGTGACTATCTCAAAAAACTTATGTCACTAAGGTGTTAGAGAAGTTGGGCATATAATCATTCCAGATTGTTTATCAGTTAGTGCCTGAAGAATGAAGATGAGATTATAATATGTCAAAGGTTTCCTATGTAAGCACAATAGGATGTTTGATGTATGCGATGGTTTGTACCATATTTAGCACATGTAGTTAGTATGGTGAGCAAATACATGTCAAATCCTGGACGGGAGCATTGGAAGCAATAACTTAGATGACTGATATGTGGATGTAGACTATACATGTGACTTAGATGATAAAAAAGTCTAATACTGGTTATGTTTTCACACTCGCAGGCAAACCTATACGTTGGAGATCCATGGTCCAATCAGTTATAACATTATCTATAATGGAAGTTAAGTATTGGATCCGCACTCTGTACCATCTTGTAGGTCGAATGTTTGAATATGTCTTCTCTTTTATTCTTTTATATATATATATATATAAAATGTCCTCTCTTTTTATTCATTTGTTAAACGAAAAGTAAAGATCAAAGTTTGAGTGCTCTTCCTTCCAATAACAAGAGAGGGGGCAAGTTGCAAAGGCTATGCAGCTTTGCTCTAAAATTTGTACATAGTTAACATTAATAGTACAAACTAATTGTTGCATCTTTTCAGAAAACTTTGCATACCAACATAAAGCACCATTATTATCCAAAAACATATAAGCACTATTATCATTGTGCCTTTATCACAATTCAGTTGGGTTGACTGACCAAATAAACAATCTTTCATGTGGGAAACTCACTTTCTGTCATGGCTTATTTTTATATCAACTCCCTCTTTATTTGTAATACCAAATTAATTTAATTTTAGTCCTTAATTTTTAATATTTTAAGTTTAAGACATTTTTTTACATTACGTAGTAAAAAAAAATTTATATTATTTTTTCTTAAGAGTTGGCCCCCTTTAGATTCATTCCTGGCTTCGCCACTGGAGCTCTCATCTCTAGTTTAGAATCACTATCAAATATTGATTCCCTCTTAAAATGATTTCCAAATTCGGGCGGGAAACGAAAAAAAAAAAAGAAGTGTCTATCTATAGCACAGACGAGATCTTAGGCGTTAATTGTTTGAAGGAATTCATGACATTCGAACTTTGTCTTTCATCTAGTAACTGTCATTTCACAAAAAGGATTGCCATGGTTCGAGTTTGGTAGAGTCATAACTTTATTGACATAATTGTCTATATCAATACTGGGGGAAACAAAATATTGGAACTGAGATTTCCCTACCCTTCAAAAAAAATATGAGAATTAGGATATATACCAAGAGCAAAGTTCTTAAAAAAAAAAAAAAAGGGGTGATATGATGGACCTTACTGAAATAACATTGGAGGAGGCATTCCTTTAACACTTCACACATACCTTACAATTATAGGTGTAGGAGTTTTCTGCTATATCATGCATAGACTTGTTAGTTTTAGTCGAAGAAACTTCCATTGCAATTTGTATATGTTGCTGAAGATTAAATTTTGTGCTTGAATACACACATGATGGTTAGAATAGTTGGGAATCTTTTGTTCGTCCTAAGAAAAAAACATTCGAATGTTTTTATCCAGTTACATGGTTATAAGATTCAAACATAGCTTACTAATTTCGTTTTGGGAAATACCTTCTTAAATACCTCTCGAAATTGAGGGTTTGAAGATTGGAAAAAATTACAAATCTAAAAGTTAAAAGCTCCGTACTAAAATTACTATCTTTCTCCATGTGGACATTGCCCTTTATAGTTCGTTATCTCAAGATGTGCCAGTCGGGATGACGCAAGCTCGGATGGAGGGAACGTGAGGCAGGGTGATTTATGGCTTTCAAAGAGGCTCTGAAAGAGGTGCAAGGGATGTGTGAACATTAGCTAATGCTGGCTATCGAAATGAAAAGGGCTCCGCAATGAGATATGGTTCTCGAATAGGAAGGCCTGGAGTCTGCGTTCGTCTAGAGATTCTAACTCAATTAAACGGAGCTTAGCATTATCATCAGGGGTCATGTCGTATTGGACTGCCACTCGTAGCGACGGGATTTGTATCTCGAGGGGTAGCACAGCCTCACACCCATAAACAAGTGAGAAGGGCGTAGCATGGCTTGCTCCCCTCACCCTTGTCCTCTATGCCCAGAGATTCCCCAAAGCACTAGAAAGATAACTCAAAGCCATGGGCGTCCAGAACTCCAGAGGGACATTGTAGAGTTTAACCCAACTAGGAACTCTTTTCAAATCTTCTTTGGACAGCGTTAGGTTGGGCTGCCATCGTTTGAGAACCAGAGGCCTATTGGCCATATGCCACGGAGCTCTCTCCAAAACTGAATTCAAACTGTCATAGCAATCAAATTTGAAGAAAATAAAGCCATTTTCAGAGGAAAGGACTTCATCTGCGCCCGACTTGCCCCAAATTCTATGAGCAATCGAGTTCACCACCGGAAAATGCAATTTTTGGCCAACGAAGTACCAAATCAGGGTCTTTTGCCATTCTTCACAACCTACTGCAGCCACCTCCGATGGGGGCATCACCTTAACCCTACCATTCTCTATAACCGGCTTAATGTAACTTAAGTCCATAGGAGTAAAAGTGTTACCTGTTAAGCCCTTCTCTCCATTCTCTGCTGAGACTAGTCCTTTGACAGCATTTGCATAGCTGGTAGCACCATCTGGAGAACTAGATCCTCTAACTGCAGCTGAGGATGTCCCCTTAACGGCTGTAGCAAAGCTAGGTACCTTAGTGCTAGCAGTTTCCTCTGTGATGGGGGAGGCTTCTGCAAAGCCGGCATTCTCCCCTGCATGGCCGGATACACCCTGTACTCTGGCTTTCAGAGCAGTGGCAGCATCTCCCTCCTGGCCCTCCATTTGTGTCCAAATTAAATCCACCAGCTGGGCCATCTCATTTGCCTGTTCATTTCTTATCCTCGGAACATGCCTTATTACCACAGGCTCGAATCGGTCTAGCAACTGTGTTGCCATGGCATAGTACGGGGCAAGATTCCAGCTGTTACATCGTTATTCCCCAGCCACTTGTGGAAATACAAGTTGCGAATCTCCTGTCACTTCTATTGTTCGAGCACCCATTTCTAACAAAATATCAAGGCCGATAATCAAGGCTTCATATTCCGCTGGATTATTCGAACATTAGAAATCGAACTGGAAGGCAAATCCCGAGTTTAAGCCTCGGGGAGAGGTTCTGATTACACCAGCCCCGGCCGTTGTCTCAGTACTTGATCCATCGAAAGCCAACTTCCAAGGTGTTAATCCGACATAGATCAGTCCGGCTATTTCCTCCTCGATCTGGTCCCCCAAATCAAGAGGATGATCGGTCGGCTAGAGCCTGCCCTTTTACTGCCCGTTGAGGAACATAACAAAGAAAAAATTAAGATAAATATAGACTCCATTTACCAATGCGTCCCCTTAAAATCGGTCGAGACAACATGAATTTTATTACGTCCGTTTTTGAAATCACTACAACTACAAAAGATAGAAGGTAATGCCTTAATTTAGTTGCAGCAAGGACAAACAACATTTTTCAATAGGAGAATAGCGAAGTTCGGCCGTTCTTAAAACCCGGCTGAGTTAATAGCCAGCCTGCTCATTTCCGTGCTCGTTTTCTTGTACCAGAAAAGCTCCTATCGCCTCCTCGGCCGCTGAGATGTACAGCCGTAGAGCTTTCCCTTTCCTCGGTGGCATCAGCACTGGGGGTCTTGCCAGATTCCTCTTGATAGCTTCGAAGGCCTCCTGGTGCCTTTCTTCCCATACGAATTCCTCCGACCCTTTCAGTTTCAGCAAGGCAGAAAACACATCACGTCTTCCTGGCTAAGTTAGAGATGAATCTTCGTAGAAAATGAACCTTCCCTAACAACCGTTGCAGTTCCTTCTTATTGCTCGGTGGGGCAGCTTCCATGATGGCTCGGGCCTTGTTCTTATCAACCTCCACTCCCCTTTGGTGGACGAGGAAACCCAGGAAGTTTCCAGCCGAAAGCCCAAAAGCGCACTTGAGCAGATGCCTTTTTAGTGGATGTTTCCGCATTCGCTCAAATGTTCGTTTGAGATAGGCCAGAGGGATGGGCTCATTCGACTAATCAGTGATCCCTGGGCCTACCTAACACAGATGTCCCAAAAATATAGTATCAAAGTGAGCATGCCTAGACGGAAACCATAGGTTCTCACGTAATGTCAGCTTATGCTTGTCGATTGTTACCCGAACCCGAAGACGCCCTATGTCCGTCCAACCCTAGCCCGAAATGAAATGGATTAATATTTTTTATAAAAAAAATAAAAAACAGTTTAGCTTAAAAGGACGTAAGCCAGCGGCCATTGGACATGGTAGCAATCCGCTAACGGAGCGGACCCCATTCACCCCCCTTTCCATCCTTTCCCCCCACCAAAACAGGGGTCAGCTATGGGCGGGCCTATTAGCCTCACAATCTTCCTATTATTGGTATGATGGCTTCTTCCTATGGCGCTCTTCCTGCTGGCTTTTCTTACCCCTTTTTCATTGTCTTCTTGCTCTCTAGGAGGGCGAATCATCGAAAAAAATCGGTTGCTGGCTCCTATCCGCCGTTCATCCTGCTGAGCTTTGATCTCACTATAAAATGAGCTCACTAAGTTCTGCAGCCTGCCTGGCCCTCTATTTACATAGCGAAGAGGGGGGTACTCGTGGTGCTACGAGAGAGAAAAAAGAGAGCTCTCTAAAAGACCCTCGCATAGCTAATAGCTTGTTGAACCTTCGGAGAGAACCATAGAGATCAATCACCTCATACATAACATACGACGACATTAGACGAGTTGCTGAGAAGGCACCTCCCTCCCCTACGTTCCTTCCGCCAATATAACCTAACTAGCACGAGATTCAACTATACTTAGCCCCGCTACTTACTGGTAGTCCCTACAGCAAGGAGGAGAGAAGGAGAGGTAAGACGTGTACATGAAAGCAAGCAAGAGAGCAGAGCGGCATACCGAAAAAAGAAAGGTTTTGGAAGAAAAAAAAGTAGATTCCCTCAAACTTGCCAAGTTTGTCTTGCTTGCCATCGTCCCTGTTTTGGCGTGAGTTTATTCTGGGTCAGGAAGTCACTCGTCGCCGCATTATCCGTCTTGACCACAAATCGTGACCCGCCTCCACGTTCTCAAGTAGTGCACTATTGCTGTCATCTCCTTCTCCTGGACCACGCCTTTCGGTCTCATTGAGCTTTCGGCTCTCATATGTGGGTTACCTTGTTGTACTAGCATACCGCCTATGACATAGTCTGACGCATCCGTGTGTACTTCAAATGGCTTAGTGTGATCTGGCAACTGCAATACGGGGTCATCAATCACTGCCTGCTTTATAGGTCCTCAAAAGCTCTTTGACACTCTTCCGATCAGTGCAGTGCCATGATCGGTCCGTATGTCCTTCTTTAGGATATTTTTGAGTTGAGCAACCCTCTTCGAGTAACTTACGATGAATCTTCGGTAATAGTTCACGAGCCCTAAAAACGATCTTAGCCCACTCACCTTGGTAGGTGCTTGCCACTCCTCGATGGCTCTGATGCCCATCCAATGCCCTAGGAATAGGATCTCCGTCTGTCCAAAGGAGCATTTCTCTTTCTTTACATAGAGGTGATTCTTCCTTTAATACCTTAAAAACGGTCCGGAGGTGACTAACGTGGTCGTTTAACGAATAGCTATAGCCCACGATCAAAGTATACCACCAGTCGTCTAAGTACGGGTGGAATAGCTCATTGTGGAGGGTGCATAACGTGGCAGGGGCATTGGTGAGTCCAAAAGGCATAACCAAATCAAACGCCCCTTTATTAGTAAGGTTGCTTGCTTGTCACACAGGTCGTCTTTGGCTTGTCTCCTTCCGTGATATGCACTTGGTAGTAGCCCGACCGTAGATCCAACTTCGAGAAGTATCTCGCGCTTATTGATTAGGGCGAAGAAGTCTGCAATCAAAGTGGATACTTGTTCTTGATGGTTAGGTTACCTTGTTGAGCGCTCGATAATCAATGCACAAGGCTACCGTTTCTTCTGGAATAAATAAAACAGGGGCTCCCCAACCTTTTCCCCAGCAAGATAGGGAAAAACTGCCTTGGAGGCTGGAATATAAATAGGCCTCAATGAGTTCCTGAAATTTTTTCCTGAGCTCAACCAATCCCCTTAACTAATAGATGCTAGTTGGGGGGGGCCATCCGCTAAACCCAGCCCCAGTCTAAGTATAAGGGGGTTTGGCTTCAGGCTCAAACTCGATCTTATGGTAGACTGCCCTCCTAGGGGGCACTTGGCAACTCACTCGTGGGGCATGATATCCCAAAATTCCTAAAGTACTTGCTGCACTTCCTGAGAAAGAAGTCGTCTTGGTATTGGATCCGCTCTTCTGTTAGCATGAACATGAATTAGATTCTATTCGTCTTCTTTATTCTTAAGAGAACCCCCACCCGAACCATTCTTAAGACCACCAAGCCCTCTCGAATGAGTTCTACTATAGAAGCTTTCAACGTACACCCGGGGACAAATCTTTCACTCACTGAGAAGTGAAAACCTGTGACTAGATCGTCCTGAAGACGGATGCGACGGGAAGAAGTGGCATTTGGAAGTGTTGCTGACTTAACATTTAGGTTTCGGCATAACAAAGCTTGCACTGTCTTTTCGCACTTAGGCGCACAGCGTGCCATTGGTAATGATTCTACTACGGTGCCACAAATTCGCAAACTGATCCTAAGTAATCGTTGTTGTTCATTGGATTCCGGAGGAACTACTTCGTTAGGATTGGGGAATTGCTGCGATTCTTCCTGAATAGCCTGGATTCTCCCGTCGAGAGTCACTTTGAAAGTCTTACCTAAACTCTTCCGACTGAATATGATAAAGCCTATAAAACAACGAGCTACTATCATTTCTTCATTATAGATTGAGATCTTCTTCGAACTTAATGCACAAATAGATGGAATAGCAGCAAATAGCATCTTTCTAGCCTGCATATTCGTGGAACTCAATCTCATTTAGAAAGCTTATCTCTATCTTTCAGCAACGGAACGGGAAGTGGTTTAGGAAAGGAGTTTAGAATCGGATGCGCTCGTCCAGCGAGAAAGGCCCTGACCCTGCCAAGTAAAAATAAAAAAGAAAGAAGAGAACGAAAGGAATGAAATATCGCTTGACTGTTAAGGAAAGGAGAAGAGAACTTCGTATTTTGGTAATTCTCTAGGAGTCATGTTTAACCTTGAATGCTATTAATGGATTCTACAGCAATAGTCCCTCGGACTCGGAAAGTAATAACGAAAATGGCTAACCCAATAGCAGATTCCGCAGCTGCCACCGTTGGAACCAATGAAGCAAATGATTGACCCATCATATCATCCGAAGAAACGGAAAATACCAAAAAGTTCGAATTCACAGCTAATAACATTGATTCAATTGGCATTGACATAATAGGAATATTTCGTCTATTAAGGAGGATTCCCCAAATACCTAAAATAGAGATGATCATAGAAAATGTGAAATATTTGATAGAATCCGTTTCGGGAACGTAGAATGTAAGAGAAATTCAAATGTTATAACTCCAGGCCATCATTGAGGCAAACGATGCAATAGCTTCGCTTAGAGGTCAATCTCTTTTCCGGAGATTGACCAATATGTCGTTAAGGGCGATTTGCCCCCGCAGACGCGAGTTTTCACATATAAAGTAAATGGATCTCCTCTCCAACTCGGCGAAGTCCGCCAAAGTGGGGAAGAAAGGGTCTTCCTGCCCCTCGCCATCCACGGGTATGACTGGAAGATGCTCCGCACCATCTTCTTGCGGAATTCCCACCTGGGGCGCGCCCCCGTGAACCAGCTGATGCGCCTCGTCTCGTTCAATCCATAAACACGTGCAACCATCAAACCAGAGACAAAAGCAGGGCTCGACAAAACAGAAAGTATCACGATGCGCTATTTTGGGCCTCGTCGTTCCATCTTCGGAAAACTCTGCCTTTCAAATGAGAAAAGGCTTGGGATTCGACTCCGCCTTGCTTTAGATCATCCAATAGGTGATAAAGTCTTTCCAAGGACTCTTCCCCCGTGGCGGTGCGAGGGTTATCGAGAGCGCGAGCTCCTCGTCCCATCCAATCTCCTTCTGGATCAAGGGGTGTCATCTGCCTGATGATATCAACCTTGATTTCGAAGAGATCTTCGGCATCAAGACGGGCCAGCCGGTAGTCTTGTAAAGAGGGGGAAGGCTTTTTCGCCAAAAGGCGTTGTTGGATAGATAGAACCGAATCTCCACCAATGATATCATCGTCGTCATACGGAAAGGGCCTCACAGGATTAGATGGACCCGCTGCTTCCCCCGGGGAAGCGACTTGATTAGCGGGCGGCACAGGCGGTGCTACTGGTTGGTTTACGGACGAGCCCGTGTCCTCCGTTTCCGAAAAAGACTCGAGAAGTACATCGATCTCACGGGTGTCCTCCTTCCAGGTGGCGCCCGAACCCCCTGAGGGAGCCATCATATTAGTGAAGCCCTCGCCTGTGAGCAGCGCTCGTAAAGAAAAGCCTACTGTCAAGGCAAGCCCCCCGGGGCAGCCCAACTTAAATAATGCAAAGGATAGGGCTCTACCCCCTAGAAATAAACTCATTTTACAAAAGAATGCTTCAAAAAGGGAAATCGACTGGAGTGCCAGACAAAGAAAATAACACAAAAGAAGCAAGGTAAAAATGATTATTAGTGAAAATAGGAAGTGTTGGATTCTTTTTCTTCCAATTCTAAGAAAGATCATTAAAAAAGCGTGAGCCGTTATTAAAGCCTTTGGTACTATCTTAAGAAGCGATCGAAATAACTTTTGCATGTTCCTCAGTGAAATCTAAGCTTCCACCAACACAACCTCAGCGATCATGATGACAACCTCTCCTAACGATCTATTCGACCGTTAGGAGAGTGGGGCTTCCGCGTCACCCCATGCGGAGCCATACAAAAGTATAACCACCGCTTCTTAAAGATAGACCAAATCCGCTTTTTTAAGCCTGGGATCCTGTCCCTTGGACGACTTTAGTAAAGGGAGAATGGAAACTGGGCCCTGCAGTGGTAGAACCTGGTGAACCGGGCGTACTAACATCAACATAGCAATACTTGTAAACATCTTTAGAACCATGGCTGGCCGCTGATTGCTCGATCATCTCTTACGAAAATGAAAGATCGCTTTGATTGTTGGCTCCATTTCAGATACCGATTTGGGAACTTCTTTCTTGCTTTAATAGCGGTCATTGCAGGCAGCAGCGGCGAGTGAAAGCAAGCGTAGGGCTGATCCCGTTAGGAATAGGGCTTCCCTGGCTTAGCTTCCTTCACCCCTACGCCTAGGAAGAAACCTCTTGTATGTACGTGCTTTACTAGGTCGTCAACTAAAGAGGTATCGAGAAAGAGGGCAATCGTTAATAAGAAGACTCGACTTGCATGTGTTAAGCATATAGCCATCCCGCTCACTCGGAGAGAGAAGGTAGCAAGAGATCCTGTCTTCGACTCTGGAGATAGGCCTTCCTTTCCCTTTCTATAACATACCGATCGGGGATGTAGTTGTAGATACATTAGTCCGATGAAAGAAAGCTCATCCTTTGGGTTTTGCTTGTCTTTAGCAGTTTCCGTCCCATTGAGGTATCGACCAGCAGAAGATGGGTACTCTTTCTGATGATTGCTTCATCTGCTCAGTATGCCCCTCCCTAGGGGTTAGAAGGGAAATCGCGGGTTAACTACTTATTGGAGAAGTCGCTTCGCTCGCAAAGGTACTTTCTTCCTTCGGATTACTAAGAGTCCGTTCTTTCTAACGATATGTTGTTGTTGAGTCGCTTTCCTCACTTTCAACGCTCGAACTCCAAACGTCAGTCAGTGATTGCGCTATAACAGAGTGCTAGAGGGCAGGAGAGATGATTGAGCACATACTGATTTATCGCATTGAATAAAGAAAGGCACCACGGATTGACCAGTTACCGGTAAAGGAAAGACAGTTGATACCGTTGACCGGGAATGGCATCTATTATTTAAAAGAAAGAGATGTGTGTTTACTGATACCGATGCTTTCTTTAAAATTTTTTATACTCTATTGGGGGATACTCATTAGAAGTCTTTCACTCTAGGCTAGGAAAGTATGTTAGTATACTAGCGTAGCTCTTCCAGGGGGGGTTCTAACTAAAGAGTAAAAAACCAACTCTCTGCCATTAGTTCCCCCGGCCCCCTTCTTGGGACCCTGAGCTCTACTCTATTTCCGAACTCGAACTCATATTAAAATCAACGTCACTAAAGCAAGCAACCGGCGACTAGGAGGCCTTCGTTTTGCTATTTAAATGAGGCTATTGCCCTCTTTCTGCCTCTTTTGAAGGAAGAAAACAAGGACACGAGATTCTTTCCCAGGCCTTGTGGTACTGCTCTTTGCTCCTTCCCAGTGAACTGAACAAACCGTACCTAGATTGATTAAAGAGTACCGAGATGTGAGCCTACGGTCTCCCTTCCTGCTCCAGTCAATCAGAAAGAAAAAGAAGGAGATTCTTAGTCTCTCGTTTCAGGTTTGGCTTGACTCTGTTCGCTGAGCTCTTCGCCTTGCCTTTGTTGGATGGGGATTGGTTACATGTCCTGTTCATTCTGCTTTAGCGCGCTATGGTGAGTCCACTACTGAGTGAGCAGCCAGTGAGACTCCGATAAATTCATTCAAGAGGGCTAAAGCATCCCTATACGAGTACGAGTTTTCTTCTTTGCTCATCAAAGGCAGGAATTGGATTGGATAGTAAACTCTGGAGGCGTAACCGCCGAGGGTTAGATTCTCCGCAACTAAAGAGGTTTGCCAGGTAAAAACAAAGGTCTGGTTTAGACTACAAAGAAAAGGCTTCCTATCTAACTTACTGTTAGCTAGCTTTGCCACAGCAGTACTCCTACTTCCAGATCCAGAAAGGATTTTAAACAGAAACATTATAGTTCTCTAGTGAAAGCCCCGATGAGGTTAAAGTCAAAAAAGACCACCCCCTGGTTGTAACTTGTACTTATTCCATTTTAATGCAATTTACTTTTAAGCTGTTTTCTTACTTCTGTTGTTGTGTTTAAGTCCTCTTCAGTGAGGCAGAGTGGAATCCATTTTAGGGACCCTTGCTTCTCTACAAGCTTGATTAGAAGTTAGATTGAGGTCGTGGTGCAATTAATTGAACATCTGAGGTCGCCCAATCTCAATTCAAGGGAATTTGGTCCTTAGTCTTGCATATAATCCAGTACACTCGAGTCCACTGTGACTCTGGCACGCCCGCACTCATAAACTGATCCAAAAGACTAGGAACAGAAACCCAATTGAAAAATCAAACAATCAGTGAGAATAGAATTCGAGCCTTACCAGTGCATCGGCATTGATCGCAGAACGGCCTCAGAGAATGCTTGGCACTCTCTTCAATGGTGTAAAAAGAAACAACAAAGCCTCTGTTCTCGTGAACAAGCAGTGTGCACCAAATGGGCATGCCTTCGACAGTGTAATCTTCGAGCTCCGCGCATTCTTGGAGAAAGACGCGGATGTTGTCGCGAAAGGGACCAGAGAGAGCAATCGGGCAACGCGGGTCGGCGAAACTGTGGAGTCCATAGAGCTTGGGTATTCTCTTCCTCTTCTTGCAGGCTTCAAAGATTGGTATTGACACGGTTGAAGCTTGTGTGTCTTCCTCTACAAGAATTCACTTCTTGAAATCTTCTCATGCAGAGAGCTACAGAGAGAGAATGGGATAGAGTTGACCACTTACCCTGTTACCATGTTGTGCCAAAAGGAACTATAAGCTGACTTTGCTGCTAATCTGCTAGCACCAGTATTTCCTCTAGGGTTGTGCTCCTTACTACTTGTGGCTATACAATAGCAGAAATGGAGAATGCCTTAATGAGATAAACAGTGATGGAATTTAAAAAAGAAGTTCCATGCCATGGTATATGAGCTTAACCAGAGGCTTCCTGATGCCAAAAGAATCTTCTGTGATGTCTATAAAGAGATGATGGAGATTATCAACAACCCTAGGAAACACGGTCGAGGATATGATCCATGGAGTGAATTTTGCTTCTGCTGAGTATGGAATAATCTTCTCAAATAGTATCCTTTTTTAATGCTTCGAAGCTTGTGAATTTCTTGTTATTGGTAATCCTCTTTGTGATTTTTTAGTCAGAACCTTAACAGTGCATGCTGTGGAGCTGGAAGGTTCCGAAGGCTGGCTGACTGCCTTGCTAGAGAGATGGCATGCAAGGAGCATGAGAGTTATGTTTGGTGGGATCTCGGCAACCCCACTGAAGCTGTGAATGTTTGCTTGCTGATTGAATGTGGTCAGGGATCCTACAGAATATCTGCCATCCAATCACCTTCAAACAGTTGGAAGCACCTTAACTTAAGAAGCTGGGCTGCCGAAGCCGCGGAACATGCTGCTCAGTCTCCACATCGCAAGAAGAGGTTCCGCTCTGTTAGATATTCAGGATTCACCGCACAGAAGCGATCTCGAACATCCCTTATGTATGTCATTTCTTTATCAGTAATAAGAGCATTGATAGAGGAAGATGAATGTGCAATGGAATTGCAATTGGATGGTTGTACTGCTACTGCTTCCTTTAGCTGCTCCGGTATCGGCATCGGCAACATTCACAGCTGAGCGGATTCTATCACTCTCACTTGCAGCCTAGTCTGTAACAAGAACCATGGCATTCGAAGCTTCCTGTACTGCTCTTGTCTAGCAAAGAGCCAAAGCCAAAGATCGTAGCGTGTCTACTATTGCTATTGATTCAACCTCCTCCTCATATTCAGAAGTGCCACAGCTTCCTTTCCTAATTCCAATCGCGACATTGGTAATCCCGCATCTGAGATAAACCTAGTCTGATTCACGTGGCAAAGGGCATTCCTTGTCCCCTTCTTATACTAGTGATTCATTTCCTGCAAAACCTTCCCACCAGCAGCCGATTCCTCCTGCTTTTTGGGGCATCTATATAATATATGTATCTTCCCTCTGTCCATCAATCCTCTTCTCTGCCCTTTTTTATACTATGCGTGGCATGCCTCCTGCTCGTATCTTAACTTGGCAACCTTCTCTTGCAAACAATCCCTTCGTCGCTAACACCGGTTATTTCGAAAAAAAAAACAAATAGATCCTGCTTGCGCCCAATCCTCCGCTCATACAATGATGATCCCTCTTTCCGGGATCGGTTATCGGCGGATGATTCCAATAACCGCCTCGGTTCAACTCGGTCAGGGAAAGCCCTCCTCCCTTTTCTGCTCATGTGCCGGTGACCGAGCATCCGGACATAGCTTTCTTTACAAGGAAAGCGAGGAAAGGGGGTGACTGATGATCCACCACTGCTAATGCTGCTAAGTCCAATCATGTCAGAATCTCACTCTCCGGGTAGGAATGGGCTTTTCTCCCAGCCCGAGCCACTTGGTTCAAGACAGAGAGATTCCCGCTCTGATCCGGACATATTCCCACAAGCTTACTTTCCTTACCCGAGATATCACTCTCTGCTTCTGGACTCGGGATCATCTGCAACAACTCTTTCCTTCCTATCTGCAGGTGGTAGTGAAATACTTTCATTTCAAGCCCCCGTTCGATCGACCCGGGATTCAACTGCCCTACCTTTCTATCTAGTTCCGGTGGAAGGAGTATTCCGGTGATAAGGCTATGACTTCGCTGCCCCGACCGCGAAAAACTACCAGAAGAAAGAATCCCAAGCGGAGAGGCAGGTTCTATTCCTGATCCCCTCTTCCCGGATCTTGACTTCTCCTTGGGAAGGGTTGGCTTGGGGCTTCCTACCCCATAGGATCAACAATGGTTTCCTCTTCTGCGGATGCTTTAGCTGCTTCAGCTTTCTATTATTCTTCTGCTTCAGCTGATCCTTCAGCGTCTGTTTCTGACTTCTTTGGGATTTTGAAATGAAATGAATTCATTCCCTCTTGGCTATTATTCCTTCCTGTATCTCTTCTAGTGATATAAGGAGGGATTTTATTCATAGAGCTGGATGTAGCTACTTTAGGTTTCTATCAAGCTAGGCCAGCTAAGAATGTCTTTGATGGTAGCTTTGTTCCTACTAGTAGTTTTAGATCAAGATAGAACAACTAATAAGAAAGAAGATCTAGGAATAAGGTAGTTCCTGTAAGCCAAGCAGCTATCGAAGAGCGTAGGAGAGAGATCAAAGAGTAGTCCTCTTGTGACAGACAACCTTAGAAGCGGATTCCTATCCTTTTGTTGTGAGGCTGACTTGAGAAGTTCTGCTCGTGTAGCTCTCTTTGACTCCTTATGTTGGGAGTAAGTATTTCCATACTCCTGAGGCGACAGATGCTTTCGCTCTCTCTAGGCGCAGACTGATTCTTTTCGGCCCTGAGAGCTGGGAGTATTATCTGGGAGAGCGGTTCACTCGTCAGATTGATGGAGTCGTCCGAGTGCCGATTGATCCTCCTACTCATATGACTTTACTTTTTAGGTCCATTCCTGCTATGGATGATCGACCTCTTGAGGAGAGACTTCAGGCAGCGGATATGGATTACCTTACTTTCAGGAGCATCTCTATTGGCTTCATTGTGGATGTCACCCCTGTCCTTGGTGGTATGATGGTCGGGGGCAAGGTACTTGACCACTGGCTGGTAAATCTTCTTTCCCTTGATATATTACTTGATAGAATCTTGCTGAACTTGTGCTGACTTTCTACCTTTGTTTTACCTTGCAGCATCACATACGCCCCAATCAGGTTTTGATCACCAGGACAGAGCAGTCTCGGATGCAGGCGTTGATAGCCAGTCAGCAGCAGGAGATTCAGGCGCTGAGGGATCAGATAGTGAGTTCGTTCTCCTATTTACCGTAGATGACTTGTCTTCCTTTGAGACTGAGAGTAATTCCTAGAGAGATCGGTGCTGCCTTTCGGGTGGAGCCAGTTGTGGGACTCAGGGCTGGAGCTTACGATGATGATGACGAGGAGACGTTTTATTAGGAAATTGAGAAATCTGCATTCTTGCTACATTGGTGGTGTAAATGGTGAGGATTTCTTAGCCCTGTCATTACTACAGAGGGACACTCATGCGTGCATATCATGGGCTTGACTTCCACGTCCTTTCTTTTACTTCCCTCGCCGGGTCCTGCGTCAGTTCGGATTCCTTCAGGACATGCCAGACTTGACCGCTCCTAACTTTGCACCACGTCCTCTGACTGGGGAGAGTTGCTGGTCGCATTGTGGAAGCTTGGATTGGAAGGACAAAAAAAGGGTAGGAGAGGGCATAGCCAGTGCGGTTGACTCTTCCGATTTCGCAGTGGATTCCGCTGGTCCAGTTCCTTATGCCCTATATTCAGATCCAGATCGTGATCGAGACCTAGTTCTAGTTCCCACCGTAGCTCATCGCTGTGTTCTGAACCCCGTAACCTAATGAAGTGGGTAGGTACATTGGAAATGCAAGCTGAGCTGGTAGGACTGCGAAGTCTTATGTATGGAAGTCAGTCTTTCACTCTATAGAAGCACGAACGGATTACTTCTTCCACTTAGGATTCTGTTACTGCAGGGCAGGGTGAAGAGGAGGGCCAGGACTCAGCGAAAAGAGTTGTTCTCGCTTGCCTTCAGCCAGCTTCAGACTGACTTTCATTCCCGTCTCGGATCTTAATCCTTAGGATTCATTCGGAGGATCCGGTGAAGCCTTTTTTTAGCGGGTAATAATTCGAATTGAATTCTTTCATCATCTGCTATTTCTTCTTTTTGTTTTGTTTTAGCAGAATCGGATTGGCTTCGAAGCTCTCTCTATCTAAATCTAAGGAAAGAACAAAGAAAACAAAGCTATAGCACACACTCCTCCTCAACAAGTGCTAGCGCATAGCGCGATGCTAGGATTTTATTTTGCTTCCTGCAAAGGAAAGAGAACCTTAACCTTAACTGTCTCGTCTCCTATTAAGACCTAACCTAGCCACCGCCTTCTGTTATCTTCCCTTTGAGTATCCGGGTAAGAAAGAAGAAGCAGAAGAGAAAGCCCTTGGTCCGAGAAAGAAGGCTTCTTCAAATCAACTACCCGGGAATGAAGGTAGGGCAGAGGCATTCAAAGAAGCTGTTTTTTCAGACGCAGAAAACAGAAGATAGCACTGGAGAATCGGCCACCCTAGAAGATGGGTTTGCCAGAAAGACCGATTAGCCAAGAGTGCACCCCCTTGTCTTTTCTTTTCGGCAGATCAGCTACGAAACCATCTTTGTTTCCGGATAGGTCTTTCTTAGGCGGATTTCTGGTGAATGAGCCGGGTGATTCCCTTGCCCTTGACAAAAGCACAAGTTGTAACGAGTCTTTCAACTCATGAGATGCTTTCTAATATACGCTATTTTGAGTTGAGTGAAGGGCGGTCTAGAGAGAGTGAGTGTGATTTTCACACTGAATCATTCAATTCGAAAGGGGTTTACAGAGTTCCAACAAAAGAAATAGCGAAATAGAAGTTCCATTCCGCTCGTTGTGGCCTTGACACAGCGTTAAAGGGAAAGACATGGGGTATCAGAATAAAGGACTAGAAGAAAGGCGTAATCCAATCCTCCAAAAATAGTAATTCTATGAAAAAAGCATCCCACACTCTTTCAGATGAATAAGATGCCAATGAAGCATCTGTAGAAGTCTAAGGATTGTTTTGAAATGTTTCCGATATACGAGTGGTTTTTTTACATAAGAAAATGAACATGATGATAAGTCCGTCCAACCTATTTACCCAATTTACTTGGAAGTAGAACGAGATGATCCATTGAGGGGAGGGCGGTGGGAAGGAGGGAACAGTAGAGGCGCTACTTTGACAACGCTGTTTTCTTGCAATGCTGCAAAGGCTTTTTCGGGAATCTGCCTTTCTATTTTGAGCTTTCTTGATTCCCATGGCTTTGAATGAACACATCTGGGGACTCGAGATCGAGGAGCGGATTCAACAATTGCAACTTCTAACTTCAAACTCTACTGTGGCCCGCCCGTGACGCTTTTTTTCTGCTTCTTTCTTGGCGGAGTTAGCAGAGAAGGGGAAAGCAGGCAGTAGTGGGAATCAAGAAAAACCCCCTCTGGCAAAGCCTAATTATTTAGGGCGTAGCAGGAAGATTCGCTGGAACCCGAGAGCTAGCAAGAGAATAGAAAGAATTCCATGTTGGCACGCTCCCTCCTATTGTAGGCTTATTTTCCACTGGACAGTGTTACGGAAACTTCCAACGAAAATGGCTGCTTTATTCATTTTGTGTTTGCAATGAATTGAGTGGTTCCTTCGAGGAAGCGCTGTAAAATGTAAAACAGTTGGCACGCGACTGACGTACGCTTTGCTTTCTTCTTGTCCAACCGATTGAAAGTTTATTCCAACTCGAATTGATTAAGTAATGGAGAAAGGGGGCATGCATTGACTAAGAACTTATCAACATCTTTTTCCGATGTCTACTCAGAGAAAGACTAGCTCTTATCTTTAACTATAAGCAATAGCGCCTAAGATGGAGAAAGAAAGATTACTGTATCTTGTGCACCCATAAGGAATGATGAAACCCTTCAGTGATCAGTTTAGCGTCTCAAAAGAAAAAGCGTAATAATATCTCATCCCCCTTTTCGGCTTGCTTCTTTTGATGACTAACAGCGGGTCAGGCTAGCATTGGTTTATTCAATCTCTTGTGCTTACGCAACCTTAGCTTCGCGTCAGTGGTGGATAAGTTTTGCAAGTCAAAGGTTTTCTGAATGTGCTAGTCATCACTATTTGGTACTAAAACAAAGAAATCCTTTAAATATTAAATAAATGGCAAAGTGAAAGTTCCGTTCCCCTTGACCCAGATAATGGTCATGTGTACTGCATGCAGTCAAAAGATTAGCACACGGTACATTGATCTTTTTGAGGACCATCTCTATGCTCGAAAAAAGCTTTTCCCCTCAAACTCTTCTGATCCGTAAGCATAATTAGGGATAAGCGGGTTGCAGTGCCTAAAACGAAGTGAAAGAGCACTTTTCCCTTTGCTTCGAATTGACATCGGGAGAGAGAGTAATCCACCCTCGGTTGGCTAGACTTATAACCCGCAGTTCGATCGAGTTCCAAAAGGAAAGAAAACGGATGTGCGCTGACAGCATAGTCCGGCTTCCGAGCCCCTAATGCCACATCTTCCTCAAAAGGGCTCTTGAAGGCTGATCTTTGGGCATTCAAAGAATTCCTTATTTTCTTCATCACTCCGATAAGCCAGGAGCTGTCCTTCTTTCACAAGCCTTGAATGGGGACAATTATCCCACTTGGAGCCGTGCCATGCATATGGTTCTTTTTGGCAAGCACAAAGTCGGGTTCATCAAGGGAACTCTTCCCAAGCCAGCAGCTACTTCTCCACACCTTCTTCAATGGGCACGCTGCAAGAGTATGGTGCTCTCATGGCTCCTCAAAGGATATTGCCAATAGCGTGATATACATGGAGACTGCCTATGATGTTTGGGCAGATCTTCGTGATCGTTTTTCTCAACGAAAGGCGCCTCGAATACTCAATTAGATAATAGTATAAAAATAAAAAAAGTAGAAAGGGAAACCGCTAATTCAGTGCGACTCGGTCTAGATCAGTTAAAAAGGGGGTAAAAAAAATGGAGAGAGTGTCCTTGATCTTGATTTATGATATTTATAGAAAGATAAGAAGATAAGGAATAGGCTGTGGGCCTAGCGTGTGAGATGACTGTCTTATCGTATCGCTTTTCACATTCTTATATCCCTGGTTCCTAACTTTAGCTCTTCCCTTCTTATCTCCTTTTGTTAACAGGTATTTCCTCTTCTAGTCGACTTACCCCCGGAGTGATCTCGCTACCTTAATTGAATCCCCATTTCTCTTTCCTCTCTTTGCGAAAGACACGCAATTTCATTCTTTTCCATTCATCTCATTCACTCTTTAGTCGGATCTAACTTGAGCTCTTGAGTTTCTGCTATCAAGCTCGCTTGCTTTTGAGTTCGCTTTTCACTACTCTGAATCTCTATCGCTTTCACCGAAACCAAGGGAAAGCCCCCCCAGAGAGAGGAGTTCACACCGACCGCTACTCTCTTCTTCAAGAAAGGCGGATCTAGAACTGTCACCTTCCTTTTGTATTTTTTAGCGAGATAGAGTCAATCAAAGTCAAGCCAAAAATAAAAAGGCTACTCTTCGAAAGCCTCTCTCTTTTATTATCGCTCCCCGTGGGAGGTTTTCGATTCCGCCCATCCTTTCTTATGATCTTTCTATACCACCGTCTTATATAGCAGGGGATAGGCCGACAAGACTAGCATCGCTTATTCCTCCATTGACCCGTACTCTATTATCTTATTCCAAAACAGGAAAAAAAACGTCACAGCTTACTCTCTTTCTCGAGGTGATTACTATTCACATTCAACTTTATTCTTTTCTTGTTCCCAGCTTCACATTTCTGGCAGCTAGTTTCGGTTGTAAACTCCTAAAAAAAAGAGTAAGCAAAGTCAAGCATTCCAATTGTAAGGCTTCTAGATAAAGAGTTACCATTGAGAGTTGCCTACCCCCGCCTTTCTAAACTCCGCTTCGCTTGGCTCCCCTCGCCCGGACAGGAAAAGGGACAACCAAAGCAGGGACTGATTAGCTCGCCTAAAGGCCGTAGCGGAATGGAATCTTTCCTTTTTTTAAATAATATACTTTTCTCGAAGAAGATAAGGATAAGGAATATAAGAAGATAATTTTTGATAGTTTGAAAGCGGCATTAGTCGCGAGTATCGAAAAACCGGACTGACCATTCGTTTCCGAAACAACCCAAACGAAAAATGTCGATAGCGAATCAGAACAAAGCAGGTAGACCAAGCATTTTTTCGATTAAAAGGACGTTAGCCGAAGTGGGATAGTCCCATTTTTTTTGGATAAAAAAGAAACAAAAGCTAGACCAATCCAATAGTTCCTCACCTACTTTTCTTTAACGCCACTCTTCACCAAGTCATCACCAGCAATCAGCCTTACAAATGGATGGGATGGACGATTCATATCTCCTTCATCTGATCTGGTCGAGAAGGTTCAAAGTCCTACATCCAAGAGGTACCTACCTAAAGGCTTAGCTAGACTAATGGTTTCGACTAATAGACTAATAGAGCCATTAGCTCTAGCTATGTTAGCTCCAAGGGGATTGAGCGAGGGCCTTTCTCCTCATATGCCCAACAAAGGAATGGACAGTGAATCCGACCTTCTAAGACATGGTAATAGCTTTAAAAGAAAAGGCTAGATGCTGAATAAAAAGTAGAAGAAAGGAAAGGGTAAGCTCCTTCATGCCTTTGCTCGCGCAAGCGTAGGTACTAGGAAGAAGAGTTCTGTAGTCATTGGGGGAGGACTCTTAATCACATCAAGATATGGCACATCCACTATCTTTAGGCATTCAAACTAAAACACGAGTTTCAGGGGTCTCAGCTATCACCCGAAGAGGACAGAAAGAGATCCCGAATCGTCTGCTAATCTTCTCTTTCCTGTGTTCAAGCAGCTAATAAGTATAAGTAAAGGGCTTATCCGTCACGTCATTGCTTCCCTTCCCCTTTTTTTTCTTCTGTCTGTGGGTCGAAGCTCTGTCAAAGAACCTATTTTGATTCAATCAACAACCGATTCTCTTCCTGATGCCCGGGACTAGTCATTCCCTAACTTCCTTGCCTTACTAGCTTCTCAGATGTCCATTCAAAAGAAATTAAGTGAGATGAATGTGCAAGTATCTTTCCTCCCTCACAGCTTGCAGTCTCTTCCTCTTATTATATGTCATTTACTTGCCTTAGAGTTCCAGCGAATAGCGTAGGAAGTAAAAAAACGTGGGAAGTAAACAAGTGTTAATGGGGGAAAGGCGCTTAGTCTTTTCGTTGGTAGTGCCCCCAATTCCTATTCAACTATCTCGGGGCTATACTCTTCTTTGTCTGGGCCGTGTCAGTATGTTTTTTGGAGCTCTTCCCGGTTAGCTAAGGAATGAATAATTAAAAAGTAATTCATAGCAAGGGCAGTGAGCTTCTCTCGCTTTCTTACTATTCTTAGGAGGAAGACAAGTAGTGGACTGTACTGGGAATCTTAGTATCCTGTCTCTTTGGCTATTAAAGATATATATCCCAATAGTAACGATATTCATCGCCTCTGTTACAGAATTAATGGTCAATCCGTTTTCGGGAAGACGATTCAGTGCATCAAATCAAAGAGACGATTGAAAATACCATTTGAGCTAGCCTATGGGAGAGTTCCAAATCATATTGAGGAAGAATCAAAGTCTTATAGGGTAGCTAGGATCTATGCCTTTCGCTTTCGAGTAGCTTTGCACCTCGAGTTCTAGTAACTAGGGAGGGAGACTTGACTTTCTAAGGAGATGCGGCGAATCGAGAAAGATCTTATTAGCTTATTCAAAATTTATTGATAGAGGCAATATTTATATTGTTATCCCAATAGTCAATTCCCGAAATGGTGCGGTTCCTGATTGAACTGTCCAAATCCTCCACTCACTCCCTTTCGATTATCCATTGAGTCTTACCCGGGAGTTGGTCTCACCTCTCTATATCTTATTCCACCTCCCCTAGCCCTACCTCGCTTGTTTGGGCCAGCCTCAGTCCTTCCCACCATACCTGGACATCGACTAAAGTCTCATTGGTCTCCTCCTCTTCCGTATCCCTTATCGCCTTTTATCCACCCCATACTGCTTTTGAACCACCTACTTCTATTCGCCAAGCCCACCCTGTGGCAAGCTTTCTAATTTAGGCAATGGAGAGAGAGCCAGCTAGACCTCCCATCTTCCATCCCGAAAAAGATCTAAGATTCAATCTAAGATGCCCGGTCTTTTTGCCTATCCGCCGGCTGGCCAATCCAAGCCTAGGCTGGATGATAGATAAGGAAGTGTTTGAGAACGAAGGCCTAGGTTCAGTTGGAAAGGGAGAGACGGAAAGTCTAGCTGGGTTTCTCACTAGACTCCGATAGCAAATCAACAACCCCTAGCTTCAAGAAGTGTAGGGAACTAAAGCCCCGTTGTTAACAGAACTACTTTCCGCTGTAATAGTAATAGAATCCATCCGTATAAGTTGTTTCATAATATATTCTTTTGATGACACCTGTTGGATTACTTCCGAAAAGCAAGTCCTTAGGTCTAGTCCTTCCTCTCGAAAGGTTAGCTAGCTTCCTGTCCAGTCTGCCTTTGAAGCCCATTTCCTTCGTGTAAGTGAAATCTGGGTGAATAATCGAGTTCTTACTACGGTTAAGCAATGCTCTTCGCTGCGGGAAGAACTTGAGAATGACTTTCCTTTGCTGGTGCTTTAGGTTCACTTCAGTAGTTCGTAAGCCTTCAGTTCTTGCTCTTCTACTGGTTACCAGCTTATGACCTGCGGGTAACTAAGGCTCTACCCTTTCTGGGGGAATTGCTCCTTGATCGGAATTAGGCCGCCTTTCTTAGGTCTGATCATCGAAAGACGAAGGCATAGGCTACGACTTCCTCTGGGTAAATCGATCTTCCATAAGGACTTTCTCTTGTTCTTATAGTTGCTAATTCTACCTGCTCGAGAAAGGTTTCTCAATCTTCAATCTCCTAAGATTCACCGTTCACTGGCCCACTAAAAGCCTTTCCTCCACCACCAGCGACAACTAAGGCTTCACCCGCAATCGAGTTCTCGGTTTCACCTAGCGTAAAAGAGAATCGACTCCCTTGAGTTAATCGTTGGAGAGGAATCAGAAATGGAACCTTTGGCGAGATTCTTCCCCACACCCCTTCGGTAGTCTACTTCGGTTACAACACTATTTCCCCTCCGGTGCTATCCCATTGGCAGCCGGTAGCCGAGTCTTCATTTTAACTTCTTTATGATGAGAGAGCTGACCCCGAATCCTGCTGTTCTTCCAGGGAATCCGTCTTTGATACAGCACTTGCCCGCTGGATCTTTGCTTTTCGTTGAGCTCTTTTCCTTTCCGTTGCGTTGAGCTAGGCTAGGATCCTAATAACCTCTTTACTTGAATTCCTTCCTCTTACCGAGCGGATCCCTATTGGTGGACTAAGCTTGGCCATTCCCTTGTGGCTAAGAAGGAGTGGATTTCTCATTCTCAATCTGATCTGGAACTCAGGAACAGGCAGTAAGGGCTTTCTAGAGCGTTAGACTGCGTCTTCAGGTACGTATATTGGTGATTCCTCATCAGATTCCCTAAACGTGAAATTATCCGGGCTAATCCTTATCCTTAAAGATTCTCTGGGCAAAGGACATAGGAAAAGCAAGCAAAACAAAGGGAGAGACCAACCAAATGCAATAAGGTATAGTGCTCTGAACCAACGCTAGGCAAGCTTCCTCAAATATAGCCAAGGTCGGTAAGTAAGGAATAACAACAAGCCTTTCAGGCTGAGGAATCCCATTATTTTCTTGAAAGGAAGGGCTATGGGTGAGGGATAGCTCGACAACAGCCCAGAGTGCTCCTTGTTCAACAGTCCAATTTCCAAGGTCACGGAAGTGGAACGGGCGGACAGTTTCAATCACCATTCATTTGTCAAGAAACCTCGGACTAAAGGTGCTTTAAAAAAGCACATGCCACTGGAGCAGCTGAATATTCCGCTTAATCAAAAAAGGAGACGAAGAGATTTTCAAAGAAAGAACTTAAGACTTGTTAGACGGCCCTAAAGAAAGAAGTACAGGAGCTGAAGTCGATTCGCCAACAGAGAGGGAGGTCGGACATGAATACGATTTGCGGACATGAAACAACATAAAGGAAGATACCAAGAAGAGGGCAAGGAACTTCCATAGGGACTTGAGGAATAGAAGGGCTTGCTAGCAAGCAAGAGATGGCATGAATAAGCTGTTTTCAAATGCCACAGACGGAATCGAATAAGCTCTTTTCAGGTCTAGAAGCAAGAACTCTTGAGTAAGTCGATTACCTTCTGACTTTCCTTTCCTCTTGATGACGGGGGTTTCATGAAAGTGGGACCATTGAGATGTCACTTAGGAAGGGAAAATGCATTTAGACGAAAAACACGGGGTTTGATACAAGTTAAGTTGCACGATTGAAATTGGAATGTTGAAGGGAAAAGTCATTGATGACAAAAATACCGGGAAAATTAGATTCAATTTGACTAGGAATACCCAATTCGTGAAAGCGGGGAGACAACATCTTTGTTGATAAAAGACGTCTAGATACCCTTAGCGTGAAGGAGATCGTAATAGGCTAGCTTTCATTTAGCATATCATTTTTCTGTCTAATGTCGCGGAGGCCATCGCAAGCTCTAACATCCGAAGCTAGAGTGGTTGCTGAGCTAGAACATCCATATTTACGTCCGAGCCCTATAAAGTAAGGGGCCCGATTCCAGATCCGAAGCAGCAGCAGTCACCGAAGAAGGAGCAGCTTATGACTTTGAAGTAGTAGGATATGCTTTTTCTTTCAATTATGTACTTCGGGAGCTAGGAGTGGGGAGGAATCCCAGTAGTGGAACCTAATCAATTGACATCGGGGATGGAAGAGAACCCGACTCTTATCAGATTCTACTTTCCCTTATATTATAGTTCAAACTAGCTTAAGAGCTCTTTAATCAAATATGCTAATAATTAGCTATGCTAAGTAGGTTGATGGACAGAGACAGAGGCCAACTTTAATCATATGCCTGCTCGTTTCGGAACTCTTTCTGGATTTCTATCTGGGAGAGGACGACCACTAGGATTGATACTCAGAAGAGGCTGGGGGAGTCGAATTTGTAGGATGAAAGGCCTACGCTGGGATATTCGTGCGAATCCAATGTTGTTAGACGTGGCTCCAAGAGGGACACCGGAGATATGTATGATATCAATTCTTGTACTTTCCTTTTGTCCGGTTTGCCACTTATTGTTCGTTCATTCAAGGGGAAAGAAGTTTCGCTTGGCCAGAAAGAAAAAGAAAGGGGCTGTGCTAAGGCGCAAGGGCTTTCGCGCTAGGCGCTCAGTCCTGTTCTCTCTTCATTCTTTCTTTAGATCTCCCTTTATGTTGATCCAGGAAGTCGCTTATTGGTCTATAGTAATCGACTGCGGCCTGGTGGAACCACAAGACGTATTCAAGACAGGAAAGTGTCCATACAGACAGCTACCACTTTTCTACAAATAGAGCCCTGTCGTCGTCGAGCTGCCTTGAAACTATTTAAACACGACCTTGAGGCTCTGAAAAAGAAGGTGTTCCAATGAATCCGAGGAAAAGAGCACATTAATGCTATGATGACCCTGATCAATCAAAGTCAGCTCACGAAGAAAAGACTTGCTTACATTCGCTATCTAATTTCGTAATGTAAATCGTACAGCTGATGAGAGTGAAGCCGGGCCGGCCAGTCACCTGCGAATCGACGGCGGAAGACGTGGTCTTAAGCCGGTAACGGAGCACTTGAAGCATCTATTTTAGGTGCCGCCCGGAAAGAAAACCGGAGGAGTATAACAAAGGGGGAAGCTTCCCCCAATCCCCTTGACTCGGAATGCAGGGAAAGACTGATCATGGATAAGAAGCGAAGACAAGCCGCGAGCTATGAACGAAGGGCAAGAGACAAGCAATTGAGGCGAATCTAGTTCTCCGGCTAGGACCAGAGGTATACTGGCTGTAAAAGAACTCGTTCTGAGAACTAGATTCGCCTCAATGTGCTTGTCTCTTGCCCTTCGTTCATAGCTCGCGGCTTGTCTTCGCTTCTTATCCATGATCAGTCTTTCCCTGCATTCCGAGTCAAGGGGATTGGGGGAAGCTTCCCCCTTTGTTATACTCCTCCGGTTTTCTTTCCGGGCGGCACCTAAAATAGATGCTTCAAGTGCTCCGTTACCGGCTTAAGACCACGTCTTCCGCCGTCGATTCGCAGGTGACTGGCCGGCCCGGCTTCACTCTCATCAGCTGTACGATTTACATTACGAAATTAGATAGCGAATGTAAGCAAGTCTTTTCTTCGTGAGCTGACTTTGATTGATCAGGGTCATCATAGCATTAATGTGCTCTTTTCCTCGGATTCATTGGAACACCTTCTTTTTCAGAGCCTCAAGGTCGTGTTTAAATAGTTTCAAGGCAGCTCGACGACGACAGGGCTCTATTTGTAGAAAAGTGGTAGCTGTCTGTATGGACACTTTCCTGTCTTGAATACGTCTTGTGGTTCCACCAGGCCGCAGTCGATTACTATAGACCAATAAGCGACTTCCTGGATCAACATAAAGGGAGATCTAAAGAAAGAATGAAGAGAGAACAGGACTGAGCGCCTAGCGCGAAAGCCCTTGCGCCTTAGCACAGCCCCTTTCTTTTTCTTTCTGGCCAAGCGAAACTTCTTTCCCCTTGAATGAACGAACAATAAGTGGCAAACCGGACAAAAGGAAAGTACAAGAATTGATATCATACATATCTCCGGTGTCCCTCTTGGAGCCACGTCTAACAACATTGGATTCGCACGAATATCCCAGCGTAGGCCTTTCATCCTACAAATTCGACTCCCCCAGCCTCTTCTGAGTATCAATCCTAGTGGTCGTCCTCTCCCAGATAGAAATCCAGAAAGAGTTCCGAAACGAGCAGGCATATGATTAAAGTTGGCCTCTGTCTCTGTCCATCAACCTACTTAGCATAGCTAATTATTAGCATATTTGATTAAAGAGCTCTTAAGCTAGTTTGAACTATAATATAAGGGAAAGTAGAATCTGATAAGAGTCGGGTTCTCTTCCATCCCCGATGTCAATTGATTAGGTTCCACTACTGGGATTCCTCCCCACTCCTAGCTCCCGAAGTACATAATTGAAAGAAAAAGCATATCCTACTACTTCAAAGTCATAAGCTGCTCCTTCTTCGGTGACTGCTGCTGCTTCGGATCTGGAATCGGGCCCCTTACTTTATAGGGCTCGGACGTAAATATGGATGTTCTAGCTCAGCAACCACTCTAGCTTCGGATGTTAGAGCTTGCGATGGCCTCCGCGACATTAGACAGAAAAATGATATGCTAAATGAAAGCTAGCCTATTACGATCTCCTTCACGCTAAGGGTATCTAGACGTCTTTTATCAACAAAGATGTTGTCTCCCCGCTTTCACGAATTGGGTATTCATAGTCAAATTGAATCTAATTTTCACGGTATTTTTGTCATCAATGACTTTTCCCTTCAACATTCCAATTTCAATCGTGCAACTTAACTTGTATCAAACCCCGTGTTTTTCGTCTAAATGCATTTTCCCTTCCTAAGTGACATCTCAATGGTCCCACTTTCATGAAACCCCCGTCATCAAGAGGAAAGGAAAGTCAGAAGGTAATCGACTTACTCAAGAGTTCTTGCTTCTAGACCTGAAAAGAGCTTATTCGATTCCGTCTGTGGCATTTGAAAACAGCTTATTCATGCCATCTCTTGCTTGCTAGCAAGCCCTTCTATTCCTCAAGTCCCTATGGAAGTTCCTTGCCCTCTTCTTGGTATCTTCCTTTATGTTGTTTCATGTCCGCAAATCGTATTCATGTCCGACCTCCCTCTCTGTTGGCGAATCGACTTCAGCTCCTGTACTTCTTTCTTTAGGGCCGTCTAACAAGTCTTAAGTTCTTTCTTTGAAAATCTCTTCGTCTCCTTTTTTGATTAAGCGGAATATTCAGCTGCTCCAGTGGCATGTGCTTTTTTAAAGCACCTTTAGTCCGAGGTTTCTTGACAAATGAATGGTGATTGAAACTGTCCGCCCGTTCCACTTCCGTGACCTTGGAAATTGGACTGTTGAACAAGGAGCACTCTGGGCTGTTGTCGAGCTATCCCTCACCCATAGCCCTTCCTTTCAAGAAAATAATGGGATTCCTCAGCCTGAAAGGCTTGTTGTTATTCCTTACTTACCGACCTTGGCTATATTTGAGGAAGCTTGCCTAGCGTTGGTTCAGAGCACTATACCTTATTGCATTTGGTTGGTCTCTCCCTTTGTTTTGCTTGCTTTTCCTATGTCCTTTGCCCAGAGAATCTTTAAGGATAAGGATTAGCCCGGATAATTTCACGTTTAGGGAATCTGATGAGGAATCACCAATATACGTACCTGAAGACGCAGTCTAACGCTCTAGAAAGCCCTTACTGCCTGTTCCTGAGTTCCAGATCAGATTGAGAATGAGAAATCCACTCCTTCTTAGCCACAAGGGAATGGCCAAGCTTAGTCCACCAATAGGGATCCGCTCGGTAAGAGGAAGGAATTCAAGTAAAGAGGTTATTAGGATCCTAGCCTAGCTCAACGCAACGGAAAGGAAAAGAGCTCAACGAAAAGCAAAGATCCAGCGGGCAAGTGCTGTATCAAAGACGGATTCCTTGGAAGAACAGCAGGATTCGGGGTCAGCTCTCTCATCATAAAGAAGTTAAAATGAAGACTCGGCTACCGGCTGCCAATGGGATAGCACCGGAGGGGAAATAGTGTTGTAACCGAAGTAGACTACCGAAGGGGTGTGGGGAAGAATCTCGCCAAAGGTTCCATTTCTGATTCCTCTCCAACGATTAACTCAAGGGAGTCGATTCTCTTTTACGCTAGGTGAAACCGAGAACTCGATTGCGGGTGAAGCCTTAGTTGTCGCTGGTGGTGGAGGAAAGGCTTTTAGTGGGCCAGTGAACGGTGAATCTTAGGAGATTGAAGATTGAGAAACCTTTCTCGAGCAGGTAGAATTAGCAACTATAAGAACAAGAGAAAGTCCTTATGGAAGATCGATTTACCCAGAGGAAGTCGTAGCCTATGCCTTCGTCTTTCGATGATCAGACCTAAGAAAGGCGGCCTAATTCCGATCAAGGAGCAATTCCCCCAGAAAGGGTAGAGCCTTAGTTACCCGCAGGTCATAAGCTGGTAACCAGTAGAAGAGCAAGAACTGAAGGCTTACGAACTACTGAAGTGAACCTAAAGCACCAGCAAAGGAAAGTCATTCTCAAGTTCTTCCCGCAGCGAAGAGCATTGCTTAACCGTAGTAAGAACTCGATTATTCACCCAGATTTCACTTACACGAAGGAAATGGGCTTCAAAGGCAGACTGGACAGGAAGCTAGCTAACCTTTCGAGAGGAAGGACTAGACCTAAGGACTTGCTTTTCGGAAGTAATCCAACAGGTGTCATCAAAAGAATATATTATGAAACAACTTATACGGATGGATTCTATTACTATTACAGCGGAAAGTAGTTCTGTTAACAACGGGGCTTTAGTTCCCTACACTTCTTGAAGCTAGGGGTTGTTGATTTGCTATCGGAGTCTAGTGAGAAACCCAGCTAGACTTTCCGTCTCTCCCTTTCCAACTGAACCTAGGCCTTCGTTCTCAAACACTTCCTTATCTATCATCCAGCCTAGGCTTGGATTGGCCAGCCGGCGGATAGGCAAAAAGACCGGGCATCTTAGATTGAATCTTAGATCTTTTTCGGGATGGAAGATGGGAGGTCTAGCTGGCTCTCTCTCCATTGCCTAAATTAGAAAGCTTGCCACAGGGTGGGCTTGGCGAATAGAAGTAGGTGGTTCAAAAGCAGTATGGGGTGGATAAAAGGCGATAAGGGATACGGAAGAGGAGGAGACCAATGAGACTTTAGTCGATGTCCAGGTATGGTGGGAAGGACTGAGGCTGGCCCAAACAAGCGAGGTAGGGCTAGGGGAGGTGGAATAAGATATAGAGAGGTGAGACCAACTCCCGGGTAAGACTCAATGGATAATCGAAAGGGAGTGAGTGGAGGATTTGGACAGTTCAATCAGGAACCGCACCATTTCGGGAATTGACTATTGGGATAACAATATAAATATTGCCTCTATCAATAAATTTTGAATAAGCTAATAAGATCTTTCTCGATTCGCCGCATCTCCTTAGAAAGTCAAGTCTCCCTCCCTAGTTACTAGAACTCGAGGTGCAAAGCTACTCGAAAGCGAAAGGCATAGATCCTAGCTACCCTATAAGACTTTGATTCTTCCTCAATATGATTTGGAACTCTCCCATAGGCTAGCTCAAATGGTATTTTCAATCGTCTCTTTGATTTGATGCACTGAATCGTCTTCCCGAAAACGGATTGACCATTAATTCTGTAACAGAGGCGATGAATATCGTTACTATTGGGATATATATCTTTAATAGCCAAAGAGACAGGATACTAAGATTCCCAGTACAGTCCACTACTTGTCTTCCTCCTAAGAATAGTAAGAAAGCGAGAGAAGCTCACTGCCCTTGCTATGAATTACTTTTTAATTATTCATTCCTTAGCTAACCGGGAAGAGCTCCAAAAAACATACTGACACGGCCCAGACAAAGAAGAGTATAGCCCCGAGATAGTTGAATAGGAATTGGGGGCACTACCAACGAAAAGACTAAGCGCCTTTCCCCCATTAACACTTGTTTACTTCCCACGTTTTTTTACTTCCTACGCTATTCGCTGGAACTCTAAGGCAAGTAAATGACATATAATAAGAGGAAGAGACTGCAAGCTGTGAGGGAGGAAAGATACTTGCACATTCATCTCACTTAATTTCTTTTGAATGGACATCTGAGAAGCTAGTAAGGCAAGGAAGTTAGGGAATGACTAGTCCCGGGCATCAGGAAGAGAATCGGTTGTTGATTGAATCAAAATAGGTTCTTTGACAGAGCTTCGACCCACAGACAGAAGAAAAAAAAGGGGAAGGGAAGCAATGACGTGACGGATAAGCCCTTTACTTATACTTATTAGCTGCTTGAACACAGGAAAGAGAAGATTAGCAGACGATTCGGGGATCTCTTTCTGTCCTCTTCGGGTGATAGCTGAGACCCCTGAAACTCGTGTTTTAGTTTGAATGCCTAAAGATAGTGGATGTGCCATATCTTGATGTGATTAAGAGTCCTCCCCCAATGACTACAGAACTCTTCTTCCTAGTACCTACGCTTGCGCGAGCAAAGGCATGAAGGAGCTTACCCTTTCCTTTCTTCTACTTTTTATTCAGCATCTAGCCTTTTCTTTTAAAGCTATTACCATGTCTTAGAAGGTCGGATTCACTGTCCATTCCTTTGTTGGGCATATGAGGAGAAAGGCCCTCGCTCAATCCCCTTGGAGCTAACATAGCTAGAGCTAATGGCTCTATTAGTCTATTAGTCGAAACCATTAGTCTAGCTAAGCCTTTAGGTAGGTACCTCTTGGATGTAGGACTTTGAACCTTCTCGACCAGATCAGATGAAGGAGATATGAATCGTCCATCCCATCCATTTGTAAGGCTGATTGCTGGTGATGACTTGGTGAAGAGTGGCGTTAAAGAAAAGTAGGTGAGGAACTATTGGATTGGTCTAGCTTTTGTTTCTTTTTTATCCAAAAAAAATGGGACTATCCCACTTCGGCTAACGTCCTTTTAATCGAAAAAATGCTTGGTCTACCTGCTTTGTTCTGATTCGCTATCGACATTTTTCGTTTGGGTTGTTTCGGAAACGAATGGTCAGTCCGGTTTTTCGATACTCGCGACTAATGCCGCTTTCAAACTATCAAAAATTATCTTCTTATATTCCTTATCCTTATCTTCTTCGAGAAAAGTATATTATTTAAAAAAAGGAAAGATTCCATTCCGCTACGGCCTTTAGGCGAGCTAATCAGTCCCTGCTTTGGTTGTCCCTTTTCCTGTCCGGGCGAGGGGAGCCAAGCGAAGCGGAGTTTAGAAAGGCGGGGGTAGGCAACTCTCAATGGTAACTCTTTATCTAGAAGCCTTACAATTGGAATGCTTGACTTTGCTTACTCTTTTTTTTAGGAGTTTACAACCGAAACTAGCTGCCAGAAATGTGAAGCTGGGAACAAGAAAAGAATAAAGTTGAATTGAATAGTAATCACCTCGAGAAAGAGAGTAAGCTGTGACGTTTTTTTTCCTGTTTTGGAATAAGATAATAGAGTACGGGTCAATGGAGGAATAAGCGATGCTAGTCTTGTCGGCCTATCCCCTGCTATATAAGACGGTGGTATAGAAAGATCATAAGAAAGGATGGGCGGAATCGAAAACCTCCCACGGGGAGCGATAATAAAAGAGAGAGGCTTTCGAAGAGTAGCCTTTTTATTTTTGGCTTGACTTTGATTGACTCTATCTCGCTAAAAAATACAAAAGGAAGGTGACAGTTCTAGATCCGCCTTTCTTGAAGAAGAGAGTAGCGGTCGGTGTGAACTCCTCTCTCTGGGGGGGCTTTCCCTTGGTTTCGGTGAAAGCGATAGAGATTCAGAGTAGTGAAAAGCGAACTCAAAAGCAAGCGAGCTTGATAGCAGAAACTCAAGAGCTCAAGTTAGATCCGACTAAAGAGTGAATGAGATGAATGGAAAAGAATGAAATTGCGTGTCTTTCGCAAAGAGAGGAAAGAGAAATGGGGATTCAATTAAGGTAGCGAGATCACTCCGGGGGTAAGTCGACTAGAAGAAAATACCTGTTAACAAAAGGAGATAAGAAGGGAAGAGCTAAAGTTAGGAACCAGGGATATAAGAATGTGAAAAGCGATACGATAAGACAGTCATCTCACACGCTAGGCCCACAGCCTATTCCTTATCTTCTTATCTTTCTATAAATATCATAAATCAAGATCAAGGACACTCTCTCCATTTTTTTTACCCCTTTTTAACTGATCTAGACCGAGTCGCACTGAATTAGCGGTTTCCCTTTCTACTTTTTTTATTTTTATACTATTATCTAATTGAGTATTCGAGGCGCCTTTCGTTGAGAAAAACGATCACGAAGATCTGCCCAAACATCATAGGCAGTCTCCATGTATATCACGCTATTGGCAATATCCTTTGAGGAGCCATGAGAGCACCATACTCTTGCAGCGTGCCCATTGAAGAAGGTGTGGAGAAGTAGCTGCTGGCTTGGGAAGAGTTCCCTTGATGAACCCGACTTTGTGCTTGCCAAAAAGAACCATATGCATGGCACGGCTCCAAGTGGGATAATTGTCCCCATTCAAGGCTTGTGAAAGAAGGACAGCTCCTGGCTTATCGGAGTGATGAAGAAAATAAGGAATTCTTTGAATGCCCAAAGATCAGCCTTCAAGAGCCCTTTTGAGGAAGATGTGGCATTAGGGGCTCGGAAGCCGGACTATGCTGTCAGCGCACATCCGTTTTCTTTCCTTTTGGAACTCGATCGAACTGCGGGTTATAAGTCTAGCCAACCGAGGGTGGATTACTCTCTCTCCCGATGTCAATTCGAAGCAAAGGGAAAAGTGCTCTTTCACTTCGTTTTAGGCACTGCAACCCGCTTATCCCTAATTATGCTTACGGATCAGAAGAGTTTGAGGGGAAAAGCTTTTTTCGAGCATAGAGATGGTCCTCAAAAAGATCAATGTACCGTGTGCTAATCTTTTGACTGCATGCAGTACACATGACCATTATCTGGGTCAAGGGGAACGGAACTTTCACTTTGCCATTTATTTAATATTTAAAGGATTTCTTTGTTTTAGTACCAAATAGTGATGACTAGCACATTCAGAAAACCTTTGACTTGCAAAACTTATCCACCACTGACGCGAAGCTAAGGTTGCGTAAGCACAAGAGATTGAATAAACCAATGCTAGCCTGACCCGCTGTTAGTCATCAAAAGAAGCAAGCCGAAAAGGGGGATGAGATATTATTACGCTTTTTCTTTTGAGACGCTAAACTGATCACTGAAGGGTTTCATCATTCCTTATGGGTGCACAAGATACAGTAATCTTTCTTTCTCCATCTTAGGCGCTATTGCTTATAGTTAAAGATAAGAGCTAGTCTTTCTCTGAGTAGACATCGGAAAAAGATGTTGATAAGTTCTTAGTCAATGCATGCCCCCTTTCTCCATTACTTAATCAATTCGAGTTGGAATAAACTTTCAATCGGTTGGACAAGAAGAAAGCAAAGCGTACGTCAGTCGCGTGCCAACTGTTTTACATTTTACAGCGCTTCCTCGAAGGAACCACTCAATTCATTGCAAACACAAAATGAATAAAGCAGCCATTTTCGTTGGAAGTTTCCGTAACACTGTCCAGTGGAAAATAAGCCTACAATAGGAGGGAGCGTGCCAACATGGAATTCTTTCTATTCTCTTGCTAGCTCTCGGGTTCCAGCGAATCTTCCTGCTACGCCCTAAATAATTAGGCTTTGCCAGAGGGGGTTTTTCTTGATTCCCACTACTGCCTGCTTTCCCCTTCTCTGCTAACTCCGCCAAGAAAGAAGCAGAAAAAAAGCGTCACGGGCGGGCCACAGTAGAGTTTGAAGTTAGAAGTTGCAATTGTTGAATCCGCTCCTCGATCTCGAGTCCCCAGATGTGTTCATTCAAAGCCATGGGAATCAAGAAAGCTCAAAATAGAAAGGCAGATTCCCGAAAAAGCCTTTGCAGCATTGCAAGAAAACAGCGTTGTCAAAGTAGCGCCTCTACTGTTCCCTCCTTCCCACCGCCCTCCCCTCAATGGATCATCTCGTTCTACTTCCAAGTAAATTGGGTAAATAGGTTGGACGGACTTATCATCATGTTCATTTTCTTATGTAAAAAAACCACTCGTATATCGGAAACATTTCAAAACAATCCTTAGACTTCTACAGATGCTTCATTGGCATCTTATTCATCTGAAAGAGTGTGGGATGCTTTTTTCATAGAATTACTATTTTTGGAGGATTGGATTACGCCTTTCTTCTAGTCCTTTATTCTGATACCCCATGTCTTTCCCTTTAACGCTGTGTCAAGGCCACAACGAGCGGAATGGAACTTCTATTTCGCTATTTCTTTTGTTGGAACTCTGTAAACCCCTTTCGAATTGAATGATTCAGTGTGAAAATCACACTCACTCTCTCTAGACCGCCCTTCACTCAACTCAAAATAGCGTATATTAGAAAGCATCTCATGAGTTGAAAGACTCGTTACAACTTGTGCTTTTGTCAAGGGCAAGGGAATCACCCGGCTCATTCACCAGAAATCCGCCTAAGAAAGACCTATCCGGAAACAAAGATGGTTTCGTAGCTGATCTGCCGAAAAGAAAAGACAAGGGGGTGCACTCTTGGCTAATCGGTCTTTCTGGCAAACCCATCTTCTAGGGTGGCCGATTCTCCAGTGCTATCTTCTGTTTTCTGCGTCTGAAAAAACAGCTTCTTTGAATGCCTCTGCCCTACCTTCATTCCCGGGTAGTTGATTTGAAGAAGCCTTCTTTCTCGGACCAAGGGCTTTCTCTTCTGCTTCTTCTTTCTTACCCGGATACTCAAAGGGAAGATAACAGAAGGCGGTGGCTAGGTTAGGTCTTAATAGGAGACGAGACAGTTAAGGTTAAGGTTCTCTTTCCTTTGCAGGAAGCAAAATAAAATCCTAGCATCGCGCTATGCGCTAGCACTTGTTGAGGAGGAGTGTGTGCTATAGCTTTGTTTTCTTTGTTCTTTCCTTAGATTTAGATAGAGAGAGCTTCGAAGCCAATCCGATTCTGCTAAAACAAAACAAAAAGAAGAAATAGCAGATGATGAAAGAATTCAATTCGAATTATTACCCGCTAAAAAAAAGGCTTCACCGGATCCTCCGAATGAATCCTAAGGATTAAGATCCGAGACGGGAATGAAAGTCAGTCTGAAGCTGGCTGAAGGCAAGCGAGAACAACTCTTTTCGCTGAGTCCTGGCCCTCCTCTTCACCCTGCCCTGCAGTAACAGAATCCTAAGTGGAAGAAGTAATCCGTTCGTGCTTCTATAGAGTGAAAGACTGACTTCCATACATAAGACTTCGCAGTCCTACCAGCTCAGCTTGCATTTCCAATGTACCTACCCACTTCATTAGGTTACGGGGTTCAGAACACAGCGATGAGCTACGGTGGGAACTAGAACTAGGTCTCGATCACGATCTGGATCTGAATATAGGGCATAAGGAACTGGACCAGCGGAATCCACTGCGAAATCGGAAGAGTCAACCGCACTGGCTATGCCCTCTCCTACCCTTTTTTTGTCCTTCCAATCCAAGCTTCCACAATGCGACCAGCAACTCTCCCCAGTCAGAGGACGTGGTGCAAAGTTAGGAGCGGTCAAGTCTGGCATGTCCTGAAGGAATCCGAACTGACGCAGGACCCGGCGAGGGAAGTAAAAGAAAGGACGTGGAAGTCAAGCCCATGATATGCACGCATGAGTGTCCCTCTGTAGTAATGACAGGGCTAAGAAATCCTCACCATTTACACCACCAATGTAGCAAGAATGCAGATTTCTCAATTTCCTAATAAAACGTCTCCTCGTCATCATCATCGTAAGCTCCAGCCCTGAGTCCCACAACTGGCTCCACCCGAAAGGCAGCACCGATCTCTCTAGGAATTACTCTCAGTCTCAAAGGAAGACAAGTCATCTACGGTAAATAGGAGAACGAACTCACTATCTGATCCCTCAGCGCCTGAATCTCCTGCTGCTGACTGGCTATCAACGCCTGCATCCGAGACTGCTCTGTCCTGGTGATCAAAACCTGATTGGGGCGTATGTGATGCTGCAAGGTAAAACAAAGGTAGAAAGTCAGCACAAGTTCAGCAAGATTCTATCAAGTAATATATCAAGGGAAAGAAGATTTACCAGCCAGTGGTCAAGTACCTTGCCCCCGACCATCATACCACCAAGGACAGGGGTGACATCCACAATGAAGCCAATAGAGATGCTCCTGAAAGTAAGGTAATCCATATCCGCTGCCTGAAGTCTCTCCTCAAGAGGTCGATCATCCATAGCAGGAATGGACCTAAAAAGTAAAGTCATATGAGTAGGAGGATCAATCGGCACTCGGACGACTCCATCAATCTGACGAGTGAACCGCTCTCCCAGATAATACTCCCAGCTCTCAGGGCCGAAAAGAATCAGTCTGCGCCTAGAGAGAGCGAAAGCATCTGTCGCCTCAGGAGTATGGAAATACTTACTCCCAACATAAGGAGTCAAAGAGAGCTACACGAGCAGAACTTCTCAAGTCAGCCTCACAACAAAAGGATAGGAATCCGCTTCTAAGGTTGTCTGTCACAAGAGGACTACTCTTTGATCTCTCTCCTACGCTCTTCGATAGCTGCTTGGCTTACAGGAACTACCTTATTCCTAGATCTTCTTTCTTATTAGTTGTTCTATCTTGATCTAAAACTACTAGTAGGAACAAAGCTACCATCAAAGACATTCTTAGCTGGCCTAGCTTGATAGAAACCTAAAGTAGCTACATCCAGCTCTATGAATAAAATCCCTCCTTATATCACTAGAAGAGATACAGGAAGGAATAATAGCCAAGAGGGAATGAATTCATTTCATTTCAAAATCCCAAAGAAGTCAGAAACAGACGCTGAAGGATCAGCTGAAGCAGAAGAATAATAGAAAGCTGAAGCAGCTAAAGCATCCGCAGAAGAGGAAACCATTGTTGATCCTATGGGGTAGGAAGCCCCAAGCCAACCCTTCCCAAGGAGAAGTCAAGATCCGGGAAGAGGGGATCAGGAATAGAACCTGCCTCTCCGCTTGGGATTCTTTCTTCTGGTAGTTTTTCGCGGTCGGGGCAGCGAAGTCATAGCCTTATCACCGGAATACTCCTTCCACCGGAACTAGATAGAAAGGTAGGGCAGTTGAATCCCGGGTCGATCGAACGGGGGCTTGAAATGAAAGTATTTCACTACCACCTGCAGATAGGAAGGAAAGAGTTGTTGCAGATGATCCCGAGTCCAGAAGCAGAGAGTGATATCTCGGGTAAGGAAAGTAAGCTTGTGGGAATATGTCCGGATCAGAGCGGGAATCTCTCTGTCTTGAACCAAGTGGCTCGGGCTGGGAGAAAAGCCCATTCCTACCCGGAGAGTGAGATTCTGACATGATTGGACTTAGCAGCATTAGCAGTGGTGGATCATCAGTCACCCCCTTTCCTCGCTTTCCTTGTAAAGAAAGCTATGTCCGGATGCTCGGTCACCGGCACATGAGCAGAAAAGGGAGGAGGGCTTTCCCTGACCGAGTTGAACCGAGGCGGTTATTGGAATCATCCGCCGATAACCCGATCCCGGAAAGAGGGATCATCATTGTATGAGCGGAGGATTGGGCGCAAGCAGGATCTATTTGTTTTTTTTTTTCGAAATAACCGGTGTTAGCGACGAAGGGATTGTTTGCAAGAGAAGGTTGCCAAGTTAAGATACGAGCAGGAGGCATGCCACGCATAGTATAAAAAAGGGCAGAGAAGAGGATTGATGGACAGAGGGAAGATACATATATTATATAGATGCCCCAAAAAGCAGGAGGAATCGGCTGCTGGTGGAAGGTTTTGCAGGAAATGAATCACTAGTATAAGAAGGGGACAAGGAATGCCCTTTGCCACGTGAATCAGACTAGGTTTATCTCAGATGCGGGATTACCAATGTCGCGATTGGAATTAGGAAAGGAAGCTGTGGCACTTCTGAATATGAGGAGGAGGTTGAATCAATAGCAATAGTAGACACGCTACGATCTTTGGCTTTGGCTCTTTGCTAGACAAGAGCAGTACAGGAAGCTTCGAATGCCATGGTTCTTGTTACAGACTAGGCTGCAAGTGAGAGTGATAGAATCCGCTCAGCTGTGAATGTTGCCGATGCCGATACCGGAGCAGCTAAAGGAAGCAGTAGCAGTACAACCATCCAATTGCAATTCCATTGCACATTCATCTTCCTCTATCAATGCTCTTATTACTGATAAAGAAATGACATACATAAGGGATGTTCGAGATCGCTTCTGTGCGGTGAATCCTGAATATCTAACAGAGCGGAACCTCTTCTTGCGATGTGGAGACTGAGCAGCATGTTCCGCGGCTTCGGCAGCCCAGCTTCTTAAGTTAAGGTGCTTCCAACTGTTTGAAGGTGATTGGATGGCAGATATTCTGTAGGATCCCTGACCACATTCAATCAGCAAGCAAAACATTCACAGCTTCAGTGGGGTTGCCGAGATCCCACCAAACATAACTCTCATGCTCCTTGCATGCCATCTCTCTAGCAAGGCAGTCAGCCAGCCTTCGGAACCTTCCAGCTCCACAGCATGCACTGTTAAGGTTCTGACTAAAAAATCACAAAGAGGATTACCAATAACAAGAAATTCACAAGCTTCGAAGCATTAAAAAAAGGATACTATTTGAGAAGATTATTCCATACTCAGCAGAAGCAAAATTCACTCCATGGATCATATCCTCGACCGTGTTTCCTAGGGTTGTTGATAATCTCCATCATCTCTTTATAGACATCACAGAAGATTCTTTTGGCATCAGGAAGCCTCTGGTTAAGCTCATATACCATGGCATGGAACTTCTTTTTTAAATTCCATCACTGTTTATCTCATTAAGGCATTCTCCATTTCTGCTATTGTATAGCCACAAGTAGTAAGGAGCACAACCCTAGAGGAAATACTGGTGCTAGCAGATTAGCAGCAAAGTCAGCTTATAGTTCCTTTTGGCACAACATGGTAACAGGGTAAGTGGTCAACTCTATCCCATTCTCTCTCTGTAGCTCTCTGCATGAGAAGATTTCAAGAAGTGAATTCTTGTAGAGGAAGACACACAAGCTTCAACCGTGTCAATACCAATCTTTGAAGCCTGCAAGAAGAGGAAGAGAATACCCAAGCTCTATGGACTCCACAGTTTCGCCGACCCGCGTTGCCCGATTGCTCTCTCTGGTCCCTTTCGCGACAACATCCGCGTCTTTCTCCAAGAATGCGCGGAGCTCGAAGATTACACTGTCGAAGGCATGCCCATTTGGTGCACACTGCTTGTTCACGAGAACAGAGGCTTTGTTGTTTCTTTTTACACCATTGAAGAGAGTGCCAAGCATTCTCTGAGGCCGTTCTGCGATCAATGCCGATGCACTGGTAAGGCTCGAATTCTATTCTCACTGATTGTTTGATTTTTCAATTGGGTTTCTGTTCCTAGTCTTTTGGATCAGTTTATGAGTGCGGGCGTGCCAGAGTCACAGTGGACTCGAGTGTACTGGATTATATGCAAGACTAAGGACCAAATTCCCTTGAATTGAGATTGGGCGACCTCAGATGTTCAATTAATTGCACCACGACCTCAATCTAACTTCTAATCAAGCTTGTAGAGAAGCAAGGGTCCCTAAAATGGATTCCACTCTGCCTCACTGAAGAGGACTTAAACACAACAACAGAAGTAAGAAAACAGCTTAAAAGTAAATTGCATTAAAATGGAATAAGTACAAGTTACAACCAGGGGGTGGTCTTTTTTGACTTTAACCTCATCGGGGCTTTCACTAGAGAACTATAATGTTTCTGTTTAAAATCCTTTCTGGATCTGGAAGTAGGAGTACTGCTGTGGCAAAGCTAGCTAACAGTAAGTTAGATAGGAAGCCTTTTCTTTGTAGTCTAAACCAGACCTTTGTTTTTACCTGGCAAACCTCTTTAGTTGCGGAGAATCTAACCCTCGGCGGTTACGCCTCCAGAGTTTACTATCCAATCCAATTCCTGCCTTTGATGAGCAAAGAAGAAAACTCGTACTCGTATAGGGATGCTTTAGCCCTCTTGAATGAATTTATCGGAGTCTCACTGGCTGCTCACTCAGTAGTGGACTCACCATAGCGCGCTAAAGCAGAATGAACAGGACATGTAACCAATCCCCATCCAACAAAGGCAAGGCGAAGAGCTCAGCGAACAGAGTCAAGCCAAACCTGAAACGAGAGACTAAGAATCTCCTTCTTTTTCTTTCTGATTGACTGGAGCAGGAAGGGAGACCGTAGGCTCACATCTCGGTACTCTTTAATCAATCTAGGTACGGTTTGTTCAGTTCACTGGGAAGGAGCAAAGAGCAGTACCACAAGGCCTGGGAAAGAATCTCGTGTCCTTGTTTTCTTCCTTCAAAAGAGGCAGAAAGAGGGCAATAGCCTCATTTAAATAGCAAAACGAAGGCCTCCTAGTCGCCGGTTGCTTGCTTTAGTGACGTTGATTTTAATATGAGTTCGAGTTCGGAAATAGAGTAGAGCTCAGGGTCCCAAGAAGGGGGCCGGGGGAACTAATGGCAGAGAGTTGGTTTTTTACTCTTTAGTTAGAACCCCCCCTGGAAGAGCTACGCTAGTATACTAACATACTTTCCTAGCCTAGAGTGAAAGACTTCTAATGAGTATCCCCCAATAGAGTATAAAAAATTTTAAAGAAAGCATCGGTATCAGTAAACACACATCTCTTTCTTTTAAATAATAGATGCCATTCCCGGTCAACGGTATCAACTGTCTTTCCTTTACCGGTAACTGGTCAATCCGTGGTGCCTTTCTTTATTCAATGCGATAAATCAGTATGTGCTCAATCATCTCTCCTGCCCTCTAGCACTCTGTTATAGCGCAATCACTGACTGACGTTTGGAGTTCGAGCGTTGAAAGTGAGGAAAGCGACTCAACAACAACATATCGTTAGAAAGAACGGACTCTTAGTAATCCGAAGGAAGAAAGTACCTTTGCGAGCGAAGCGACTTCTCCAAACGTTCCACGTCATCGACCTTGCGCCTTATAACAGAGTCGCTAGAGGGCAGGGAGAAGATGATGAGCACATTATGATTATCGCATTGAATAAAGAAAGGCACCACGGATTGACCAGTTACCGGTAAAGGAAAGACAGTTGATACCGTTGACCGGGAATGGCATCTATTATTTAAAAGAAAGAGATGTGTGTTTACTGATACCGATGCTTTCTTTAAAATTTTTTATACTCTATTGGGGATACTCATTAGAAGTCTTTCACTCTAGGCTAGGAAAGTATGTTAGTATACTAGCGTAGCTCTTCCAGGGGGGGTTCTAACTAAAGAGTAAAAAACCAACTCTCTGCCATTAGTTCCCCCGGCCCCCTTCTTGGGACCCTGAGCTCTACTCTATTTCCGAACTCGAACTCATATTAAAATCAACGTCACTAAAGCAAGCAACCGGCGACTAGGAGGCCTTCGTTTTGCTATTTAAATGAGGCTATTGCCCTCTTTCTGCCTCTTTTGAAGGAAGAAAACAAGGACACGAGATTCTTTCCCAGGCCTTGTGGTACTGCTCTTTGCTCCTTCCCAGTGAACTGAACAAACCGTACCTAGATTGATTAAAGAGTACCGAGATGTGAGCCTACGGTCTCCCTTCCTGCTCCAGTCAATCAGAAAGAAAAAGAAGGAGATTCTTAGTCTCTCGTTTCAGGTTTGGCTTGACTCTGTTCGCTGAGCTCTTCGCCTTGCCTTTGTTGGATGGGGATTGGTTACATGTCCTGTTCATTCTGCTTTAGCGCGCTATGGTGAGTCCACTACTGAGTGAGCAGCCAGTGAGACTCCGATAAATTCATTCAAGAGGGCTAAAGCATCCCTATACGAGTACGAGTTTTCTTCTTTGCTCATCAAAGGCAGGAATTGGATTGGATAGTAAACTCTGGAGGCGTAACCGCCGAGGGTTAGATTCTCCGCAACTAAAGAGGTTTGCCAGGTAAAAACAAAGGTCTGGTTTAGACTACAAAGAAAAGGCTTCCTATCTAACTTACTGTTAGCTAGCTTTGCCACAGCAGTACTCCTACTTCCAGATCCAGAAAGGATTTTAAACAGAAACATTATAGTTCTCTAGTGAAAGCCCCGATGAGGTTAAAGTCAAAAAAGACCACCCCCTGGTTGTAACTTGTACTTATTCCATTTTAATGCAATTTACTTTTAAGCTGTTTTCTTACTTCTGTTGTTGTGTTTAAGTCCTCTTCAGTGAGGCAGAGTGGAATCCATTTTAGGGACCCTTGCTTCTCTACAAGCTTGATTAGAAGTTAGATTGAGGTCGTGGTGCAATTAATTGAACATCTGAGGTCGCCCAATCTCAATTCAAGGGAATTTGGTCCTTAGTCTTGCATATAATCCAGTACACTCGAGTCCACTGTGACTCTGGCACGCCCGCACTCATAAACTGATCCAAAAGACTAGGAACAGAAACCCAATTGAAAAATCAAACAATCAGTGAGAATAGAATTCGAGCCTTACCAGTGCATCGGCATTGATCGCAGAACGGCCTCAGAGAATGCTTGGCACTCTCTTCAATGGTGTAAAAAGAAACAACAAAGCCTCTGTTCTCGTGAACAAGCAGTGTGCACCAAATGGGCATGCCTTCGACAGTGTAATCTTCGAGCTCCGCGCATTCTTGGAGAAAGACGCGGATGTTGTCGCGAAAGGGACCAGAGAGAGCAATCGGGCAACGCGGGTCGGCGAAACTGTGGAGTCCATAGAGCTTGGGTATTCTCTTCCTCTTCTTGCAGGCTTCAAAGATTGGTATTGACACGGTTGAAGCTTGTGTGTCTTCCTCTACAAGAATTCACTTCTTGAAATCTTCTCATGCAGAGAGCTACAGAGAGAGAATGGGATAGAGTTGACCACTTACCCTGTTACCATGTTGTGCCAAAAGGAACTATAAGCTGACTTTGCTGCTAATCTGCTAGCACCAGTATTTCCTCTAGGGTTGTGCTCCTTACTACTTGTGGCTATACAATAGCAGAAATGGAGAATGCCTTAATGAGATAAACAGTGATGGAATTTAAAAAAGAAGTTCCATGCCATGGTATATGAGCTTAACCAGAGGCTTCCTGATGCCAAAAGAATCTTCTGTGATGTCTATAAAGAGATGATGGAGATTATCAACAACCCTAGGAAACACGGTCGAGGATATGATCCATGGAGTGAATTTTGCTTCTGCTGAGTATGGAATAATCTTCTCAAATAGTATCCTTTTTTTAATGCTTCGAAGCTTGTGAATTTCTTGTTATTGGTAATCCTCTTTGTGATTTTTTAGTCAGAACCTTAACAGTGCATGCTGTGGAGCTGGAAGGTTCCGAAGGCTGGCTGACTGCCTTGCTAGAGAGATGGCATGCAAGGAGCATGAGAGTTATGTTTGGTGGGATCTCGGCAACCCCACTGAAGCTGTGAATGTTTTGCTTGCTGATTGAATGTGGTCAGGGATCCTACAGAATATCTGCCATCCAATCACCTTCAAACAGTTGGAAGCACCTTAACTTAAGAAGCTGGGCTGCCGAAGCCGCGGAACATGCTGCTCAGTCTCCACATCGCAAGAAGAGGTTCCGCTCTGTTAGATATTCAGGATTCACCGCACAGAAGCGATCTCGAACATCCCTTATGTATGTCATTTCTTTATCAGTAATAAGAGCATTGATAGAGGAAGATGAATGTGCAATGGAATTGCAATTGGATGGTTGTACTGCTACTGCTTCCTTTAGCTGCTCCGGTATCGGCATCGGCAACATTCACAGCTGAGCGGATTCTATCACTCTCACTTGCAGCCTAGTCTGTAACAAGAACCATGGCATTCGAAGCTTCCTGTACTGCTCTTGTCTAGCAAAGAGCCAAAGCCAAAGATCGTAGCGTGTCTACTATTGCTATTGATTCAACCTCCTCCTCATATTCAGAAGTGCCACAGCTTCCTTTCCTAATTCCAATCGCGACATTGGTAATCCCGCATCTGAGATAAACCTAGTCTGATTCACGTGGCAAAGGGCATTCCTTGTCCCCTTCTTATACTAGTGATTCATTTCCTGCAAAACCTTCCACCAGCAGCCGATTCCTCCTGCTTTTTGGGGCATCTATATAATATATGTATCTTCCCTCTGTCCATCAATCCTCTTCTCTGCCCTTTTTTATACTATGCGTGGCATGCCTCCTGCTCGTATCTTAACTTGGCAACCTTCTCTTGCAAACAATCCCTTCGTCGCTAACACCGGTTATTTCGAAAAAAAAAAACAAATAGATCCTGCTTGCGCCCAATCCTCCGCTCATACAATGATGATCCCTCTTTCCGGGATCGGGTTATCGGCGGATGATTCCAATAACCGCCTCGGTTCAACTCGGTCAGGGAAAGCCCTCCTCCCTTTTCTGCTCATGTGCCGGTGACCGAGCATCCGGACATAGCTTTCTTTACAAGGAAAGCGAGGAAAGGGGGTGACTGATGATCCACCACTGCTAATGCTGCTAAGTCCAATCATGTCAGAATCTCACTCTCCGGGTAGGAATGGGCTTTTCTCCCAGCCCGAGCCACTTGGTTCAAGACAGAGAGATTCCCGCTCTGATCCGGACATATTCCCACAAGCTTACTTTCCTTACCCGAGATATCACTCTCTGCTTCTGGACTCGGGATCATCTGCAACAACTCTTTCCTTCCTATCTGCAGGTGGTAGTGAAATACTTTCATTTCAAGCCCCCGTTCGATCGACCCGGGATTCAACTGCCCTACCTTTCTATCTAGTTCCGGTGGAAGGAGTATTCCGGTGATAAGGCTATGACTTCGCTGCCCCGACCGCGAAAAACTACCAGAAGAAAGAATCCCAAGCGGAGAGGCAGGTTCTATTCCTGATCCCCTCTTCCCGGATCTTGACTTCTCCTTGGGAAGGGTTGGCTTGGGGCTTCCTACCCCATAGGATCAACAATGGTTTCCTCTTCTGCGGATGCTTTAGCTGCTTCAGCTTTCTATTATTCTTCTGCTTCAGCTGATCCTTCAGCGTCTGTTTCTGACTTCTTTGGGATTTTGAAATGAAATGAATTCATTCCCTCTTGGCTATTATTCCTTCCTGTATCTCTTCTAGTGATATAAGGAGGGATTTTATTCATAGAGCTGGATGTAGCTACTTTAGGTTTCTATCAAGCTAGGCCAGCTAAGAATGTCTTTGATGGTAGCTTTGTTCCTACTAGTAGTTTTAGATCAAGATAGAACAACTAATAAGAAAGAAGATCTAGGAATAAGGTAGTTCCTGTAAGCCAAGCAGCTATCGAAGAGCGTAGGAGAGAGATCAAAGAGTAGTCCTCTTGTGACAGACAACCTTAGAAGCGGATTCCTATCCTTTTGTTGTGAGGCTGACTTGAGAAGTTCTGCTCGTGTAGCTCTCTTTGACTCCTTATGTTGGGAGTAAGTATTTCCATACTCCTGAGGCGACAGATGCTTTCGCTCTCTCTAGGCGCAGACTGATTCTTTTCGGCCCTGAGAGCTGGGAGTATTATCTGGGAGAGCGGTTCACTCGTCAGATTGATGGAGTCGTCCGAGTGCCGATTGATCCTCCTACTCATATGACTTTACTTTTTAGGTCCATTCCTGCTATGGATGATCGACCTCTTGAGGAGAGACTTCAGGCAGCGGATATGGATTACCTTACTTTCAGGAGCATCTCTATTGGCTTCATTGTGGATGTCACCCCTGTCCTTGGTGGTATGATGGTCGGGGGCAAGGTACTTGACCACTGGCTGGTAAATCTTCTTTCCCTTGATATATTACTTGATAGAATCTTGCTGAACTTGTGCTGACTTTCTACCTTTGTTTTACCTTGCAGCATCACATACGCCCCAATCAGGTTTTGATCACCAGGACAGAGCAGTCTCGGATGCAGGCGTTGATAGCCAGTCAGCAGCAGGAGATTCAGGCGCTGAGGGATCAGATAGTGAGTTCGTTCTCCTATTTACCGTAGATGACTTGTCTTCCTTTGAGACTGAGAGTAATTCCTAGAGAGATCGGTGCTGCCTTTCGGGTGGAGCCAGTTGTGGGACTCAGGGCTGGAGCTTACGATGATGATGACGAGGAGACGTTTTATTAGGAAATTGAGAAATCTGCATTCTTGCTACATTGGTGGTGTAAATGGTGAGGATTTCTTAGCCCTGTCATTACTACAGAGGGACACTCATGCGTGCATATCATGGGCTTGACTTCCACGTCCTTTCTTTTACTTCCCTCGCCGGGTCCTGCGTCAGTTCGGATTCCTTCAGGACATGCCAGACTTGACCGCTCCTAACTTTGCACCACGTCCTCTGACTGGGGAGAGTTGCTGGTCGCATTGTGGAAGCTTGGATTGGAAGGACAAAAAAAGGGTAGGAGAGGGCATAGCCAGTGCGGTTGACTCTTCCGATTTCGCAGTGGATTCCGCTGGTCCAGTTCCTTATGCCCTATATTCAGATCCAGATCGTGATCGAGACCTAGTTCTAGTTCCCACCGTAGCTCATCGCTGTGTTCTGAACCCCGTAACCTAATGAAGTGGGTAGGTACATTGGAAATGCAAGCTGAGCTGGTAGGACTGCGAAGTCTTATGTATGGAAGTCAGTCTTTCACTCTATAGAAGCACGAACGGATTACTTCTTCCACTTAGGATTCTGTTACTGCAGGGCAGGGTGAAGAGGAGGGCCAGGACTCAGCGAAAAGAGTTGTTCTCGCTTGCCTTCAGCCAGCTTCAGACTGACTTTCATTCCCGTCTCGGATCTTAATCCTTAGGATTCATTCGGAGGATCCGGTGAAGCCTTTTTTTTAGCGGGTAATAATTCGAATTGAATTCTTTCATCATCTGCTATTTCTTCTTTTTGTTTTGTTTTAGCAGAATCGGATTGGCTTCGAAGCTCTCTCTATCTAAATCTAAGGAAAGAACAAAGAAAACAAAGCTATAGCACACACTCCTCCTCAACAAGTGCTAGCGCATAGCGCGATGCTAGGATTTTATTTTGCTTCCTGCAAAGGAAAGAGAACCTTAACCTTAACTGTCTCGTCTCCTATTAAGACCTAACCTAGCCACCGCCTTCTGTTATCTTCCCTTTGAGTATCCGGGTAAGAAAGAAGAAGCAGAAGAGAAAGCCCTTGGTCCGAGAAAGAAGGCTTCTTCAAATCAACTACCCGGGAATGAAGGTAGGGCAGAGGCATTCAAAGAAGCTGTTTTTTCAGACGCAGAAAACAGAAGATAGCACTGGAGAATCGGCCACCCTAGAAGATGGGTTTGCCAGAAAGACCGATTAGCCAAGAGTGCACCCCCTTGTCTTTTCTTTTCGGCAGATCAGCTACGAAACCATCTTTGTTTCCGGATAGGTCTTTCTTAGGCGGATTTCTGGTGAATGAGCCGGGTGATTCCCTTGCCCTTGACAAAAGCACAAGTTGTAACGAGTCTTTCAACTCATGAGATGCTTTCTAATATACGCTATTTTGAGTTGAGTGAAGGGCGGTCTAGAGAGAGTGAGTGTGATTTTCACACTGAATCATTCAATTCGAAAGGGGTTTACAGAGTTCCAACAAAAGAAATAGCGAAAAGAAGTTCCATTCCGCTCGTTTGGCCTTGACACAGCGTTAAAGGGAAAGACATGGGGTATCAGAAAAAGGACTAGAAGAAAGGCGTAATCCAATCCTCCAAAAATAGTAATTCTATGAAAAAAGCATCCCACACTCTTTCAGATGAATAAGATGCCAATGAAGCATCTGTAGAAGTCTAAGGATTGTTTTGAAATGTTTCCGATATACGAGTGGTTTTTTTACATAAGAAAATGAACATGATGATAAGTCCGTCCAACCTATTTACCCAATTTACTTGGAAGTAGAACGAGATGATCCATTGAGGGGAGGGCGGTGGGAAGGAGGGAACAGTAGAGGCGCTACTTTGACAACGCTGTTTTCTTGCAATGCTGCAAAGGCTTTTTCGGGAATCTGCCTTTCTATTTTGAGCTTTCTTGATTCCCATGGCTTTGAATGAACACATCTGGGGACTCGAGATCGAGGAGCGGATTCAACAATTGCAACTTCTAACTTCAAACTCTACTGTGGCCCGCCCGTGACGCTTTTTTTCTGCTTCTTTCTTGGCGGAGTTAGCAGAGAAGGGGAAAGCAGGCAGTAGTGGGAATCAAGAAAAACCCCCTCTGGCAAAGCCTAATTATTTAGGGCGTAGCAGGAAGATTCGCTGGAACCCGAGAGCTAGCAAGAGAATAGAAAGAATTCCATGTTGGCACGCTCCCTCCTATTGTAGGCTTATTTTCCACTGGACAGTGTTACGGAAACTTCCAACGAAAATGGCTGCTTTATTCATTTTGTGTTTGCAATGAATTGAGTGGTTCCTTCGAGGAAGCGCTGTAAAATGTAAAACAGTTGGCACGCGACTGACGTACGCTTTGCTTTCTTCTTGTCCAACCGATTGAAAGTTTATTCCAACTCGAATTGATTAAGTAATGGAGAAAGGGGGCATGCATTGACTAAGAACTTATCAACATCTTTTTCCGATGTCTACTCAGAGAAAGACTAGCTCTTATCTTTAACTATAAGCAATAGCGCCTAAGATGGAGAAAGAAAGATTACTGTATCTTGTGCACCCATAAGGAATGATGAAACCCTTCAGTGATCAGTTTAGCGTCTCAAAAGAAAAAGCGTAATAATATCTCATCCCCCTTTTCGGCTTGCTTCTTTTGATGACTAACAGCGGGTCAGGCTAGCATTGGTTTATTCAATCTCTTGTGCTTACGCAACCTTAGCTTCGCGTCAGTGGTGGATAAGTTTTGCAAGTCAAAGGTTTTCTGAATGTGCTAGTCATCACTATTTGGTACTAAAACAAAGAAATCCTTTAAATATTAAATAAATGGCAAAGTGAAAGTTCCGTTCCCCTTGACCCAGATAATGGTCATGTGTACTGCATGCAGTCAAAAGATTAGCACACGGTACATTGATCTTTTTGAGGACCATCTCTATGCTCGAAAAAAGCTTTTCCCCTCAAACTCTTCTGATCCGTAAGCATAATTAGGGATAAGCGGGTTGCAGTGCCTAAAACGAAGTGAAAGAGCACTTTTCCCTTTGCTTCGAATTGACATCGGGAGAGAGAGTAATCCACCCTCGGTTGGCTAGACTTATAACCCGCAGTTCGATCGAGTTCCAAAAGGAAAGAAAACGGATGTGCGCTGACAGCATAGTCCGGCTTCCGAGCCCCTAATGCCACATCTTCCTCAAAAGGGCTCTTGAAGGCTGATCTTTGGGCATTCAAAGAATTCCTTATTTTCTTCATCACTCCGATAAGCCAGGAGCTGTCCTTCTTTCACAAGCCTTGAATGGGGACAATTATCCCACTTGGAGCCGTGCCATGCATATGGTTCTTTTTGGCAAGCACAAAGTCGGGTTCATCAAGGGAACTCTTCCCAAGCCAGCAGCTACTTCTCCACACCTTCTTCAATGGGCACGCTGCAAGAGTATGGTGCTCTCATGGCTCCTCAAAGGATATTGCCAATAGCGTGATATACATGGAGACTGCCTATGATGTTTGGGCAGATCTTCGTGATCGTTTTTCTCAACGAAAGGCGCCTCGAATACTCAATTAGATAATAGTATAAAAATAAAAAAAGTAGAAAGGGAAACCGCTAATTCAGTGCGACTCGGTCTAGATCAGTTAAAAAGGGGGTAAAAAAAATGGAGAGAGTGTCCTTGATCTTGATTTATGATATTTATAGAAAGATAAGAAGATAAGGAATAGGCTGTGGGCCTAGCGTGTGAGATGACTGTCTTATCGTATCGCTTTTCACATTCTTATATCCCTGGTTCCTAACTTTAGCTCTTCCCTTCTTATCTCCTTTTGTTAACAGGTATTTCCTCTTCTAGTCGACTTACCCCCGGAGTGATCTCGCTACCTTAATTGAATCCCCATTCTCTTTCCTCTCTTTGCGAAAGACACGCAATTTCATTCTTTTCCATTCATCTCATTCACTCTTTAGTCGGATCTAACTTGAGCTCTTGAGTTTCTGCTATCAAGCTCGCTTGCTTTTGAGTTCGCTTTTCACTACTCTGAATCTCTATCGCTTTCACCGAAACCAAGGGAAAGCCCCCCCAGAGAGAGGAGTTCACACCGACCGCTACTCTCTTCTTCAAGAAAGGCGGATCTAGAACTGTCACCTTCCTTTTGTATTTTTTAGCGAGATAGAGTCAATCAAAGTCAAGCCAAAAATAAAAAGGCTACTCTTCGAAAGCCTCTCTCTTTTATTATCGCTCCCCGTGGGAGGTTTTCGATTCCGCCCATCCTTTCTTATGATCTTTCTATACCACCGTCTTATATAGCAGGGGATAGGCCGACAAGACTAGCATCGCTTATTCCTCCATTGACCCGTACTCTATTATCTTATTCCAAAACAGGAAAAAAAACGTCACAGCTTACTCTCTTTCTCGAGGTGATTACTATTCACATTCAACTTTATTCTTTTCTTGTTCCCAGCTTCACATTTCTGGCAGCTAGTTTCGGTTGTAAACTCCTAAAAAAAAGAGTAAGCAAAGTCAAGCATTCCAATTGTAAGGCTTCTAGATAAAGAGTTACCATTGAGAGTTGCCTACCCCCGCCTTTCTAAACTCCGCTTCGCTTGGCTCCCCTCGCCCGGACAGGAAAAGGGACAACCAAAGCAGGGACTGATTAGCTCGCCTAAAGGCCGTAGCGGAATGGAATCTTTCCTTTTTTTAAATAATATACTTTTCTCGAAGAAGATAAGGATAAGGAATATAAGAAGATAATTTTTGATAGTTTGAAAGCGGCATTAGTCGCGAGTATCGAAAAACCGGACTGACCATTCGTTTCCGAAACAACCCAAACGAAAAATGTCGATAGCGAATCAGAACAAAGCAGGTAGACCAAGCATTTTTTCGATTAAAAGGACGTTAGCCGAAGTGGGATAGTCCCATTTTTTTTGGATAAAAAAGAAACAAAAGCTAGACCAATCCAATAGTTCCTCACCTACTTTTCTTTAACGCCACTCTTCACCAAGTCATCACCAGCAATCAGCCTTACAAATGGATGGGATGGACGATTCATATCTCCTTCATCTGATCTGGTCGAGAAGGTTCAAAGTCCTACATCCAAGAGGTACCTACCTAAAGGCTTAGCTAGACTAATGGTTTCGACTAATAGACTAATAGAGCCATTAGCTCTAGCTATGTTAGCTCCAAGGGGATTGAGCGAGGGCCTTTCTCCTCATATGCCCAACAAAGGAATGGACAGTGAATCCGACCTTCTAAGACATGGTAATAGCTTTAAAAGAAAAGGCTAGATGCTGAATAAAAAGTAGAAGAAAGGAAAGGGTAAGCTCCTTCATGCCTTTGCTCGCGCAAGCGTAGGTACTAGGAAGAAGAGTTCTGTAGTCATTGGGGGAGGACTCTTAATCACATCAAGATATGGCACATCCACTATCTTTAGGCATTCAAACTAAAACACGAGTTTCAGGGGTCTCAGCTATCACCCGAAGAGGACAGAAAGAGATCCCCGAATCGTCTGCTAATCTTCTCTTTCCTGTGTTCAAGCAGCTAATAAGTATAAGTAAAGGGCTTATCCGTCACGTCATTGCTTCCCTTCCCCTTTTTTTTCTTCTGTCTGTGGGTCGAAGCTCTGTCAAAGAACCTATTTTGATTCAATCAACAACCGATTCTCTTCCTGATGCCCGGGACTAGTCATTCCCTAACTTCCTTGCCTTACTAGCTTCTCAGATGTCCATTCAAAAGAAATTAAGTGAGATGAATGTGCAAGTATCTTTCCTCCCTCACAGCTTGCAGTCTCTTCCTCTTATTATATGTCATTTACTTGCCTTAGAGTTCCAGCGAATAGCGTAGGAAGTAAAAAAACGTGGGAAGTAAACAAGTGTTAATGGGGGAAAGGCGCTTAGTCTTTTCGTTGGTAGTGCCCCCAATTCCTATTCAACTATCTCGGGGCTATACTCTTCTTTGTCTGGGCCGTGTCAGTATGTTTTTTGGAGCTCTTCCCGGTTAGCTAAGGAATGAATAATTAAAAAGTAATTCATAGCAAGGGCAGTGAGCTTCTCTCGCTTTCTTACTATTCTTAGGAGGAAGACAAGTAGTGGACTGTACTGGGAATCTTAGTATCCTGTCTCTTTGGCTATTAAAGATATATATCCCAATAGTAACGATATTCATCGCCTCTGTTACAGAATTAATGGTCAATCCGTTTTCGGGAAGACGATTCAGTGCATCAAATCAAAGAGACGATTGAAAATACCATTTGAGCTAGCCTATGGGAGAGTTCCAAATCATATTGAGGAAGAATCAAAGTCTTATAGGGTAGCTAGGATCTATGCCTTTCGCTTTCGAGTAGCTTTGCACCTCGAGTTCTAGTAACTAGGGAGGGAGACTTGACTTTCTAAGGAGATGCGGCGAATCGAGAAAGATCTTATTAGCTTATTCAAAATTTATTGATAGAGGCAATATTTATATTGTTATCCCAATAGTCAATTCCCGAAATGGTGCGGTTCCTGATTGAACTGTCCAAATCCTCCACTCACTCCCTTTCGATTATCCATTGAGTCTTACCCGGGAGTTGGTCTCACCTCTCTATATCTTATTCCACCTCCCCTAGCCCTACCTCGCTTGTTTGGGCCAGCCTCAGTCCTTCCCACCATACCTGGACATCGACTAAAGTCTCATTGGTCTCCTCCTCTTCCGTATCCCTTATCGCCTTTTATCCACCCCATACTGCTTTTGAACCACCTACTTCTATTCGCCAAGCCCACCCTGTGGCAAGCTTTCTAATTTAGGCAATGGAGAGAGAGCCAGCTAGACCTCCCATCTTCCATCCCGAAAAAGATCTAAGATTCAATCTAAGATGCCCGGTCTTTTTGCCTATCCGCCGGCTGGCCAATCCAAGCCTAGGCTGGATGATAGATAAGGAAGTGTTTGAGAACGAAGGCCTAGGTTCAGTTGGAAAGGGAGAGACGGAAAGTCTAGCTGGGTTTCTCACTAGACTCCGATAGCAAATCAACAACCCCTAGCTTCAAGAAGTGTAGGGAACTAAAGCCCCGTTGTTAACAGAACTACTTTCCGCTGTAATAGTAATAGAATCCATCCGTATAAGTTGTTTCATAATATATTCTTTTGATGACACCTGTTGGATTACTTCCGAAAAGCAAGTCCTTAGGTCTAGTCCTTCCTCTCGAAAGGTTAGCTAGCTTCCTGTCCAGTCTGCCTTTGAAGCCCATTTCCTTCGTGTAAGTGAAATCTGGGTGAATAATCGAGTTCTTACTACGGTTAAGCAATGCTCTTCGCTGCGGGAAGAACTTGAGAATGACTTTCCTTTGCTGGTGCTTTAGGTTCACTTCAGTAGTTCGTAAGCCTTCAGTTCTTGCTCTTCTACTGGTTACCAGCTTATGACCTGCGGGTAACTAAGGCTCTACCCTTTCTGGGGGAATTGCTCCTTGATCGGAATTAGGCCGCCTTTCTTAGGTCTGATCATCGAAAGACGAAGGCATAGGCTACGACTTCCTCTGGGTAAATCGATCTTCCATAAGGACTTTCTCTTGTTCTTATAGTTGCTAATTCTACCTGCTCGAGAAAGGTTTCTCAATCTTCAATCTCCTAAGATTCACCGTTCACTGGCCCACTAAAAGCCTTTCCTCCACCACCAGCGACAACTAAGGCTTCACCCGCAATCGAGTTCTCGGTTTCACCTAGCGTAAAAGAGAATCGACTCCCTTGAGTTAATCGTTGGAGAGGAATCAGAAATGGAACCTTTGGCGAGATTCTTCCCCACACCCCTTCGGTAGTCTACTTCGGTTACAACACTATTTCCCCTCCGGTGCTATCCCATTGGCAGCCGGTAGCCGAGTCTTCATTTTAACTTCTTTATGATGAGAGAGCTGACCCCGAATCCTGCTGTTCTTCCAGGGAATCCGTCTTTGATACAGCACTTGCCCGCTGGATCTTTGCTTTTCGTTGAGCTCTTTTCCTTTCCGTTGCGTTGAGCTAGGCTAGGATCCTAATAACCTCTTTACTTGAATTCCTTCCTCTTACCGAGCGGATCCCTATTGGTGGACTAAGCTTGGCCATTCCCTTGTGGCTAAGAAGGAGTGGATTTCTCATTCTCAATCTGATCTGGAACTCAGGAACAGGCAGTAAGGGCTTTCTAGAGCGTTAGACTGCGTCTTCAGGTACGTATATTGGTGATTCCTCATCAGATTCCCTAAACGTGAAATTATCCGGGCTAATCCTTATCCTTAAAGATTCTCTGGGCAAAGGACATAGGAAAAGCAAGCAAAACAAAGGGAGAGACCAACCAAATGCAATAAGGTATAGTGCTCTGAACCAACGCTAGGCAAGCTTCCTCAAATATAGCCAAGGTCGGTAAGTAAGGAATAACAACAAGCCTTTCAGGCTGAGGAATCCCATTATTTTCTTGAAAGGAAGGGCTATGGGTGAGGGATAGCTCGACAACAGCCCAGAGTGCTCCTTGTTCAACAGTCCAATTTCCAAGGTCACGGAAGTGGAACGGGCGGACAGTTTCAATCACCATTCATTTGTCAAGAAACCTCGGACTAAAGGTGCTTTAAAAAAGCACATGCCACTGGAGCAGCTGAATATTCCGCTTAATCAAAAAAGGAGACGAAGAGATTTTCAAAGAAAGAACTTAAGACTTGTTAGACGGCCCTAAAGAAAGAAGTACAGGAGCTGAAGTCGATTCGCCAACAGAGAGGGAGGTCGGACATGAATACGATTTGCGGACATGAAACAACATAAAGGAAGATACCAAGAAGAGGGCAAGGAACTTCCATAGGGACTTGAGGAATAGAAGGGCTTGCTAGCAAGCAAGAGATGGCATGAATAAGCTGTTTTCAAATGCCACAGACGGAATCGAATAAGCTCTTTTCAGGTCTAGAAGCAAGAACTCTTGAGTAAGTCGATTACCTTCTGACTTTCCTTTCCTCTTGATGACGGGGGTTTCATGAAAGTGGGACCATTGAGATGTCACTTAGGAAGGGAAAATGCATTTAGACGAAAAACACGGGGTTTGATACAAGTTAAGTTGCACGATTGAAATTGGAATGTTGAAGGGAAAAGTCATTGATGACAAAAATACCGGGAAAATTAGATTCAATTTGACTAGGAATACCCAATTCGTGAAAGCGGGGAGACAACATCTTTGTTGATAAAAGACGTCTAGATACCCTTAGCGTGAAGGAGATCGTAATAGGCTAGCTTTCATTTAGCATATCATTTTTCTGTCTAATGTCGCGGAGGCCATCGCAAGCTCTAACATCCGAAGCTAGAGTGGTTGCTGAGCTAGAACATCCATATTTACGTCCGAGCCCTATAAAGTAAGGGGCCCGATTCCAGATCCGAAGCAGCAGCAGTCACCGAAGAAGGAGCAGCTTATG
>CM025855.1:36641545-36758136 GCA_003952965.2 Morella rubra
GGGCAGGATTATGGTTAAGCCTAAGAGACAAACAACAGCTAGTGGTAGCTTGCAGAAAGCCATGTTGCAAACGCAAAAGAAACTTGGTTGATGGATATAGCAAACTGAAGGATGTCTCACGGGTATTTATAGCGATGGATCTTGGAATTAGTAAGAGACCAAAACAACCCTTGTAGTATCTACCCAACTTTGCACTTAAAATAAAGAGAAGAATAAAAATAATATAGCAAGGTCACCTTCGATCGGATCATAATTTTAAAACTAGAGGTTGTGAAAAATTAATGTGACCAAAACGCGTGTGGCTAAATTAATGCTTGATAATTGCTAGGAAACGATCATGGGGCTAATCTTGGGAAAAAAAGAGAAGGACTTGACTTTGACTTTCACACAAGAAAAAAAAAATCGAATATCCATATATATGCTTTACGGTTTTTCCTAAAATTAATGAAATGGTGAGGGAATCATTTTGGTTGTGGCCGGTTATGAAGCAGAAGTATTCTAGTATTGATCATCAGAGAAGTCAGTTGAACGACTTTCTCTCTTGCGTACCTTCAATAAGAGCTCAAATATTTTCCAGAAATAAAACATATTGGATAAAATATAAAGATAAAAGACCACAACTAAATATTGTCTATAGGAGCCCCAAGCCCGACTTTTCTCAGCCTTCACAGTTTAGTTCCCAAATATAAATCTTGTACCTCTGTATCAGCTTAATTTGAGTGCCGGTCTAAATGTAGTAATTAATAATAAGGCACCGTGTTATAGGGGGGACAAAATTAATTAATTAGGCTCAACTAGATACTTAATATATAAATTAACAACCTCTTGGACCAGTTCTATTTTCCGAAAGCATGGAAACTATTCAACTTTGTATATATGTACTCCTCCTTGGTCGTTTTATCTTTATTGTTTTCTATCTGATCACCAATATATATATATATAAGAACAGGTAGTGGCGCGCATGGACAGAATTAATCAACCCATTAAGCTAATACTAGAGATTTCCTCTTCGTTGTTTTGTATCTGGGATCAAAGTGCATCTAGAAAGCACATGCTTTTCCGTTGGGTTCGTTGACGAAGACCAAAAACGGTCAGGTCGTTAGCACTAACCACCAATCACGGGAAACAGATTGATCATAATTTCTGGGGGACCTGCATGCATGTGGTAACTGCGTCAAAAGAGGAGGTCGGGAAGCCTCACTTTCTAAGGTCCTTAAAGTGTACGCGCTGTTATAAAAAGAAGGGAAAAAAGATATTGATAGCAAGAGAAATAATGGAATAACTGTTTTTTTTTTTTTTTTTTTTTCATTTAATTTAGTTCCTTCGGTGTACAAGCATTATATTACTACATTTTTAAAATAATGAAGCAGATGCATTCAATATTTAATATAAAAATCTAGAATTCTAGAATGCATGCATAGAGACAATATCCATTAGTTAGTTCAAAGAAAGAATATTGCATATGAGTGCCTTTGAAGATTATTGCCGCTGAAACAATCAAGGTGATCCGTGATCATATGTAATGGGAAGACTGATTAATTAATTACTGTTACATGCATGTACCTAAAAAAAAAAACTTTTTCACGAAAGCTAGCGTTTGTGGAAGATCATAAGGTGCTGTTGCTCGATCCTTGTTCCAGAAACCTCGTCACAGGGAGAGACCTCAGACTTTTCCACAGCGAAGGTTTAACGCAATCGCGAATCTAATAAATTTGCAGGTTATTATGTGTATATCAGTATTTGATATACGTTAGTAGAAGGCCCATGATCTCCAATAGAACTTTTTTTGGCCCTTTCTTTGACCCGGGATGTATGATGGGGGTGTCTTTTTCTAGGTGGGTAAGTAACCTGTAATTTCGGCAAAATTTAAGCAAAGCTATGGACTAAAGTAAAATAAACAAAAAACTACAGAAATTTGCAATTAGTAGAAGATCAAACTCACTCTCTTCATATCACTAGCATATATATGTATTGAGAATTGGAAACATTCAAAAAAAATCTTGAGATGTGTCAATGCCGTGATGATCTACAACAAACATGGAAAGATATTATGATACATTTCTATCGACACTAATTATTTTCTAGAATTTGAAAATATGCCATTAAACTTGCGTAATGGTAGTCAAGTCAACTCTTCGATTTGAATAAATATTCCTATCTGAAAATTTTCATAACACAGGTTATTTGGGAAGCAATTTCATCATTTGTCAAATTTCATTTAGCTTGCATGCGTCGACTGCATGAAAACACATCATTCCTCCTTGAAGATATTTCACTCGATCGATCGATGGGCGATACAAATATAACTATATATATAATAGATATTGCATTCTTTTCCTTCTAAACATAGCTTATTTAATCATTAATTAGCTCATAGGCATTATGTGATTGAACAAATAGGCCCTGCTCGATCCTAGTAAGGATGTTGGGTACGGATTCCCTCATAAGGAGGGATTTTCGAAGGTGTTTTAAGAGATTAACTTCGTTTCATCTAAAAAATCTAACGGTCTTAATTAATCCACGTCATTTAATGAATAATATGACTTGTACAAATGTACTCAAATTTAATGCTGCTCATACTCAAATAAGCACTGTCACCGAGAACTACCAAACTGGCATCATCATTGGCGCCGGTGCCGGGAATCTTTGAATCATAATTTTAAAGCTATATAGGTTGTGAAAATATTAATTTGACCAAACGCGTGTGGCTAAATTAATGCTTGATAATTGCTAGGAAACGATCATGGGGCTAATCTCGGGAAAAAGAAAAAGACTTGACTTTGACTTTCACAGGTGAAAAAGAAAATTGAAGTCAGTATTTTAAATCCATATGCTTTTCGGTTTTTCTAAAATTAATGAAATGGTGAGGGAATCATTTTGGTTTTGGCCGGTTATATATGAAGCAGAAATGTTCTAGTCCTCATCAGATAAGTCTGTTGAACGACTTTCTCTCTTGCGTACGTTCAATGATAGAGCTCAAATATTTTTCAGAAATAAAACATAATGGATAAAATATAAAAACAAAAAAACCACGACTAAATGTCCATATGAACCCCAGGCCCGACTTTTCTCAGCATTCACAGTCTAATTAGTTCCCAAATATAAATCTTGTACGGCTGTGTCCGTTTTGAGTGCCGCGGGACTAAATGTATTAATTAATAATAAGGCACCGTGTTAAGAGGGAGGGTTAAAATTAATGAATTGGGCTTAACTAGCTACTTCAAGGAAACCACGACGACGTAGAAGGACAAATATTGTGGTTCTTCTTAATGGATTTTTCATTATATATACCTATAAATTAACATCCTGATCTTGGACCGGTTCTATTTTCCGAAAGCATGGAACTATTCAACTTCGTTCGTACATATATATAATCCTCGTTGGTCGTTAATTTTATCTTTATTGTTTTCTATCTGATGCACGCCTATATATATAAGAACAGGTAGTGGACAGAATTAATCAACCCATTAAGCTAATACTAGAGATTTCCTCTTCGTTGTTTTGCCTTTGGGATCAAAGTGCACCTAGAAAGCATATGCTTGTCCGTTGGGTTCGTTGACGAAGACCAAAAAGGGTCAGGTCGTTACACTAACCACCAATAACGGGAAACAGATTGATCATAATTACTACTGGGGGACCAGCATGCATGTGGTAACTGCGTCAAAAGAGGAGATCGGGAAGCCTCACTTTATAAGGTCCTTAAAAGTGTACGCGCTGTTATAAAAGGAAGGGAAAAAAGATATGCTAGCAAGAGAACTAATGGAATAACTGTTTTTTTTTTTTAATTGGATTTGGTTCCTTCGGTGTACAAGCATTACATTACTACATTTTTTAAAATAATGTAGCAGATGCATACATTTAATATAAAAATCTAGAATTCTGGAATGAATGCATATATAACGACAATATCCATTAGTTAGTTCACAGAAAGAATATTGCATATGATCAGTACCTTTGAAGATTATTGCCGCGGAAACAATCAAGGTGATCCGTGATCATATGAAATGGGAAGACTAATTAATAAATTACTGTTGCACGCATGTACCTAAAAAAAAAAACTTTTTCACAACAGCTAGCGTTTGTGGAAGATCATAAGGTCCTGTTGCTCGATCCAACACTAAAAGATTGTCGTTCAAGCAAGTAATTCGTTCCCCTCATGTGGATCCTCCTCTGTCGCCGAGAAAGAAAGACTTTCTCCTCAAACTATTTGATCTAGCAAAAAACTTAGTCTGGGTAATATATGCACCCAATTCTAATATATATTGTTCATGTCCTTCATGACATCTCGACGTAACTAATAAAATTGCAAGTCTTTTCTTAGAGTTTTTAAGTCATATTTTTGTCTCATGACATGAGTGTTTTATAATATAATGCCCATGAACTGTACCATACACGTCCTATATATGCACTACCTACCCCTCAACCCACGCACCGATGATCATATAGATACACTAATTGGAAAAAAAAAAAAAAAAAAAAAAAGGCCAGTACAAATCAAGATTGTGGTCAGAAGAGATAGAACATGTTAGAACCAATACTCTTTTAGTTTTTCTGTGTCACATTCCACAAAGCTGGTGCATGGCCTAACGTTCCATCACGTATCATCAGAGAAACGCGATGTAATCACAGTCTTATGTAATATTGATTTTCTTTTTTTCATTCTAGAGGTAAATATATTTCTGCCACACAGTACGTGGGGCCCAACGATATTATACTTATGCATGTAATCGGTAAAACCATTCAGTAAGGGCGTTCGCCGTCGTTGTTTCCGGGAGGATCATAGTCGCAGATGATAAATATCCCCCCAGTTTTGCAGTACACTCTGGCACATCCAACATACTTCGTATCACGCCAAATCACCTGCGTGTAGTGCCGGCACTCACCGCCAACACAGCTGTTGGACTTGTAGTCAAAAAATTTCTTCTCTTCTACCCACAGATTCACTCCCTCTACCGCAGTAGTGCTAGCAATGCCTCCGGCAAGATTTTCAGAATAGGGCCCCATTGAATGCTCCATGGCGCAGTCGTTGATCCTCTTTGTGGCATAATCTCTGGCGTAGGCTTGAAGGGTATGGTTCCATTTAAGTGGCCCAACCCCAACTTCGTCACGAGCTGCATTGTGTGCATCGAGGAAGTCTTGGTGGGTGTTTTGGGCTACGGAGACATGAGTTAGGGTAAACCCAATGAAGCATATGGCTAACAAAAACTGGCTAGATCCCATTTTGAAGGTATGATTAGTTATCATGATTCTGGTTTCTTGGTGAAAATGGGACAATCGATTGGAGTATTTATGGGCTTTCTTCACGTCTACTTATTTATAGGCAAAGAGCTAATGAATGGTATCTCCCTAATTCTCTCTCCGTTATGTTCTCAGAAACTATTTGCGTGTTAATTTATAGTTATCCAATGAAAATAAAGAGTCTCGGATTACCGTTGTTAATTAAAGGTGCTGTCAAGTGCCAGGTGCTCATGACTTAAGAATAGTTTGTTGGATTATTTACCCCAAAAAAAGAAGGAAAAGTTTGTTTCCTCCGTACTATATGGTTACTCTTTTTCTTTTCTTTTTTCTTTTTTGCCCTTTTGTCGAAGGGAGGGTTAAGCTTCTGTCACGTGCCAAAAACATATTTCTTCTGAACAGTTCATTTTTCCTTTGCTGACCATTTTCCGTCCTAGCTAGCTCTGCGCATAGATGTCACGATGTTCTTCATTAGTTCACTCACACTCCTTCATACTGGGTTTGACACGTCTTAGTACACTTTCTATCTTTTACGATTTTATCAAAATGAAATTCAGTTTTACGTACCTTGAATCATGTCCTCTTTCTTCATTGGCTTAAAACTTCTGGATTTTAATTCTTTCTTAGCTATCATCTTCTTCTTACTTTGCTAACCATCCCTCGGTAATTATGGGTATACCAAGGGATGTGAATTTAGATTGCTTTCAAATACTTGGAAGTCCTTAAATGGTTATCCGAATCTGTACACTAAATCGAAAAATTCAATCCTAAGTGTATCTCCATTAATATTTCTGATCTCCGATTGGTCATAACACTCGTAACTTTATTGCGTTACATATGAATAAAGTCGCTAACAAGTTCTACAATGGCACAATAAAGGGAAGCTAAAGTACAGCGTAATCTCAAAACGACGCAAAAATTATAGTTAGAGGTTCAAACTTAGGGAAGCTAGACGTGTTGATCTCTCGTAAACGCTCACATGGGCCATTTCATAAATTTGCAATAGACAAGAAGGGGAAAAGTTTGTAGGATCGACATTTTTAGTTATAGCATTGCAAGAAGCTTCTCTGGACCGATCTGCAGAACAGATGCTTTTAGATCCCGATCGATTGCCCCTTTCTCTGTCACTTAGGGAGAAGGATGAATGACGTGTTGTATATTCCACAAAACAAAAAATCTATCTTATAATGTGGTATTGTAATCAACTTGCGTTTCTGAGCCCCCCTTTTCCGTCTTATAGATTCTCCAAAATATTTTTAGCAAAAACTTGCTCCTTCCATATACCTCATGTCCTTCGCAATGGATCTCGCAGTCAAGAAATTAGTAAGTCTTTGGGTTAATTTTTTTAGGTTTAAATTTTCTTCTCACTTTTTCAAGCATGATAGCAGAAAGCAGCATAGGCAACGCATATATAGACGTATAAACTCCAGGGCCAATTTAAAATATATATATATTTATATATAAATCAAGATTGTTATTCCGGCCAGTCGAGGAAACAAAGCTGCTATTTCAGTCACAGAATTTTCTTTTTTTTCTTTTGTCCCTTCAAAAGGTAGAGCGATCGATTACTCTAGGACAAACTACTTTCCCACGACACGATCTGTACTTTATATGTAATCTGTAAAGCCATCGAAAGGCACATAGTACTACCCCAGCTTCTCATGGCAACCAAACCCGTAGGAAATCAGTAAAACCATCTAGTAAGGGCGTTGGCCCTCATAGTTTCCTGGAGGGCTGTAGTTACAAATCACAAATATCCATCCATTCTTACACTTAGCCCTGGCACACCCAAGGTGCACGCTATCGCGCCAAACCACCTGAGTGTAGTGCAGGCACTCGCCTCCAACGCATTTGTTGGAGTTATAGTCATAGTTTGGCTTCTCACCTACCCACATCGTCACGGAATCGACTGCGGTTAGGGTCTCATAACCTTCGGCAAGATTTTCTCCATAGGGCCCCATTGAATGCTCCATGTTGCAGTCTTCGATCCTCTGTCTCGCATAGTTTCTAGCGTAGACTTGAAGGGTGTGGTTCCAAGTGAATGGACCAACACCAACTTTGGCGCGAGCTGCATTGTGTGCAGCGAGAAAGTCCTTGTGGGAGTTTTGGGCTAAAGAGACATGAGTGGTTAACCCCACGAAGCATACGGCTAGCAAAAAATTGTTAAACCCCATTTTCAGGCACCTGCTGTTGTTAGATTTCTGGTTCCTAGTGAAAAAGGGGCATATATATGCTGAGGTAGTGAAAATGGGACAAATGATTTCTGTATTTATAGGGTTTCTGTACATCTAGGTGATTATATTAGGCAAGAGCTGGTGAATGGCATCTCCCTATTTTCCTCCCTTCAATTCTCATTTGACAGTTATCCATGTCTAATTGCGTATAACGATTAATCAGCATATAAAGTCTTAGATTGTGATGGCCTAGGTTAGGTCACGTGTCAAAGATGTGGGTGCATACAGCTTGTTTATTTATTTATTTTTTTTTCCTTTTCTGTTTTCCCTTATTCTATGAAACCATTTTCTTTATATTTGTTTCTTTTTGCACTTTTGTGGAGGATAACTTTTTTTTCTTTTTTTTTTAGAGAATCAGGATTCTCTTTAATTTGTTACTGAAATTAAATTGGGAGAGAGAGACCTAATATATAGATCGTATTTTTTTTCTTTTTTAGAGAATCATGATTCTCTTTAATTTGTTATTGGAATTAAATTGGGAGAGAGATAGACCCAATATATAGATTCTACAACATTTAATATTGCTCATATTAATTACCTGTCAATGTAAAATCCACTATGAACCCAAATATGTTTTGTTTATTTCTCTTTAAATTGAACCATCCAATTCGGATAATAAATTGGAAAGAATCTCTATCCTTATGAGGTGACTTAAAAGATAACTTCTATTCTTTAATTTTTCAGCATCAATTTTGCTTTACCTTTCTTTTAAGTAGATACCACCTTAAAAGATAACTTCTATTCTTTAATTTTTTAGTTTCAATTTTCTTTTACCTTTCTTTTAAGTAGATACCACTATGGCACTGGATAACTTCGCACAACAAGATCCTCTCCAATTTATTGTGCAAATTAGGTGGTCTAATTAGGAGAGAGATAAACACATCATGTAGGTCATACAATATTTAATTTTGTCCTTATTAATTATTTGACAGAATGTATTTGAGATTCATATGATGTGTCTATCTTTTTTCAAATTGAATCATTCTATTTGTACAGTAAATTAGAGAAAATATTTATCTTAAATCCACACATGGAGCCTTGTTTCATGCAGATCTAGATTTTTTTGATTGTCTCTTTTAAGTTTGCTCGATATCAATGCGCGCCCTTCTATTAATTGGGAATCAAACTCCTCATATATCGTATCTGCGTAGGTATACGCAATTATGTATGCGCGATCTGCTTCTCAAACTCCGTATTAATTCTTGTTGACGGCAAAATCTGTTGCGCCACTGGAAAATCCTCCGCATTGAAGGAGAAAGATTTGAATACCGGTTCGAGAGCGCATATATAGATCCTATTCAGAGTCAGAGATAGTATAATAACAAAAAATCATGTACACATGATCATAACGACTGCAGTTATACCAAAGGAATTTAATATATTTCAGGAGGAGATTGGGTTACAAATTACTCAAGGAATATTAAAAACCAATATTCCTTTTTCGCCCTTATATGCTCTCACGCAACTATCTCACACAATAAATATTACATATGTAACGAAAATATGAAAGCGGCCTCACTAGATCACTAGACTAAGGTGGCTTAGAGTTCCATCACGTACGTGACTAAACCACGCTTTATTTTTCTCTCCAGTCCCGCCGAGCGGCTGAGAGGTACTCATAAATTCCTAGCACATGCTATCGATCAACAACATACTTCTACACATGCAGGCCGGGGATCAGCAAAAACCATTTAGTAAGGGTGTTCGCCTTCGTTGTTGCCCGGAGGTTCATAGTCGCAGATGATAAAAATCCCCCCCGTCTTACAGTAAACCCTCGCGCACCCAACACGGACGGTATCGCGCCACACCACCTGAGTGTAGTGTCGGCACTCACCGCCAACGCACGAGTTGGATTTATAGTCATAGAACTTCTTCTCATCGACCCACAGATTGACTCCCTGTACCGCAGTAGTGCTATTAATACCTCCAGCAATGTTTTCTGAATAGGGGCCCATTGAGTGCTCCATGGCGCAGTCGTTGATCCTCTTCTTAGCATAATTCAGAGCATAGGCTGCAAGTTTATCGTCCCAAGTCATTGGACCAACACCAACTGCGGCACGGGCTTCGTTGTGTGCATCGAGAAAGTCTTTGTTGGAGTTTTGGGCGAGGCAGACAGGAGTTAGGCTGGCTAATATTCCTACCAAGCATATGGCTAGAAAAAACTTGGATGCCATTTTCAAGGCAGCTCCGGTCAAAAGATTTTTGGTTCTTAGTGGAAATGGATATATGATGTGGGGTATTTATAGGCTTTCTTTAGCTTTTGGCGTTCACAGATAGGGGCTAGTGAACGTGTGGTATCTCCCTAATTTTCTCCATTTGATCTGCAATTTGAGGCTGTTTCACATCCCTATTTATATACAAAAGAACGAATAGGAACCTCAAAAGTATTTAGAGCGGCCTCAGATTTTGTCAGAAAATTTGCCTGTCACAATGACATTGTTTTCTTTCCCCATTTTTTTTTTCTCGGCTTCTTTCCCATTCAGGCATGATACAAGAGTTAATTTAATTTCTTTGATTCCACGTACATAAGCTAGGCTTTTAATTACCACGTGTCGTAGACACGTACAAATGCAGGAACCGATTTGCAGATCAAAATATGCTCTTATAGATAACTGAAACATCAATACAACTCAATAACTTCTACACACACGTCATAAAACTCCAATATCATCTAAACATTCATACCATATAATTATAAACATTTTAACAAAACGAACATGCCCGAAGTCTTCATTTTTAATAACTTCAGTAATTTTAGAATTTCCTACAAAGTGATCTTTTTTTTAAAAGGGTAAGTAAATAAACTGATTCTTTGAGTTGCTTTTTTTCTTTCTTGTTTAGGTTTAATTTTCCTGATCTTCTTTTGCTTCGTGTACCAGACGACATTGTTTGACTTTTTTTCTAAGGGGATGGCTGCTCTTTTGGCACGTGTCAAGTGTCTAATTAAGATCAGTTTTTTTCTTTTAGTTTTCTGTTCAATTTCAGAACAACCTTTTCGTACCTTTGTTATAGTTTCTTTGTCTGAACGGAAGTAAAAAAACATGTTCAAAACTGCAATACATTGATATGTCTATGATGTTTTTGTCGAAGTCGAAAAAGGAAGACTCGTGTGCAGAACGAAACTAACAACACTTGTAGTAGATATGGCAGCCTTCCGGCGCCGCTGAGAACAAAAGTACTAAAGGTACATGCGCATATATAGATTACTACCACATTAACCCACCGGCAAGAACACACGTAGATAATAGTAAAACCATTTAATAAGGGCGTTCGCCCACATAGTTTCCAGGAGGATCATAGTTGCAGATCACAAATATCCACCCATTGTCACACTTGACCCTGGCACACCCAAGATGCACTGTATTGCGCCAGACGACCTGAGTGTAGTGCAGGCACTCATCACCAACACATGAGTTTGAGTTGTAGTCATAATTTGGCTTCTCACTTACCCACATCGTCACTGCATCTACTCCGCTTAAGGTTTCATAACCTTCAGCAAGATTTTCTCCATAGGGACCCATCGAATGCTCCAAGTTGCAGTCTCCGATCCTCTTATTCGCATAATCTTGAGCGTAGGCTTCGAGGGTGCGGTTCCAAGTGATTGGACCAACACCAACTTCGGCGCGAGCTGCATTATGTGCATCGACCATGTTTTGGTGGGAGTTTTGGGCTAGGGAGACATGAGTTAGGGTCAAGCCTACGAGGTATATGGCCATGAAAAACTTGCCTGATCCCATTTTCAAGGCGCAGGCAATTGTTTGATTTTTGGTTCTTGGTGAGAATGGGGGATATGATTATTGAGTTATTTATAATAGGCAAGAGCGAGATCGGTATCAGTAATCTATTGGGTGCATATATAATAAATATATAGTTCTTATCATGACTATGCATGCAGTCGAAGCAATATGAGGACGCGGCACGTTATAAAGACGCAAGTGCCAATCCCACCACAAAATCAAATCAGCTGCTTTATATCTTAATCAAATTAAAGACAAAAGTTTCACTCTCTTTTCGAGATATATACGTACGTCTATTATAAACTAATAGTAATTTGATTTGCAAGCCATAATCTCGATCTTAATTAGCATAAGCATGGTCAATAGTACATGACTTTCATCAATCATCGCCTGAAACTTGATAGAAAGGCTTAAAATAGAAGCGATCTGATCATCTTTATAATGTCTATTCTTCACGGGTAGTCCCAATTATTTTTGTCATGTTCATGAGTCCGGGAAATAAACAAAAAGTTGGGCAGAGGGGGAGGAAGAGATGAGAGAAGTCAACAATTTCAGTTGCAAATCCTAAGTCATTCTTCTAACAGTGAACTCATGTGAATAAATTTTCCGGGCCCAACATTTCACGGATAACACCGTGTTTATGGCAGCATATGCTTTTAAATTGTCAAGGTTTATGCCCTTCTGATGGCGATACAAGTATACAATTTGAGGAGCAGAGTTTTCCATATATATTTCTCATAGATCAAAACTTCAAACGAAGCTAATACGTGACAATATTTCGAACCCTAATTATCCAAGAAAATAGATATTTTTAAGTATAGAAAATTCTTCTGAATTAACGGCATCAATGGACGACTTTTCGCGGAACAGATTGACCGCATAATCAGCCATCAATGGGAGAAGAAGAAGAAGAATTACCGCCTAATATTTTGGAGTAATTTCATATGTTATCAACATTTTATTAATTATTCTAAATTCACATGGGATAGGTGATGGTGATGTATTCTAATCAGATTAAGCGCATCCGCGCCGAGGAAGCGGAATGGCTGATAATTCGGACACCGGCAGGTCACTTTTCCTGCAAATACCCTGGCTTTTTTTTTCGCTTGTGATCCCTTTCTTTCCACAGTATATATTAAAGTGTGGGAACTGCAAAAAGTGAAGCGAAATTCACGCCATCAGCTGAATTTTCGTGAAACAGATTTTTGACCGTAATCCGTATAATCAGGAATCGCCGGAAGAAACGGAGTTTCGTTGCCTTTTGGATCATTTTATATCAATTCAGATGATGCCAATGGTTGCCCTATGGGAGCTGGCGTAGCGGTTGGAAGGTTGGACCTCCAACTATATACACTAACATATAGCCGGCAGAATAGTGGTTGGAAGGTCGGACCTCCAACGTGTAGCTATGTACAGCCAGTCAAAAGAAGTCTACTCTATGGAACTTTAGGGCATAGCCGGCAGAATAGCTTCCCTAATAGTTTATGTCCCAGAATCCAGATTCCCTTAATGGTTAGAAAAGCAATGCTAGCTTCTTTTGACCAACGCATGCACTTCCAATATTTCTGAATACATAGCATGATACACACTTATAAGCACAGCTAGATCAAAAACAGAATAGTGCTATGTCTATTAATATTTACTATAATAAAAAATAATGATGTGATGGAAAAAAAAAATATTATATTATAATTTTTTATTATATTAAAATTTAAGAAGCGTAAAGCTTTACACTTCCAACGCACCTTATTACCACAGACTTTTTCCGGTAAACAATTGGCTCGAAATTTTGAGTGGATGGGTAGTATTTTTTTATTATTATTTTGTTCTCTAATACGAGGAGTAGAAATTATGATTTTGATCTTCTACGGGACAGAGTTAGCAAAGGTACGACAGATAGTATAAACACTGAACCGTTGAGCCCATATGAATATACACATAATTTGAGGCCTGCCAGAAAAATATCAGGCATTGGGCCAAGAAGGTTAGGACTTCGAGCACAATACAAGTCCGCCTCAGTTTACAATTGCCTTATTTTTATCTGATATAAAGCCACTGACATTGTGAAATAAAAGGAATGAATCAGAGTCAGACAGAAACTTAATGCCGTGAACGACGCGTCGTTAACAGAGGAATGCCGTATCAAATCTGCAGTGCTTGATCATGGCGTTCACATAATAACAGAGAAGGTAAATTTATTCTGCATGATAATTATACTAGAGACATAATTTTCCTTATATTAAAACCATCCGAAGATACATATAAATTCCGATCGACCACATATTATATAAGGCCATCAAGATGCTTATAGGCTATAGAGATCAACAATACAAATACAGTTTAGTAAGGGCGTTCGCCGTCGTTATTTCCGGGAGGATTATAGTCGCAGATGATAAATATTCCCCCAGTGCTGCAGTGCGCCCTGGCACACCCAACGTGCACGGTGTCGCGCCAGATCACCTGAGTGTAGTGCCGGCACTCTCCGCCAACACACGAGTTGGACTCATAATCATAGTACTGCTTCTCTTCTACCCACAGATTCACTCCCTCTACTGCAGTAGTCCTAGCAATGCCTCCGGCAAGATTTTCCGAATAGGGCCCCATTGAATGCTCCATGGCGCAGTCGTGTACCCTCTTACGAGCATAATTCAGAGCATATGCTGCAAGCGTGTAGTTCCAAGAGATTGGACCAACGCCGACTTCGTCACGAGCTGCATTGTGGGCGTCGACAAAGTCTTGGTGGGAGTTTTGGCCGAGGGAGACATGAGTTAGAGTTAACCCCATGAAGCATATGGCTAGCAAAAGCTTGCTTAACCCCATCTTCAAAGCACAGAGGGTTATCAGATTCCTTTTTCCTGGTGAAAATGGGGCATATGGTTTACTTATTTATACAAGTAAAGAATGTATAGCAGGCATTTTATTATTGGGAAAATTGGTGGGCTCCATGGTCGTTATCATAACCGAAAACTGAATCATGGACTGAATAGTAAACAACAAACGGGGCAGTTTGGCTTTACGTGAAGAACGGAGATGATCATCAACCAGAGTTCACATGCCAAACACGGTATCTGGAGTTCTTATATATTCCGTATGGAATTAAGCTACCAAGAACCATTTATCTATGCAAACCGAAACAGCAAAGGCTTGCAGTAGTGTTACAAAAGCAACCAATTAGACTTCCTCGTCCGACATCTCATGATGGTATTGGTTCGCGTCTCTTTACAGAACACCTTCTTTTGGTAGAAACCCAACTCTAGGGACTCTAGAAATATTAGCAGATAAAATTAGTACTAAACAGAAAATGAATTCTGTACTTTGTAATTATACGTCTTTAATTATTTGAATGTCCCCGCAAATGTCATGTAATATTTTGACCATGATATGAATTTCGAGATTCCGAAAAAAAAAAAAACTTTTGTCTTCCTTCTTGATCGAGAAATTAAGTGCCCTATCTCACTCTAAAAGCTATTTGAATTAGCAAGTAAAATGCTTTATCTGTAATGGTCAAGATCCAATCTGTCTACTAGAATGAGCTATAGCTAGTAGCTAGGTGGATATATTTTCATCGGCGAAGCCCAATCATCGCCTACAAACTTGTTACGAAGACTTCGGACTGAAGTGAATATCTCAGTTTGCATGATTCATTCCATAGAGAAGAGCCGATCGACATCTTTTCCCCCTTTTTATGATAACTTGCTAGGCCATATCTAACCCTCATTCCAAACAGTTGTCCCTGACATTATTGAAAAGCTCCGAGAGAGAGAGAGAGAGAGAGAGAGGTTGAGCTGTCAATATAGAACCGAAAATGTCATTCTCCTAACAGTGAAGTCATGTGATCAATTAATTTCCCTCAGAGATTCACAAGCTCACATGCTTGTTGGGGCCCAATGTTTCACGGATATTTGCCACCATATGACTTCTGCAGGCACCCTATCAGCTTTAAATTATTCTCCATGTCAATTGTGGTCTCACTGGTAGTTGTAAAATGTTAGTAAACTTCAGTCTAAAGAATGTGGGCAACAGAACGTGAAGGCAATAATTCCAACCCTACATCATTTGCACGGACCAAAGCTTTGCATATCAGGCAAGGGGGCGGAGTGGCCCAGGCGTGCGCCTCATGTCTGTTACTACAACTTGTACGGTAAATGGTCACAGCTTTATCCATCGATCATCGTCAAACTTGTTGGGCGAAGTAACGTGCATCAACGGCATCAGCGGACGACTTTTCGCGGAACAGATTGACCGTATAATCAGCCACCAATGGGAGAAGAGGAAGAATTACCGCCTAATATTTCGGAGTATTTTCATATTTTTATCAATATTTTATTAATTATTCTAATTTCACATGGGATAGCTGATGATGATGTATTCATGAGGTCAATCGTTGTATCATGACTTTAGAATAATTTTAATTTTACTCGATAAATGTCTGCTAAAGTTTTAAGCGAACCCAATTTCGTGGAGCTAGTTCTCCAAATTTTGTTGAACTTAAATCTATGATTTACAAAGAAAATAAATATATTTTGAAATATATATTTTTTTCTAAGCATATTTTGAAATATTTACAACTAAAAGTTTGAATCGAAATTTGTAAGGATATAATTCTGAACGATTTTTCCCACAGAATGTGGAAACAAATTGCACGGTCAGATACACGCACAAGGATCCAAGGCTTTAGATTTTCGTCTTTCGGTGAAAAGGCAAAGGTCCGAAAGAGTATTAATGGCGGCCCAGTTAGAAAAATATATCAAGAACTGGTCCACCTCTCTGGCCCCGAAAGAAGTATTGGGGTTCTTGAGAAGACCAAACGAATGGTGGACATTAGTTGTGGCCTATGGCCTCCATAAACACAATGCAAGTCTGGCCCAATTATCAATTAATGCCTTAATTGTCTGGTGGAAAAGGTCTCAATAGTCAGTAATAATATACAGGGAAATAAATTTTTTTGGCAATATAGAGCAGAATTTGTCGTTTAAAGCTTATTAAGGACTAAAATTCCCAATCAAAAATAAAAATCTTTAAGTATATTTATCCTTTAATTGAAGGGTGCAAAGTATACCTATCCCTTAAGTTTAAGAGTATTTTTTTTTTTTTGGTTCACATCCGAAAAGAGAACAAAACTAATATATATATATATATATGGGGACAAGATACCCTAATATTCCGAGGAAATTATATCATGCATGAAACATTCGTACAATTCAACGGTTGAGATTTTGACTTCATCAACGTCGTATTACTTAGTCAGATTCGACAGTTGTCATTTTAAAATCCCATATTTAGCCGTCTTTTTTGAGAAAGATGTAAATATGGAAAATTTTCAATTTTTTATTAATCTGATTTCTACATGGTAGAGAAGTTTGGTCTGTTCTGATCACGTAAGGGTATGTAGATTGACCAATTTCTGCATACTTAATTAGGAAAGAAACAATTTTAAACCTCTTTGATTGGCGTCTTCAAATTTCTGGTATCCTCTTCGTTCTTTCAATCTTCGAAAGGGTAAGTTTTGGGCCACCTATAAGATTTGAACCGCTAATGCCCGGCGTTTCCTTCTGCTATATATATATATATATATATATATAGTAAGGTGTGGTTTATTCTGGACTCCGGCTCTTACTCTGCAAGAGATAGGATAAACTACCAAGTAAACTCAGAGGTCTAAGGTCGGCTTTAGAATTCATCTCAGCGTTATATACTTGATCCTCATTGTGCTGTTTTAGAATTAACCACCATGAAAGAACTTAGAGTTCTTCTTCACATGATTGGCCGTTTGCTTGATTGCAGCCCAGGCCAAGTTTGCTCGCATGGCTCCACCCAGCGGGCAAAAAACTTCCCAAAGCACGGGTACCAGGTAATACTGATGGCTTACACTTCAAAACAGTTCGGACAAGTTGATATTTTTTTAACTGGTTTATGCTATTTGCTTCCCTAAACCGTAGAAGTCAACGACCAAATGTAAATCAAACGTTGTACCTTGGTTTTTATCGGTAGCAGAACCGGACATGCTTGGGCTGATCTTGCTGAAATTTAGAACTTGTATTTGACCACCATTTTACTTTCCTATTTATTAATGTCTGAAAACCATTCGTTCCCTCGAGATGTGATGTATTTCGCTTGTTCTGTTGAAAACAAACAGCGCTGTTGAGTATGCCGATATCAACTGGGATGAAATTGGATTCGATCTAGTTCCAACAGATCACATGTACGTCATGAAATGCTCTGGAGAGGAGAATTTTACTCGAGGAAGCATAACTCCTTACGGAAACATTGAGATGAGTCCAGGTGCCGGAATCTTAAACTATGGACAGGTGAGCAGCATCCTATCACTCAACTAAGAGATCAAACAAAATCATGCCCGATTCTACTACTTCTCATGTCTATTGGATGATGTCTTTAGGGATTATTGGAAGGACTGAAGGCACAACGGACGGAAGATGGTCGTGTTTTGCTCTTTAGACCAGAAGAGAATGCTGAGCGCATGAAGATTGGTGCAGAGAGAATGTGCATGCGATCGCCATCTACTGAGCAATTTGTTGAGGCTGTAAAGCAAACAGTCCTCGCCAACAAACATTGGGTATTGCCCGCTTCCGCTTTGCCTTTCATTCCTCTTAATGGTTCGTGCACAGAATTGAATGGGTGAGGAACTCTGTGTTCGACTATTCTATACAGGTACCTCCACCAGGGAAAGGTTCGCTATATATAAGGCCACTGCTCATTGGAACTGGACCTGTTCTCGGCCTGGAGCCGGCACCGGAATTCACATTCCTGATATATGTTTCTCCTGTTAGAAACTTTCATACGGTGGGTTTGGGTTATTGCTAGAAGATGACATCAAGATAATAATAGCAAAGTTCGTCATATAGAAAAACACAATTCTGACACATTCATCTAAAAACACATCTGGATGCCATCTATTTCCTCATTTCTCGAAATCCCCTGTTCACACTGGAGGAGGATACAGATTAATTATCAATGTTCGCTTCTTTTCTGGGAAATAGGGTCCCTTAAACTTGGTTATTGAGGATACGATCCATCGTGCTACTCCCGGTGGAACTGGAGGCATCAAGACCGTTACCAACTACTCCCCGGTAAGCATAACTTCTCTTTACCTGCTTCTTTCATTTTTGCAATACATTCTGCTGGCATGTGGAAGTCGTTTACTTTTTTCTTTCTCCCTCGATATTCAAGTGGCTACTAGAATTCGTCAACATGTAGAGCAAATTGAAAGTTTAAAAGCTATGCTTGCTTATGCTCATGGATCCAATTCTATTCTGTAGGTTTACAAAGCAAGAGCTCTAGCAAAAGCCAAAGGATTCTCTGATGTCCTGTTCCTTGACGCGGTGACTAAGAAAAATATTGAGGAACTTTCATCATGTAATATATTCATTGTCAAGGTATGATTGATTAATCACCTCTATTTTTCTCTTAGGACTACACATCAATTCGTATCTTACCATTCAACAACAGCCATATTGAAGTTGAATTATTTTATACGCTCAAGGCAGATGGACAATGCCCTTGCATGGACTTTACCAAATCCTATACTCTGTTTATTCGAAATGAATTCATCTTGTCAACAATTCATAGGCTTCACATTTTTTCATGTAGGATGATGTCATTTCAACCCCAGCAACACATGGAACAATTCTGCCAGGAATCACTAGAAAAAGCATAATCGAGATTGCCCTTAGTCTGGGTTACCAGGTGATTGTTCCTCTAATATGATGTGCCAATTGATAACGCTCAATGCATTTCGCAATTCAACTTAAAAATCTGTAAGCCTTGTCCCCTTCAGAGTAGTATAATCAGTAGCGAAATATAAAGAGAACATCAAACTGATGCATAAAAGATTACCAAGAATTGATTTTCGATGTATCTCTTTGATCAGGTCAAGGAACGTGTGATCCCTGTGGAGGATTTGCTTGAAGCTGATGAAGTTTTCTGTACAGGGACGGCCGTGGTCTTAAATCCCGTTTTTAGCGTAACCTATCAGAACAAAAGGTAATTATCGAGTTCAGTTCATTTTCAGAAATATTTATTTGGGTAGACGTTAATGGCAATAATTCTTATACTCTTACTGATCATGTCTATGCAGGGTTGAATACAAAATCGGAGCTGAAGCAGTGTATAAGAAACTGTATGTAATGTTGACAGGGATTCAAACAGGGCGCATTGAGGACAATATGGGATGGACTGTCGAAGTTGATTGACTCTGTTTTTTCTCTCATTTACACCAAAACGACGTCCTTGTTTCTCTAAGTTTGTCTAGAATATTGCATTCAAGGAATTTATGATATTTTAGTAAGTTTCCTGATGTTTTAATCACTATTACAAAAATGAAAGCTCACAAACTGCCTCGTTTGAAAACAAAGCATTGAAATGAGAAGCTCAAAATAAGTAAACATCAACCAGGAGAAGTTTCTCATCAAAAACTGTGACCTAAATTATTACCGGTAGGAAAAGGAAAGCTTTCTATAAAAGCAACAAATTCAAGACAAGGTTCAATACAACATCTGATCCCGTCTCAGTTCTTATCGTTTGATTGTTCTCCGTCTTATACTTGTGGGATTATCAGAACGGCGTAAATTTTTGACAATGAGCTGATGAGAGCATAGATAATGCCTCTGAACCAGAGAACTCGGACGCCTACATGCGTGCTGCATGGTCAGGTCCTCTGTTCCCTAGTTTTGTATGTGCACGCCCGCAGAAAGTTTTACCCTGTAGTTGGACCACAATCAACAGTAAAGCCTATATCTTCCCGAGAAAATCCCCTGCTTTTCTCCTCGAACTTGTAACTCCAACCTCCCCTGATGTTGGCTATATATCGTTTTCAAACACATGGTAAAGGGGTATGAAGGAGCCCGTCACCTAGAACCCTGTACCATGAGTCTTAAACTGAGGCAATTCCATATGGTTTTAGAACACACGGTAAAGGATAATTCCATGGGTCTGAAGTCCAGACACCATCTTTTGAACATATGCGAGGACTTTTTAGTGCCGTGTTCAAAACAGATCCATTCTGGATCACAACGCAGGGTTTTTGGTGCATGGTGGATTTCCTGTTTAGAATGCCCACAATGTCAATAACTTGGTCCGTAAGTTTGTCCCCTTGGCATTCGTGTTCACACCACTTTCCCCGCCCGCCATGCTAATGTCATCAGTCGTCTGCAGTGCCAAATCCATTTGAAAATCAGTCCTTCCCCATCTACTTCCCTTTTGTGTCCGGTGTCGCAATCACATATCAGCCTCTTTCTCAACCATTCGTCCCAACCCTTTCGTTTTTCTCACAATTCGCTTTTGACCACGATCTTGCCTGGTCTTCCACGCAGGCGTCCAACTACTTCAAAGGCTGAGCTCATAGTTGAATAATTCTCAGCAGATAATAATTGAGGGTTATTTTTTAGCGATCATAATTGATAGTGAGGTCATGAATTGTTCAGCATACAAATGAGTTCATAACGACTTCACAATAGAGGATCAGATCGACTGATTGTAGTCAATTGTATTTCCAGGCAGTTGAGTAACTTTGCTCGGCAAATAAAAATTGGGAAATCGGGAAATCAAATTATGACGGAAAATTTACAGGGGACTTGAGGGGAGGGCTTGGGATGAGTTCTCTTATAGACTTGAAAAGATAAGTGGAGGAGCCTTGGATTTACTTGAAGGGCTTAGGAAGAAGCTTCGGAACTTCTTTTTAGTAAAATCCTAAACAATAATCTCTGTAAGTACCTGCTCCAAGACGACTTTTCCCAGCTACCAAATTCGTAGAAAGATATACAAGTACGATTTGTGTTCTGTCTTCCTGTACCTACTTCTCAATGCTTAGTACCGAAAGATAATTGCCAACACGCCATCGATACTTGGAGGTTAGAACGTCGAATTAGATAATTTTATTAGGCAACAAAGATGGTAAGGGGACCAAGGATATCGTACGTGCTTCCAAACGATACTGACCAAAGCAAGATTCTTTTCATTCTACACAAAACCAAATGGCTCAAAGCAATTTCACACCAAAAGACTTGAGGGTCACTTCTCATCTGTAACTATCCTCTGTGACATCATTGTATTTACTGGCATTTTTCCGCGAAGTGACAGAGAGTTAAATATAGAAGATGTAATGGTTCTCTTGCTTCTGATCTAGGCAGTAGGCAGGCCCCTTCTCATTCCTTACGTCCAGAAAGAAGGTACTGAGTGTGTTTTATTTTGGATACATATTCTTTGCTTCTGGTATGAATATCAAGCAACAGCCATGGTAGATTTAACATCTTATGGCCTCTTTAGCACCTTCGCCTTGTTTCTTCTCTTTGGAATTTTCTCCAGGAATCATGCATGCAACCAAATAGACCGCAAATCTCTTTTGTCCTTGCCCTTCAATACGTCTTCTCCTCCTTTGAACTGGTCTTCCATAGATTGTTGCCACTGGGAAGGTGTTTTTTGTGATAGCAGAAGTCAGATCACCCATATTTGGTTGCCGTCTAAAGGGCTCAAAGGGAATATATCTCCTTCTTTTGGAAACCTTTCACGTCTGTCTCACCTCAATCTCTCACACAATTCACTTTCGGGTTCTCTTCCTATTGGATTCTTGTCATCTTTCAATCAACTTAAGGTCCTTGATTTGAGCTACAACAGCCTAAGTGGAGATATCTCATTATTGTTTTCACCTAATGGCTGGCCTGCGTCCATTCAAATTGTCGACCTATCTAGTAATCGCTTACATGGGTTGATCCAACCGTCATTCCTCCAACAAGCATGGAATTTGGTAAAGTTCAATGTTAGCAATAATAGTTTCACAGGCCCAATTCCTTCCTCTCTTTGCACCAGTTCTCCCTTTCTCAAGCTCCTTGATTTCTCTTCTAATGATCTTAGTGGTCAAATTTCTGGTCGACTGGGAGGATGTTCCAAACTAGAGATTTTTCGAGCAGGTTTTAACTCTTTCTCAGGAATGCTTCCACATGACATATATAATATGACCAATTTGGAAGAAATCTCTTTACCTTCCAATAATCTTTCAGGACCCATAAGCAATGACATCGCGAACCTTACTAAACTCTCCAACCTTGAGTTATATGGCAATCACTTGAATGGCAAGCTCCCTGTGAATATTGGGAAACTTTCCAAATTAAAGTATTTGCTCCTTTATTCAAACTCCTTAACTGGTTCATTGACCCCATCTTTGATGAATTGTACAAACCTCATAAAATTGAATTTACGATTTAATTTCTTGGAAGGAGAAATCTCCACCCTAAACTTCTCCAGCCTTCAACACCTTGCTTTACTTGATTTGGGGCGCAATAACTTCACTGGCCACTTGCCAGTGAGTGTTTACTCATGTAAGTCCCTCAGGGCAATTCGAATTTTCCGAAACCAACTAGAGGGACAAATCCTACCAGAAATAGCTCAATTGAAATTATTGTCTTTCCTTTCTCTTGGTTTCAATAGGCTAACCAATATCACAGGGGCAATCAAGAGTCTGGTGCGTTGCAAGACTCTCAGTATAGTCATCCTTACCGAAAACTTTTTGCATGAAGCATTGCCAGCAGATGTCAATACAGTCGATGATGATGGATTCAAAAATCTCCTAGTTTTGGGTCTTGCTCATTGCCAAATGACTGGTCAATTGCCCAATGGCTATCTAAGCTCAAGAAACTAGGAGTCCTTGAGCTACATTTCAATCGTATCACAGGTCCAATTCCCAGTTGGTTCTCAACTCTTCCAAGTCTCTTACGTTTAGATTTGACTGCAAACCTCATTTCTGGTGATTTTCCAAAGGAACTTTGTACATTACCAGCATTAGTATCAACCAAACCTCAAATAGACAATATTTCTTTGATTTTACCCATTTTTGCTATAGTAAATGGTGCTTTTATCGAGTTCAGTTCTCTCCTTCACCTACGACCAGCAATATGCCTTGCAAACAACGGTCTTACAGGAAACATCCCCGTTGAGATCGGACGTTTGAAGGTGCTTGATAGTCTTGATCTTAGCCACAATAAGTTCACAGGCAACATTCCAGACCAAATATCAGAGCTCACAAACCTGGAATATCTGAACCTCTCTGCAAATCAGTTGTCTGGCATAATACCAGCATCACTGTCTAGTCTGCATTTCTTGTCTCGGTTTAGCGTCACAAACAACAATCTCCATGGACCAATACCATCCGGCACTCAGCTCCAGAGCTTTGATGCCTCTGCATATCAGGGAAACCCTGGACTTTGTGGTGCCCCACTTCCACGCGAGTGTCAACAAATTGTTAACAGCGAAGAAGACAAGGACATCCAAGATGAGGAAGATGGGTCTTCAATTCCATGGTTTCATATTACTGTGGTGTTTGGTTTCATTACAGGATTTTGGGCCGTTTGTGGTCCTTTGGCTTTAAACCGTAATTGGAGAGTAGCATATTTTGGATTCATGGACAATGTAAAAGATCGGCTATATATGACACTGGCAAGGTTGGCCAGATTGCACAGAAGGCTATAAGTGTATAATAATACTCTTCAATAAATTTGTCGCTCTAGATTTTGTCGTCTGTTTGACTCTCATATGGTTTGATAAATTTGGTTCCTAAGACAAATTTGATGGTTCAGGTAGGTCAATTTCTTCCCCGCTAAATCACACCCCCTCCCTGAGTACCCCCGTGTGCAGCAACCTTTTCCCCATAGCTGACAACTCACCTAGCATTAACTTCCCCGATCCATCCAGCATCTTATTACAGCATACCACTCATCCACCATCATTGGAATCCGGAAGTCTCAGAACCCAACAAAACTATGCAACAAGAACCGCTACCAAAACTAAAGATAAATTTTAGATAACCAAAAAAAAAGTAGCAATCTGAGAACAGAGATAATTAATTTATCAATCTCTAAACTAAATATTATTTAGATGCTCTATGAACAAGTCATTCCAAGTATCAGTAATTCCTGGTAAGCACCAGTGCATACAATCATCATGTTTCTTTCCGCCAGATGTAGATGGATGGGCATCTGCTCTAAATTCACTCATGTGGGTTATGTCCAGCATGTGGAAACCAGACCCCTTAAGGGCTTTGTATAGGTGCTGATTCACTAGGCGTGCCTCCACATTGGTTCCATTATTCCCCAGAGAGAAGAGCTCTTCGACCTGAAAGGTAAACTGGAACTTTCAAACCTTCAGCTTTGACTTGCAGAAGAGAAGCGGAAGAAGCACGTAATAACTGAGATAGTGGACTACTCTTAACTAACAAAGATAGTGGACTACTCTTAAATAACAAACACAGTTGAACGCAAGTTCGTGTGAACCACCTGCTCCGGCAACAAAGGCGATAGCCTTTGGCAAGAACCACCTTGGTCCCAGTCACCTCCTTCAAAATGTCTTGGTGATTGTGTGCGAAAGAACCTGATCCCACCGACGCGCAATTTTTTCTCGATGAACAGTACCTATCATGAAAGCATGTGTACTACTTGAGAAAAAAACTGCAGAACAATTCAAGATACCCAATGTCATGCATAACATCTGATCATGTCAAAATCTGTTCTTGTTTTGTTATCTTCCCCATTGTAATTATAGAACTGTCGGAGGAGGAAGTCATGAAAATTTTGATGATGAACTGAATATAGCATATATAGTTAAACACTGATTGTGAATCAGATATCTCAGAAATCTATATGCATGCAGCATGGCATATCCCTGTCTTTCCTACTCAAAAAAAATTTTAGGACCAAAATTGTTTCCTCAAAAATTTGTTAATGTGCGCGAATACTAGCTTGCCAGTTTCTACAAAATCTACGAAGTGTAAGTGTGCATTAGGTACATCAATAGTTACAGATGTGCACGCCTGCAGAAAGTCTAAAGTTATAGCTAGACCAACCATCAAGTGTAAGCTATAGCTTCTTTGCAATTACAGAACATTAAATAAGATAAAATTCCAATCATATACCATGTGTTTTAAAACCATATCAAGGCCAACATCAGGGGATATTGGAGGTATGACAGGTTGACCCTTCTGGAAGAAAAGCATGGGTGACTTCACAGGGTCAAATTTTGAAGGAGCCCACCACCTATTCAACAAGAACCAAACAGCCAAATAGGGATCAGTGATATCTCTCTCACAGCAAAAAATTGTTTCAATTGCTCCAAACACCCACAGTTACAAGGACAGCATAAAGTAGAAAATTAAGAGTCAACAGCACAACTGATTAACATTTTGATCCTATGTCCGCAAATATCAGTGGTCAAATGGCTATGATAAGAAGAACATCATGGAAGTTAGGCATTTAGACAACAACAAAACAGAGAGATAGGAAGTCTCAGAACCCCATATCATGGAAAACTGGAACATCAACGCTCCAAGAGATTACCATTAGCTACCTGCATGAGAACTAAAGATAGATATCTATTCAGCATGTGAAACCTCCCATGCACAAAAAAAGTAGCTAAATCATGAGAACAGAGATATATGTACGATTTGCCGACTTCAAAATGCGTTTTCTGGAAAACTGTAGAATAGCTGTAATAAATTAGATGCAGGCGCTCTATGACGAGCCAAGAGATTTGTGCGGTGATATGCAAGATTATAGCGAAGAAATGTAAATCCACGATCAGCACCAGCCGGCCGCCATTTCTTCACCTCACTGGACACGCGTTTGAGCGTGCAGAAAAGAGAAACAAACATATTTCTATTCAAGGAATCCCCAACAAACCCTGCACTGTGTAACACACATAAGGTCTACAAGTAGCATGATAACTATCTAAACGTAATAATAAATGAAATTGAAGTTTTGAAGGAAGGAACCCAAATATGTTAGATTCAATTTCTTCTCTTTCTCTACATTTTCTCAGCAACCAAACAGAAATTCACTGAGAGACAGAGAGAGAGAATACCGATGCTGGTGTCCTTGTACATCTCAAGAAAGGAAACCGGATCGAACGGCGGGAGATCACAGCTTCGGGGCTTCCACCGCCACTTGGTGAGTTCCCAACCATTTTTTTTGTTATTGGAGATGCAATTCCAGCCCTTGAATATCTCCTTGCACGTGCCATCGTACCTCGCCCCCCTCGGCTGGTGGTCGTAGATCCACGTCCCGTCCGAGTAGTCGCATGACCTGCCCGTGGCCGCATTTGGGTCGGGCCTCCTTGTTTGTCCGAATTCGAACCGAGACCCCATTAAGCTTTGGCGTATAGGTCTGACACCTCGATGCAGGCGTGCCTCCACATGGTTCCATTAATTCCCCAGAGAAAGAGCTCTATCGACCTGGAAAGGTAAACTTTTGTACAGCATCATTGTGACAATTCCTTTTCCTATCCAAAATAGTACGGGCTAGTTCCTAATTATGAAAAGAGATCTCACAGGCAACATGTTCAGGGTAGCAGCTACTAGCAAATTAGCAATACAAGCAGAATTTCAGAAGGGTAAAATGCCCAATTTAACTAACCCCTGTCAACTAGAATAATAATCTTCAAAATGAGCAACACAAAGGGAACTCCAGAGTTTCCAATGCATCCAAACCAGATCCAGAAAGCTGAAACTGAATTCATAAAGCTAAAATGACCATTCAACCTGTGAGAGAATTGTGGAAAACATACTGGAGAGCGAGCGAACAGAGACATCATTGATGTTGATACACAGGATTGCATTCTGGGAAGAAAAAGATGGCAAGAGAGAAAGAACAGGGGGATTCACAAATTTAAGGAATTACCAGCAAATATAACAACACCATCTGCAGATACCCTTGTCAACTCTGGAAGGGTCTTGTTGAGGTACTTTGGGGACAAATAATCCAGAGCATCTGACACTATAACCAGAGAAAAAGATTTCGCCCTGTAGGGCAGAGGAAACTTGATGTCAGCCACGCGGACTATGCCTTTACGCACAAGACTTTTGCAGTTGGCACCAGTATCATCTAACTCATAGGGTTCCACACCCCAGGCTTCCGTATCCTCTTCTTTCAACAATTTAGATACCACTGAACATGTATCAGGGCCCACATGCAACACTTTACGCATGCTGTCACCATAAGCTTTCTTAAGAATAGGCAACACTGTCGGAACTTCTAATGTACATGAAACACCACCTGCATATACATACTTGAAATTTAATTTAAAAAGGTTTTTCCATCTACAAAACCCTCATTACCATGCATAGTAAACTTTGGCAATCTACAACGGATGGTAGTTTCATGACATGAGGTTATTCATGCTTAACATTTACTCAGAGATTAGTCATGCCTAATATATAAATTTGGGGATACAAAAATTAGTCATCAACTTTGTCAGCTAATTCCAAAAAAGAGCACATACAAACATACATGAACATAGAAAACAGAAAGTTAAAACAACCACCTGCAGCTCAAAAACTTCTTTTGACTCATTGAGGTTCAAATTTCACCGTGTATACATGTGATTAAAACCGCCAAATCAAGTTTGTCATCAATTTTCCTTCATAAATAATACCAGCGCACTTACGTCAGGATAGTAAGTTGAAATGACCACATAGAAGCTCAAAGATTCCTGATGGCAGATTCAGATAAAGAAAGTGCAAGAGACCACTACAAGCTAACCTACCAAACCTCCAGTTTTTCAAATATTCAAACTCCAGGGCCCATCACACCATTTCACTCATTATTCTTCCTCCTTGGATACAAGAACATTAACCTTTAACATGTCAGCCCTTAAAATTGTTGGTGAGAGAAGGGGAGGAAAGCAAGATTCAAAATCTAGGATGGATGTATAGTGATTCAGTATACTACATACTTTGCAAACGAGGCTGCCCACAGAATAAAGGGGTATAATAGAATTGTGGAGTCAAAATTATAAAGGTTATCAACCATATCTACAGGGAAAATGAAAAAACCACCAAAATCTTGAGCAAGGAGAAACTGTAATGCTGTCATTATTACCTTCGAATATATTTACAGCACGTACATCACTGCTTGGTCCACCTGCCATGCAAATGCCAGCAAAGTTAACAAGAGACATAAAATAAAAATTAAACTGAAGCTCATAAATCTTCTTTTTCTTTGTAATCTGTTATTTTGTTACTTATTCCCATCTTGGAGATGTGAGCTGTAGTTCCGTTAGTAATAAGAGGAAACTAAAGCTCCTGGGACAACTTGTCCTAGGGCTACAGTTTGAACTCAAATAGCCCTAACCAGTTGTTGGTTTGGTAACAAAAGATAGCAAGGAGAAGTTCATGTTCCAAGTAAAGTGCACAGACCACATACAAACCTGAACCACTATAGGAATATCCAATAAAAAGGAGTGCACCCTGAAATTTTCAAAGAATATCAGCATACATATCAATGGATTAGGTTACATTCCTGGTCATTGTGGTTAACCAATTACTGGATTTCAGATGATATACATAGTAATTCACAGTGCAGCATTGCATATCACCAATGCGTCTTTCCGTGACACGGAAAAAAACATAAGTTGCTGCAGATTCCAATTTCAATGTGTTCTATTCTTCAATGAAATATAGTCTATGTACGCTGGCTACTGGAATTGCTTTCCAGTTTCTGGAAGGTACGTAGAGTAGCAGCTTCATATAGTGTGGGCACATCTTGCAGATTACAGATGATGCAGCCTACCAGTATCAGACTGCCAAGAGAACCTGCAAAGTAGTATATGAACTAGTTATATCGCATGACAAGTGTACAGCCTATATATGTAGATTGCCACATGGTAACTGAGTTCCCAATATCCGCACTATGAACCGTGTGTTTTAAAACCAGCTACCAAGGCCAACTCAGGGGATATTGGAGGTTATCAACAACGCAGGTTGACTGCTCAGTGTGAAAAATCAATAGAAGAAGTAGCATGGGGATTCTGTTTTCACAGGTTGATCAAATTTTGGAATAAGATTCACCTATTTTTCAACATTAGATGTGTCATCTCAGAGATGGGATCAGGATATCTCTCTCACAGATAAAAAAATTTGTATATTTTTCAATTGCTACAAAGCCACCCACAGTTATCCAAGGTACAGCATAAAGTAGAAAATTAAGAGTCAACAGCACAACTGATTAACATTTTGATCCTATGTCCGCAAATATCAGTGGTCAAATGGCTATGATAAGAAGAACATCATGGAAGTTAGGCATTTAGACAACAACAAAACAGAGAGATAGTGCATTATCAATCATTGTACCTTCATCAACACCTGATATTATAAAGAGATTATAAATAATTTACCAGTGTCCTGTGTTGAAAAGAAGAATATCATGGAAGGCTGGAGCCTCTGCCCACGTGCCTTCTGGAACATCAACGTCCACTCTAAAACCTTCTTTATATCCAAGAGATTCCAATTCACCACCATTACCATTAGCTGACCACCTGCATGAGAACTAAGATAAAAATAAGAAATACAGTGGATACTTTATAGCCTGTAGATATCTATGCAAGTCATGCATGTGAAACCTCCGTGGCATGCACAAAAAACAGTTTATAGAACATCTAAATCGAAACCATGCACCACGTCCATCAAAATTCGAAACCACCAAACGATAAAGTCACTAAGCTAAACTACTAATTGTAGCGAACCATAGTCCTGTACGACTCTTCTAACCCAAAGAATTGCCGACTTAAACAAAATGCGTTTTCATGGAAATCCTTTTACCTCTGTAGATGGTTGTGATAAGGGAGCTGTAATAAATGAGACTCATTTTTGCCTTAACATACATGCAGGCGTTCCTTATGTCATTGTAAAGGATTTCAAGCACTTGGATACCTTACCTACCATAACGAGCCAAGAGATTTGTGCGGTGATATGCGATGGTAAGATTATAGCGAAGAAATGTAAATCCACGATCAGCACCAGCCGGCCGCCATTTCTTCACCTCACTGGACACGCGTTTGAGCGTGCAGAAAAGAGAAACAAACATATTTCTATTCAAGGAATCCCCAACAAACCCTGCACTGTGTAACACACATAAGGTCTACAAGTAGCATGATAACTATCTAAACGTAATAATAAATGAAATTGAAGTTTTGAAGGAAGGAACCCAAATATGTTAGATTCAATTTCTTCTCTTTCTCTACATTTTCTCAGCAACCAAACAGAAATTCACTGAGAGACAGAGAGAGAGAATACCGATGCTGGTGTCCTTGTACATCTCAAGAAAGGAAACCGGATCGAACGGCGGGAGATCACAGCTTCGGGGCTTCCACCGCCACTTGGTGAGTTCCCAACCATTTTTTTTGTTATTGGAGATGCAATTCCAGCCCTTGAATATCTCCTTGCACGTGCCATCGTACCTCGCCCCCCTCGGCTGGTGGTCGTAGATCCACGTCCCGTCCGAGTAGTCGCATGACCTGCCCGTGGCCGCATTTGGGTCGGGCCTCCTTGTTTGTCCGAATTCGAAGGTCTGTTCGGAGTGCGAGGGACTGGAAGATGTTTTCCTGGAGAGAGAGAGGACGAGGAAGATGGAAGCGAAGCAGAGGAGAGAGAGGAGTGGGAAAAGAGGGTTTCTCTTTGGGTGGGTGTGCGGGTGGAGCTCTCGTGCAGCCATGGCGTAGAGACGAAGTGGCAATTGGCATAGTTAGCAGAACATAAATGATTATAAGCTCTCAAGACCTCGATGTATACGATCTAGATCATTATAATTTATGATTATTTTTCGTTTTCTTAGGATCTGTTTTGGATCAGACACAATTAAATGGAATTTACCAGTAGCATCGAGAAAAAGACACAATAATTGCCGCATTTTATCCATAGTCGTAACATCTTCCATTAATCCGTCAGTTTTTCTTTTGTCTTAATTGTTTCGGACTCCAACTAATTGATAATCGTCGTTATCGATTGCTTCTTGACATTGGAAAACAATTTCCCATCCTTTTGTTTTGATGCTGAGAGAGAATGCCTTTGGCTCAGAAGAAACTCCAAAAGTTTCATTCCAGTAATATTGTTTGTAATTCATTTTCCGAGTCTAAGAGCAGAATGGCAGATAATAAGTGTAGCAAAAACCGCCCCAAAACATGATTATTGAAGGATTTTTTTTATTACTTTAATTAAAAACGAAACAAAAAAAGAGGGAGAAGGAGAAGGAGACGGAGACGATAATCTCGCGTGCGGAATGTTTTTTAAGGTCACAAAATAATTATGAACGTGAATTACAACAGCTAATAATAAACTAAATTAAATTCGAAAAAATATTAGCACAACTAAACGTGGAACTTGAAGACTCGTTACAACATGCGGCTTAACCCACTCTCCTCGATGCTCATCTCTGAGCCAGCATCCAGCACCTTAGGCGAAGAGGCGGAGGGTTGGAAAGATATCTCAATGGCGAGAGTCATTAGAGAATTGTGGTAGTCTTGTTTTATAACTATCTCATCATTAGCAAAACAAAGGCTAAGTTTGAACACGCTATAAGACATTTGTCATTGTAACTGCAACAGGGAGCTAAACCTTGAATGAATACATAATGGTGCAAGCAATACTGCAATAGCATGCAACCCAACTTCAACGAATACATTTGAGTAGATCTACTGTCTCACAGTTGGAAGGCAAAATTAGGCTCTGTAGTGCAGAAAATGCTTACCCTTTTGCGTGCAGAAAATGCTTCATGGAATGGTTTTGCTGCTCAGGCGACAAAGTGAAGGTGTGATGCTTCATTCTCTATGATTTGAGGTGGAAAACTTGGCATGTTGGCTTATACAACCTTTTGGTTGAAGCCTGTTCAAATTTCTTTGAGGCAGCTTCATTCTCCTCCAACTTATTCTGAACAAAATACCTTATCCACCAGGATGAGCTTCGCAGTTTGGCCTTAACAAAATGAACATTTTTTCATGTCAATGCCATAAATTTTCTTCACACCTCAAAGGCACCCGAATCAAAGTAGAACTTAAAAGACATCTAAAACACCATTCAAGCATTTAAAGACATCTTTGAAAAGCACCATTCAAGATTCCATTCCAGATCTTAGTGGTATTTTGACATAACAAGCATCATTCACAGATTTTTACTGGAGAAAACGTTAAGTAAATCAACTACCCCCTTTATTCCTTTCTCACATTCATATAGTCAATCCCTAAGAGTTGGGATAGTTCTTGGTTAAGGTGTGCTGAATCCCTTTTCTAGATATTGGTCAGCTGTACACACCTATTCATTGTATAGCACGCATTGCTTCCACACTATAATCTGAAGTGCAGACTCATTATTTTTTAACCATTAATCATTATCGTTATCATTATTCTTTTGGTTTGTTGGCTACAATAATCCAGCTCTGGAGCAAAATATTTTCTACCAACCGTAAATGCATTCATTAACTAATTAATGAGTGCAGATTTGCAATTCCACATTCTTTCTCAAATCGAAGCCACATGTTGCCAAACCAAATTGCTCAAAATAAACAATGAACAATCAGAAATTGTGCTCAACATAGCAACTTACTGGACGACCAAATTTGGATAACTCGGCAACTTTAGCCCTAGGCTGTCCTGGATAACCTACACACAGAAATCACAAATCACAGAAATATCAGAGATTCATCATTCTCATGGTAAATAAATTCAAAAACAATTTAAGAAAAAAAATACAGCATGACTACATAAAGGAGTGCGTTTGGGTGCCTGTCTATTGCATTGTGACAATTCCTTTTCCTATCCAAAATAGTACGGGCTAGTTCCTAATTATGAAAAGAGATCTCACAGGCAACATGTTCAGGGTAGCAGCTACTAGCAAATTAGCAATACAAGCAGAATTTCAGAAGGGTAAAATGCCCAATTTAACTAACCCCTGTCAACTAGAATAATAATCTTCAAAATGAGCAACACAAAGGGAACTCCAGAGTTTCCAATGCATCCAAACCAGATCCAGAAAGCTGAAACTGAATTCATAAAGCTAAAATGACCATTCAACCTGTGAGAGAATTGTGGAAAACATACTGGAGAGCGAGCGAACAGAGACATCATTGATGTTGATACACAGGATTGCATTCTGGGAAGAAAAAGATGGCAAGAGAGAAAGAACAGGGGGATTCACAAATTTAAGGAATTACCAGCAAATATAACAACACCATCTGCAGATACCCTTGTCAACTCTGGAAGGGTCTTGTTGAGGTACTTTGGGGACAAATAATCCAGAGCATCTGACACTATAACCAGAGAAAAAGATTTCGCCCTGTAGGGCAGAGGAAACTTGATGTCAGCCACGCGGACTATGCCTTTACGCACAAGACTTTTGCAGTTGGCACCAGTATCATCTAACTCATAGGGTTCCACACCCCAGGCTTCCGTATCCTCTTCTTTCAACAATTTAGATACCACTGAACATGTATCAGGGCCCACATGCAACACTTTACGCATGCTGTCACCATAAGCTTTCTTAAGAATAGGCAACACTGTCGGAACTTCTAATGTACATGAAACACCACCTGCATATACATACTTGAAATTTAATTTAAAAAGGTTTTTCCATCTACAAAACCCTCATTACCATGCATAGTAAACTTTGGCAATCTACAACGGATGGTAGTTTCATGACATGAGGTTATTCATGCTTAACATTTACTCAGAGATTAGTCATGCCTAATATATAAATTTGGGGATACAAAAATTAGTCATCAACTTTGTCAGCTAATTCCAAAAAAGAGCACATACAAACATACATGAACATAGAAAACAGAAAGTTAAAACAACCACCTGCAGCTCAAAAACTTCTTTTGACTCATTGAGGTTCAAATTTCACCGTGTATACATGTGATTAAAACCGCCAAATCAAGTTTGTCATCAATTTTCCTTCATAAATAATACCAGCGCACTTACGTCAGGATAGTAAGTTGAAATGACCACATAGAAGCTCAAAGATTCCTGATGGCAGATTCGGATAAAGAAAGTGCAAGAGACCACTACAAGCTAACCTACCAAACCTCCAGTTTTTCAAATATTCAAACTCCAGGGCCCATCACACCATTTCACTCATTATTCTTCCTCCTTGGATACAAGAACATTAACCTTTAACATGTCAGCCCTTAAAATTGTTGGTGAGAGAAGGGGAGGAAAGCAAGATTCAAAATCTAGGATGGATGTATAGTGATTCAGTATACTACATACTTTGCAAACGAGGCTGCCCACAGAATAAAGGGGTATAATAGAATTGTGGAGTCAAAATTATAAAGGTTATCAACCATATCTACAGGGAAAATGAAAAAACCACCAAAATCTTGAGCAAGGAGAAACTGTAATGCTGTCATTATTACCTTCGAATATATTTACAGCACGTACATCACTGCTTGGTCCACCTGCCATGCAAATGCCAGCAAAGTTAACAAGAGACATAAAATAAAAATTAAACTGAAGCTCATAAATCTTCTTTTTCTTTGTAATCTGTTATTTTGTTACTTATTCCCATCTTGGAGATGTGAGCTGTAGTTCCGTTAGTAATAAGAGGAAACTAAAGCTCCTGGGACAACTTGTCCTAGGGCTACAGTTTGAACTCAAATAGCCCTAACCAGTTGTTGGTTTGGTAACAAAAGATAGCAAGGAGAAGTTCATGTTCCAAGTAAAGTGCACAGACCACATACAAACCTGAACCACTATAGGAATATCCAATAAAAAGGAGTGCACCCTGAAATTTTCAAAGAAAAATTCTATCAGTATACTTCATACATAAATGCAACCAATGGATTAGGTTACATTCAGAGAAAGCATGTTGAGAATAGTTGGTCATCACCAAGAGGCAGAGCAAAGCTAGATTCTAATCAGTTATATTCTCTTGTTAACCAATTACTGGCAATTTTACCTCCCTTATTTCTAGAGACTAATGATATGAAGGAAACACATAGTAATGAGGCGTCACTGAGAAGTACCACGACCAAGAGACCGATAGATAGTAGGGGGGATGAGCGTGATTTGGATTGCACTCCACCCATTAAAGGAATGCTTCCACCATCACCAATGCGTCGAGCAGGATTTACTGACCTCCGTGACATAGTTATATAACGGCAACAAGCCTGCGAAACCAAACATAAGTTGAAAATAACCTGCAGTATTGGTGTTTTCCAATTTGAAAAGACCTCTCATTTCATGCTTCTTCATGTGTTCTATTCTCATGAGCGCAAAGGAATGAAATATAGTCGCAAGATATATTTATATATGGATATATTAAATACTAGACCAGCACATATGGTACAACTGTAACCATTTAATCATCAGCTACTGGAATTGCTGGCATAAGCATCAATCGGGTTATTGAAGTTATCATGGACCTCTAAAAAATAAAAATAAAATAATCAAAGGTGGCAACACTGCCGTAGCTGATTTGTCAAAAATAGCAGTTGGCAATGGTTTATGTTGGGTATTCATGTGTGTTATGATCTGGTGCGTGTTATACACAGAGTGCCATGGGCATCCCCAATTGTAAGTATGTTCTTGTATTTTCTATTACAGATATAGAAAACGCTAAAGTTTTCAATCCATTTGGTTGATGACCCACTATATCTATCATTCTATTTCTTATGATAAGGAATGCTGCATTCCAGGAATACCAGTATCAAAGCACTGCCACACTGTGTCTGGCGATCCTTTGAACCATGGTGCAAGGCTCACTGTCTCGGTGTTATAGTGAAACGAAGATAACAACAAATGAACTAGTTATGAAGCAACAATCGCATTGTCGTCTTTGACATAACGGTACCCAACATGATCTTCACAAAGCAAAGCAACCGAACAGCCTATATAGCAACGGCATGTAGAACAGCCATATAGCAACGGCATGTAGCACCACAAAAATGAAAGCCATTGGCAAACAGAAACGAAGTCATCTTAGCACGACGTGCAGAAATAGTGGGGACTAATCTGGCTCATTGGTGTTCCCCTCCAGTTTACCCTGGGGTATTACGGGTTAGATTGGTTTTGAAAATTTTTTTTTGGAAAATATTTTTTAAAATTTTTATTTTTTAAGAATATTATACATAAAATATATACTTGATGAAATAAGTAAAATACAAATAATAAAAAATATTTTATGACGTATATTTTCATTAATTTTAAAATATGTTTATTTTATTAAAAATATATTGGGGTTAACGAACACTCCCAAGATATCGTCGAACTACAGCGGGAATTATGTTTAAAAAAATGGTGACAAGCCAAAATAAAGCGGGTATTGTCCAAAATTCCGGCCCCGATGGAACCCAGTTCGTTCAATTTGTCAGACCTCCGGACCCACTGGTTAATGCCGACACGTTCGTAACTTATCCGTAAAATTGCCGACTACAAAGGAAATTACTGACAGGATTGATTCTTATTGTCTTTTAATAAATAAAATAAGCTAGTCATGGGATTTCGCAAAATGTTGAAATTCAAACGGCTCCGGTCGGCGATACTCAAAAGGCGGACTTCGGATGCTACGTCATCATGTTCAACGCACGAAACGTTCCACCCGATAATTTTTTTTTGTCCGAGAGAATCACGGCTTTCGGAAGCACATGGCTCCACGAATAAAGGCGTTTGGATTATTTTTAAAATTTTTTCACTATTATTTTTTTATTAATTTTAATAATTTTTTATAAATTTTAACATATTTTTTATCAATTTCAAAAAAATTTATATTATTTTTTAAAAAATACAAATATAAAAATTTATTTTAAAATCTAAATCAAATATAGCCAAAATGTCTCGCATGTGAGATTGATCGTGGTGTTCCTGCCCCTGGATTTATTCACAATTTTTTAAGCATAAATGTCTCATAGAGATAGCTTTACATAATCCTTTCCTTACCAGAGAGGGTTAAAAGATGGACCTCAAAGAAACGACGCCTATTGCTTTTGTCTGTACGAGGTAGAGTGTGACACATTCTGCCTCGTCATCATTACTATATCCGCTACATTTTTATAATCTCGACCTCCCTTAGACAATTACATATTTACATGTCAGCATTATTAGAGTCCATAAATATTAAGATTATAATTATTACTAAGCTCTTAGTATTTTGGGAACGTAAAACAATATTAGTAATTTTGTTTTCCCTAAGCTAGAAGACCTCGACCGTCTGTTGGATAGCTGCACACGTGCTTGTTATTGAGTTGCCAATTTAAGAAATTTCATTGTAACCTCGATGCGTGCGAGTGTGTAGAAAATTATATTAGAATCCTGTTAAACTTTTTTAGAAAGAAAGTACTTTAAAGTTTGACCCAAATGATACCCTGTCTGCCTTTCACATCAGGACAGAAAACGCCAAAACCAGTTCACGTCAGATAGCCCCTTTGATGGAGAAGATGATAATCTCGTCGCTCCTTTAAGGATTAGGAAGCGCATATTCGGACAAGGCCGTTTAAATTTAACCGGCACTCCTGCCTTCCGTCCCGTGATTCAAAACGCCGTCAAATTCCCCGTCCATTTGTTTGGCCGGCGATCCACTCTCTCTCTCTCTCTCGGTGACGTCTGCATATCAAATTATATATTTGCGCATTGCTTACCTCTACGCATTTCCCAACTATAGACTGCTGTCTCCTACAAATCTCTCCTTCTCTCTCGAATCCGTTTGTATTCGAGAAGGTTCGGCGACTGAGGTTGCTGCTCTGAGCTTGGGTTTGTGTTCGGTGGAGTTGAACACAGAGAGAGAGAGAGAGAGAGAGAGAGAGAGAGGAAGAATTTTAATGGCGGTGGAGTACGAATGTTGCAGTTCGAACTTTTTCATACACATACTGATAATCGTACTCTTGGTGGTATTCGCGGGCTTGATGTCGGGGCTGACCTTAGGGCTCATGTCCATGAGCCTTGTCGATCTCGAGGTTCTCGCTAAGTCTGGAACCCCCATCGACCGGAAACACGCCGGTACTTCTCCAGTTCTTTCTTCTCTTTCCCTTTTTCAAGTTTATGCTCCGTTTGATTGATCAGAAAATTCAAGAAGAGGAAAGAGAAATTTTGAGTGGTTTAGTTTTTGATTGTGTTGGACCTAAGGATATGCTAACATTTACCAGCGGGAAGCTTAATTCAATCACTTCCCTTTTTGATGGTGCGCGCGCTTTTTGAAGTACTTTGACATTGAATTCTTTAAGTTTGAATCACTTAGTTGAAGTCGTTTTATGTATCGTAAGGTTTCTTATAAACCGAACAGAAAAGTTATTGTTGGACGAGGAGGGTTACAAATTCGATATCCTGTGCTTTAGGTTTTTTTTTTTTTGCTTTTTCTTTTGGATTTTAAGGGCGTTTGAACATCCCATGGAAATTGCTGTTAGGATACCAATGACCGCACTTTCATTTTGAAGTTTTTCTGAGAAACTTATGACTTGTAGTCAGAGCGTAGTTGATTCAGAAGCTACAGATAGCAATTTGATTATCAATTTGGGACCTGAGCAATAGCAAACATGTATTATTGAAGGCTCACAGTATCATAGTTTGGCGGTTGAGATAAATGAAAGATTGGACCTCGGAATTACGGCACCCAGTATCCAACTTATAGAGAGATTGACGAGGACCCTATTCCTTTTTTTCCCAGATTCTATATTGTAGGGAGAAGCTCGAGCCTGTGTGTTGTTAGCTTGGTGTCACTGTAATGAGCCTCTGTTTTTGCTAACACATCCTTTCGTTATTTTCATTACATTTGAAATAACCTAAGTCCTTTAGATTCTTGTTTTTGTTACTTATAAACGCCATGGTAAATGGTGGATCGGGGGTGGGCTGTAGTTACTGTATATAACAATCTTGGTTTATGTTGAGTTTCCTAGTCAATGCAAGATGCAAGCAATTGTATTTCACATGGGAATTCTATGGTGATTGTAGACTACATATGCTAATCTGTTGTTGTTTTACGGTTACAGCAAAGATATTGCCAGTGGTAAAAAATCAACATTTATTGCTTTGCACCCTGCTAATTTGCAATGCTGCTTCCATGGAGGTACATATTGTTGAGATCTCTCGAACAAGGTATTCCTTATATGCATTATGTTTCAAAAAAAGACTAGCTAACTTTTGGAATCATTGTTCCTTTGTTCAGGCACTTCCCATTTTTCTTGACAGTCTCGTTACAGCATGGGGTGCTATTCTGATTTCAGTGACGTTGATTCTTCTGTTCGGTGAGGTGAGGTATTTATCTGACATTAATTTTGTTTTCTGAGAAAGTTAATTCAAGCAGACTGTTTAAGTTTGTTTGTCTAACTTGCTTGGTTACACGTTGCTTGCATATATGGGTATAATTTATTCTAGCTTCTTTCCACAATCATTGCCACCTATGTGAGGTAGGTGAAAATTGCCGTCTATATTGTTTGTCATACTAACAGCTACTCAAGAGACATGTATTTATGTTCAGGCAGGCTATTTTAATTTTCCCATTTGACATGTTTGGGTCATGCCAAGAGCAAAGTTGGCATGGTGTGTCTGACTTCGGTAATTTCTTCCTGGTGATGCAAGCAGATAATACCACAATCTGTTTGTTCTCGATATGGTTTAGCAATCGGCGCTGCGGTGGCTCCATTTGTCCGCGTTCTTGTTTGGATCTGCTATCCTGTCGCATTTCCAATCAGCAAGGTAGTATTTGCTCAGATCTTTTTGCTATATAATTTGCTCGTATCAGTGATATGAAGGAAAGGAACATTCAATTTTCTTGACTACTTGTGTTCTATGCGAGTGTCCAGCTATTAGACTTTCTTCTGGGTCATGGGCATGTAGCACTTTTTCGTAGAGCTGAGTTGAAAACACTTGTGGATATGCATGGCAATGAGGTCTGTATAACTGCTCTCCACTATTCTAAACTTCAAATTAAAAGCATATCATTTTGTCACTGGCTTGTCCATATTTTCATGCTTCCTGATAATTTAGTCGAGTTATTTAATATGCTAGTCATACTCATCATGCCATCAGATATGTGGCGCATTTTAGTTTTGTACTCTGTTAAAGCGTTCCTCGAACTTATCTTGTGTGATTACCTTGTCATGTTTACTGAAATCCTCTCCCTAATCCTTCCTTCTCCATCCTACTTATACTGCTGGTTTTATAATCCTGTGATTGGCTGGTATTAGGCTGGAAAGGGTGGAGAGCTGACACATGATGAGACAACAATTATTGCTGGAGCGCTTGGGCTTACGGAAAAAACAGCTAGTGATGCCATGACTCCCATATCTGATACTTTTGCAATTGACATCAATGCAAAACTCGACAGGTTTGATATTTTTGGAAACTTCAAAGAAAAAATTGATCTTGCAGCAGTTGTGTTATGCTTGTACTAATCAGCTATTTCAAAACACGACTCGTCATCCAGGGATTTGATGAATACAATATTGGAGAAAGGGCATAGCAGAGTGCCAGTTTATTATGAGCAACCTACAAACATAATCGGTCTTATCTTGGTATAGTTTTTACCAATTTTCTTATGCATTGTTTTATTTACATATTTAAGAGTCTTCTGATTTCATTTATCTATGAATGATTATGTGACAAATCTCAGTTAAAAAGGTTTGGTATGTCCATTTTCTGCTCAATGTCCCTCTCTTCTTTGTCTTAAGTGTTTCTTTTTCGGAGGGATAACATTGACAATAAGAACACCAGTGATGTGTGGATGGGAGCTTAGTGAGTGATTTTTCTTCTCCCTTCTCTCATTTTATGTGGTTGGGAAAGCGTTTGCAGAATGGTTGTAATTATGATGCACTTACCTGAAAAGGAATTGTAAAGAGTAATACACTTTACCTTGTTGTCCAGACTGGGTTAGCTGTTCTTTCCATCTGATACAGATATAAATCGACATAGTTAACATCTAGAGTCTAACCTGAAAAGGAATTGTAAAGAGTTTGCCACTTTGCCTTGTCATCAAGATTGGTTAGCTGTTATTTCCATCTTATACAGATATAAATCGATGTAGTTAAGATATAGAGTCTATTTCAGTGGTCAAGTGTAGCAAAACCTTGTGTTATGTTTCGCTGCGACCTTTTTCTTAAGATATATGACCCTAATATTGTAGGTCAAGAATCTGTTAGCAATTCACCCAGAAGATGAAGTGCCAGTAAAGAGCGTCACTATACGCAGGATTCCAAGGTATTTCTTACTGATTTGAAAGGTTACATCTGATGTAAGTTCGCTGAAGTACGTTTAAGGCATTCTAGAAACGTTTGATGTGCATCACGGTACTCATAAACTGGGGTTCGTCATTTTCCTGTTACAGATTGCCAGAGACTATGCCCTTGTATGACATATTGAATGAGTTTCAGAAAGGTCACAGCCACATGGCTGTTGTTGTAAGACAGTGCAACAAGGCAGTGGAGGAGTCCTCTAGCGATCCTCCTGAAAGTAGGCCAACTTCATATCTAACCTGCCTGAAAAAGCTTCTTTAGTGTAAACTTCTTTTCTTATTTTTCATATAATGTTATAAAAACATAACTTCTCTGTTAAAAATAGACCATGCGAAAGACGTGAGAATAAACATTGATGGTGAAAAGCCTCCCCAAGAGAAGATTATAAAGAACAAGAGATTACTTCAGCAGTGGAAGAGCTTTTCCAACAGTGCGAATAATTCTTCTAATAGGAGCGGTTCTAGGAGCAAGAAGTGGGCGAAGGACATGTACTCTGACATTCTACAGATAGATGACAGTCCACTCCCAAAGCTCCCAGAGGAGGAAGAAGTTGTTGGTATAATAACCATGGAAGATCTCATTGAAGAGCTTTTACAGGTACAAATTGATAGTTATCCCCCTAAACTCTACTTCAATTATTTAAGTTCGAACAATCTCTCAAGAATGACCCTTGATATCAATTCGGCATTGTGCAGGAGGAGATCTATGATGAGACGGATCATCACTTAGACGACTCATGACACCAGTATTTCTAATTGAGCTGAACCTACGGCTGTACGGACGGATAATGAAGAAAAAATTGTTAAATTTGTTCTGGCAGTTGGCTTATGTGAATGTAGTTCCTAGTTAATCTGCACTTTCCAACCGTGTTCTGCTGGAAGGAGAGTGAGAGAGGCTTGACACACTGGGTCTGTTCTATCTTCCTGTCGCCTGAATATGATAAGCCGTGGTTATAATATACCCAAAGGAAGTTCCACGAAAGATTAGCAAATCATATCTTATTACCTTCCTATGAACGGGTTGTGTTACAATTGTCAACAATTCGATTTAGATGCGTGAAGATACGATTTTTGCACAATTTTGCCGCCTTTATTTTTCTTTTTGTTTCTTTAATTGTGGTTATTTATTCATTATGGTTTTTTTTTTTTTTCTTGATGTATCTCCTCACTAATGTTCTCTCTCAGTGGAGAAAATTTAAAATGTTTCCAGAGGATGTTCCAACTGAAAATAAATATGTCGATTTTGGTTTTATCATTTCACTGTAATTTAAGATTAGGCTAATTTTGACGGTTTCGAAATTTAAATTTAACCTGCTAGTAGATAAAAACGACTGATATGGATTCGAGACTTCGGAGTAGAAAAAAGGTTAACAGGAATCTGAGGTCCGTAAGTCTATGACGACGCAACAAGATAATAATCATATGATAATAATTGTATTCCACCTATCCCTAGACATATGTAAATCTCAACAATTTTTTAAACATATGCGGTCAAGTTTGTATATTTACGACAATGCACCAGGACTGTTGATAATTTTTGGTTTAATTTACTAGTCTCGCCGGATTCTAAATTAATTCCTATAGTTTATTTTGTCAAAAACTAATTGAAGTGGCTAACTAGAACATCTCACCATCAGTCGACTCGTTTGACCCTGTTAATGTAATGAATTCTACATGACTAATGAATATATGTTATCATCAATCACAAGTAACCACGTGTCTCTAAGTCATTCAATACACTTTCAAGTGATTTGGGACTGCACAGCTGCTTGTAAATGGTGGTAATATGTATTTATTTGCTACATGCAATTTATTCCGTTATCAAAGCCAACCGAATTGACGAACTAACCACCCTTAGACACAAAAGATTTCCTAAAGACTAAGAATAATTTATGATGAAGTTCAATTTTCTTTCAATCCAAACAACGCCATACAACTTCATTTGATGCGTTTCCAGATGGTCATAATATACTGCAATAACGCCTCCGGCGTACCAAAAATCTGTTTTATAATGAACAGCTAGAAAAGATCCGAGCATCAAAAGGGAAGCTGCATTTGTCTTCAACTTTAGGGTACTTTGGAGCTTAGGGCAATTGGTAACATATGAAGTTAGTCAGCAAACTTCGAAATAAAATCTTTCTTGTTAGGGACCTTTTTTTTTCTAAGCTCTAGTATAAGAAACTTCCTTTTTCAGAGGTTTGGTTTCGCAGCAGCGCTCACATGCATGTTGTTCTATATAGAAAAGATCACAATCAGAATTTAGAGATGTGTTCCAATATCAGTGCTCCAAATCCAATGTATTCCAATCGATCTTTCCCCTCTTATTGTAAGACTATTGTGTAAATCAACTCTGTACAAATATGTATTTTCATTCAAATCAACATTACATTAACCAGTGATCTTTGTGGAGCACAAAAACACACTTCATAAAGCCCTTACTTGTGATGTTTAGTTCTTTTCTCCTCCTTCCTCTTCTTTTTCTTATCCTTAGACTTATCTTTGGATCTGTGCTTCCCAGAGTGCTGTTTCTCAGAGGTCCCTGAGTGAACCTTCTTTCTCTTCTTCCGCTTTTCCTCATTAAGCTTCTCTTTTGAAGAATCATGGGACTTTGGGAAAGAAGGCCTCTCAGGACCATAGACAACATGGCACTTCCGTATATCAGGGCTAGTTGACTGCTCTTCCCTGGAGTCCGGAGGAGGTACAAGGTAAGGACCCGTTTCATCCATCCTTGGGCCAACACCACCTCTCCCACGTTTAACCCTGCTGCCATGACAAAGAAAGCGAATCCAAAAAAGTTCATGTCAAACAAATCACATTGAAATACTTTTTGATTCAAGTGCAAGAGCACAAGCATGCATGCAGAGAGAGAGAGAGAGAGAGAGAGAAAGCACTAATTATGACCTTGAGTGTAGTAACTCCTCAAGTTCTTCATCTTCCCTTGAACAGCCACTACTCTCATATAGTCTCTCATTTGATGAACTTGGAGCGCTGGCATCGTTAACATTTAACGGAGGACTCTTACTTCTGCTTGCAGATTTATTGTCCCTATGGCTGCTGCCACTACTGCTCCCTTCTCTATATCTGCCTTTGATTCTATCATCCAGCTCTAGTTCTTTCTCCCGAATTCGCCACATCTCATTCACTTCCACAGCTCGATTTGCTGGTTAAAAGAGAGAAAAAAAAAAAAAACTCAAAACTGGTAGTAACATACACATATCTGAACAGATCACTTAACGAAGAAAAGCAAAGCAGCCATACCTTATCCTACCCCCCTTCCCCCCCCTAATTCTGAAATCAACAAAATCATAATAATGATCTGGTGCCTCGTGAAAAGATAACCTACACCCCAGCGATAGAAAAAATGGTTTGTACATCACAGTAACTTCCTCCGCTCTTTGATGACACATTACTTAGGGTGTGTTTGAGTGTTAAAATTTTGAAATGTTAAAATTTTAAGGTATTGAGTTTAGTGAAAAAGTAAAGAGAGATGTAATTTTTTATATTTTTTGTAGTGAAAAGTAATGATTGATGGGGAGAGAGAGATTATATGGGTAATTTTTTATTGTGTTAAAATTTTAAGACTAAAATTATATCAAACACACCCTTAATCTATTTCCATACTTGCCATGCTTGTGTTAGATGCATCATGTACATGGGCCCCACCTTACTTATAAAAATAAAAAAGATGTATCATGTACATGAAAGTCCAACTTTCTAAAATAAAGGCAAAAATGAAAGAGAACCTGAAACTATAATGTGCCTTGACATTCATCAAAGCAAGCTGGGGCCAATTTAATAGCAAACATTCACCTTTCCCCATGAAAGATTCAAACTCATTACCTAAATTTTACTTTGTACAATGCATTGAAACACCAATCAATTAAAAGAAAAAAACACACTACAAAGGACAAAAAGGCACTAATTGATAAACAAAAAACAGAACTAACCTTGTTGTACACCAAGAACAGTCGCAGTTAGAAACCGTGAATTAGGCCGAAACCTTGCTTTAGGTTGTTGAAGATAGACATGCACCCCTTCCTTTTCTGCTTGCCTCCGCAACTCTGCTGCTTCTTTCATAAGCATTGCAGCTATTCTATTCTCCGTCTCAAGATCCATATGCCTTGTTGAACAACCAAAAAACACTTGAGCAAGAAATTTATTTACAGACAGAATAACCCCAGCCTTCAGACGAACATGAAGCAATATCACTAATGTGAAAAGGCGGGGAAACCTTGATTAAGGAAAACAAATATCTGAGTCCTCCCAGAACCTTACTACATTGAATTTCAACATCGACAATGAATTCACTAAGAGTGCCCACCACTAAAAATTAGGAGAATAACTCCGAGTAGAAGAGGCAAACAAAAGGCAAAGACAAAAACAGATAAAACAAAAGAATCCAAATGCAGCAAGATGAAAGCAAACTATAACCGACAACAACTCCAAGATAGTAGCACCCTTTTAGCTTCTGACTCTACTTTCCATGAACTTCTGTCGATCAACCTACAAACTGAATAAGCAACATACTTGAGATGAAAAGTAGAGAATCTAAACCCGAACGTCCTACAGTTCATCTCCTAAATCAAGCTCAGGTCACAGAAACCAGAGGCTTCGAAAGAAACAGACATCTATTGGCCATTGGCTAACGAAAACTGTGATTACGATGAAGCATAGAACAAATAGCAACAGAAATAACAAAACTAAAGGACCCAAAATGAGTCGGCTAATACACAATGGACAGAAAATGGATCAATTTTTCCAACAACCATTTCAATAACTATCTAAGAAGAAACGAAGTACTGAGATTCTATCCTCAACCAAAACTTTCCTCACTTACAAAACCGTAAATTTCTCAATTACATTAAGTTCCAATTTCTTCACCATGATTCCTTTTTTTCTTAAAGGCTTCCAAAAAGTAAACACTAAACTTTAAATTGAAAATTCTCGTCTCGAGAATTCAACCAAATAAAGAATATAACCTTCTAAAAGAGCGGAAAAAAACTCACTGAATTGATGGATCAGACAGTGGAATTGTGATGCGGAGGTATAGATCCCAAAAACAAAATTTGAGCAACAACGTCGCTCCCAACCGTTCTTTGACTTCGGAAAGGAAATCGGTTTCTCAGAAAACCCTAACCCCAGCTCGCAGAGGAAGCACTTGCTCAAGCCTCAATGGGCTGAAAGAATAGCCGTAGAGAGTGGACGTCAATATCAAGTAAAGAAGGAGACTTTATTCGAAAAGTAAATATTATAGAAGGGAAGAAATGGGCCGCATTGACCATAGGACTATTCTTCCTTGGGCCTGGTTTTTGGGACCAGTAAAGCCTAATCCACAAACGGTGTAGTTCCAACACCACAGAACAATCCCCGGATCACGTTGTTTGTTTCTTAGGAAAAAAGAAGTGATCCATGTTGTCCTCGAGATTGGGGTTAATGGGCCGTTATCTCATCTTAACCAACAGGGGCCGTTTAAAATAAAAAACGAAGGCCCAAAAGTCGTGCCGTTAGAATGCCGAATAACAACTACAGTAGCCCCCCTGTGGAATCGTCTGACCGTAAATTATTTTCCCCCCAATTTTATTTTCAGTTGGGGGGGGGGTTAGATTTGAGGACTGCTACAGTGCTACTCTCCGACGGAAAATAAATTCGAGTCCACCGATGATGTCGCTTAAAAATAATAAAATAATAATAAATAAAAAATTTATTTAAATTACCTCTGCTTCGCTTTCTTTTACAAACTACCTGTCTACTCCAAAATTTTGCAAACGACACCTAATCAACACCAAATGATTGCCATGTCAGCAGCTGAGTACATTGAATGGGGACCGGGATCGTCTGCAACATGGCGAGGTTCAGTCAGCAGCTGGGCCCCGCCGGGGTGAGCCGCATGGCGAGTTCCAATTAAGGTCAGCCTGCTCAGTCTCTCTCTCTCTCTCTCTCTCCCCCTCCTCGCTCCCTGACAAACAAAAAAACCATAAAAGAAGGAAGAAAGAGAAATATATTGCCAAAATCCTAGGGTTTAGGGGCAAACCAGGCGCCTTCGTTGTAGTAGTAGTACCATTCGTTCGACTGGATACTGGGATTTGAATAACTAATAAGGCTTTCGTTTGCTGAAACTTCAGCCGAAAATGTCTGTGATACAAAACCTCTCGACTCCAATCTCTTCGTCGTCTTCTGCTTTCTTGGCCCATTCTAACTTTAATACAAGGTACCATTTTCGTTTCTACTGTTTGGTTGCCGAGAAAGTGTCGGGAAGATATACATGAACCCTGAACGTTCTAATCTTCTCATTGGTGATCTCAGGATCACACTTTTTCTTTTTCTGATTTCTCAGTCTTCTAAGCAACTGAACAGCAAGTCTTTTCTTTTTAATAATATCGGAGTGCTCTGTTTGTGTTGTCGATAGTTTAGTTGAATTATCGTGGTTTTCGTGCTGCAGAACTAACTATGTCTCGCTTCCGGTGAAAAGAATCGGCATTTGTAAATGCGTTGCGGCGGTGCCACAGGAAGCTCAGAATGGTACGATTTTCATCTCCTTCAGTTCATTTGCAATTTTTTTTCCCTTTAATTCTTTGAGCATTGGTTGAACAATTTGAGTTGTTTTCCTTTAGTAGCAGTTTTCCTAGCAATGAACCTAGGGTATGCCCTTGCTCATACTGCTGTGGTGTATTGTCTCAGCAATGGGCAAAAATTAAATTACACCTCATAACTTTTAATTTGTCTAATTACACCCATAAGTTTTTTTAAAAATCAATCCTTGCCCTTTATTCGATTTGGTTGTTAAATCAAACGGAAAGTGATATGGATTGACCAAATGCTCCTCCAAGAAAGAATTAGAAAATAAAAAATAACAAAAATATAAAAATGAAATAGCATTTCTATAGTTTATTTAGTAAATATTATTTTTTATTTATATATATATATTCAATGTTTTTAGTAATTTTGTCTTAGAGGGGCATTTCGACATTTTCCATGTAGTTTAACAGCCAAATTGAACGGAGGGCAATGATTGATATTTTTTTCGCTTAGTTACCATTACAATCTTTGTAGTATTAACTTTTAACAAATCAGTTAAGATACAACTTTGAAATTGCCGGTCTATGTGGTTCAATTTTTCAGACATATGAGTTTTTCTATCTGTCAAAATTAGCCAACTAATGGAAAACCGACATGGGTTGGGGTCGGAATGTCCATTTTCGAGGCCTGATAGTCTATCTCGGACCTCGTCCCCATTAGTAGGTTAATTTTTGGTAGACGGGAGAACCTATATGGCTATGTTTGGTTTGGTTTTGAAAACATTTTTTGTGTGATAATTAAGATAAATTTTTTTTTAGAGGTATAGTGTAGATTCTTTTGGGATTGATGAAAATTTTGTTCAAAGTTGTTGGTGTTTGTAAAAAAGTATTGAAATTGATGAAAAAGTTATTGTAAAAAATTTTTGAAATTTTTTTTAGAATTAGCCAAAGCCTTTATGTCTGAAAAATGAATCATAGCGGCCGGCACGTTCAAAGTTGTACTCCTGGGACTAGTTTGTTAAAAGTGAATGCCACAAGGACTGTCGGTAACTAAGCCATGTTTTTTAAAACTTATAAAGCTAATTAGAAGTTATGGGGTCCAATTTAATTTTTGCCCGTAGATATGGGGCGTATTATAATGTTTCTCTTTTTTTAAGGGACGAATAGGAATTAGAAGCATCTCTTATTACTGTTGATGGTTGATTTTTTTAAGATTTTGTAGTCCTAAGAATGTCTTATGTTTGTTCTGAAGCTCACAAGACGAAGGTCTCTCGCAATGCAAACATGGGCAAACTTCAAGCAGGTTACCTTTTTCCAGAGGTATGTGATGGCATGCATGCTTATTTGCTATATTTCCATACTATTGCTGTTGATCTTTCTACTCGAGTTATTTGACCTGCAATTAATACTATGGTACACCATTGTTTTCTTAGTAGTGTGGAATTATCATATATGCTTCTTCACCTTGGTTTTCTCTTGACTTTCAGTTCATCCAAGATTTAACTCCTCTAAGTCCTTTCCAGATTTTGAGTATACTTTCCTATCTACAGTCTTTTTTTCCATTTGCTAATAAATCTGTTGCTTATAAGAGAAGTAAGGAATAAAGCTTAGACTTCCTAGAACAGTGTTTACTCTACTTGTTTATATGTATCTCTCCCATGATGTTATCTATGCATTTACCAACACTAGATGGATCACCTCCCATATCTTCTTGTGATTCATGATCCCATGCACTTTGTCTAAGATACGCTATAAGAAATGCCTATTTATTTTGGATATTCATTCTAGATTCTACATACTACAATTTTGTGGGAAGTTATTATAGTGATCAGCTGCGCTAGAGTTGGAATAAATTTGTGAAGCAGAATGGCATTTGGATGTCTCTAGCTCCTTCAATTGGAATTACGTTTTACTTCCCTTGATATAGAGGATGTATTATTGGTCCAGAATGACCAAGAAAAGCTAAAAAAAGAACTGAAAATAGAATGCTACTTAGTTATAGTGTAAGAAAAACTGAAAATAGAATTTTACTTGGTTATAGTGTTTGGTATGTTGTGGGTAGAAGAAAAGTCCTATCAGTATGATCTCCCTCTCTATCTTTGGCCTCTCATTTTGCTCCTCACCCAACCCACTGTAGGCATCTGTTCATTATTCTGATTTCATCTAGTTTTTAGTAATCTTATGTTCTTCATGTACTTCTTGAAAATAGATTGCTAGAAGGAGGTCTGCACATCTACTGAAGTACCCTGATGCTCAAGTGATAAGCCTTGGAATTGGTGACACTACTGAGCCTATTCCCGAGGCGATAACTTCTGCAATGGAAAAGGTATGACTTCTTAACCCTTTCCCCTTATTCCTCGTGTTCAAAGTTTCTGCTTGTCAACGTAAAAAGTATGTCTGCTGTTTTTCTTTTCTTTCTGTTTTGCATCATCTCTTCAGTTGGTCAGAATATTAAGGACAGAGAAAAGATAGTTAAATTGGACTGGTTCTGTTCTAGGTTTGGAATAATGATATGCTACCCTCAATTAGGCCATATAGCTGTGTTATGCAGATTCAAACTGCAGTTTTTGGTGGATAAATAAAAATCACAGATAGGCTTTGCTTTCTTTTCCTGCCTTTCTCACCTGTTAGTTTATTTAGAAAAGAAACAATGGACATCTTTTGGTGCAGCATGTTGTCGCCTCAGTTACATTTCCCGCATCTCATATGATCGAAATGAGATATTGTTATATCGACTCCATAACACATTTCCATCTCAAAGACGTGATCCTAAAAGGGAGAGACCTGTGATATATGAACCTTAATCTCTCTCCCTTCTTGTTTCTAACTCAAAATTAAGGTTATTTTTACAACTTATGGAATCATTGCTCGAGTACTAACCAAAACAACACATTTAGGATGGCCACTAGCTTGACATAATTGAAATTATTCCATTGTCATTTTCTTATATGTTTTTCTGAAATTTCCCAGCTTTACATGTTAATGGGTTTATGATTGATTAGCATTTGTTTGTTTGACTACTGATCCAGATTGGTTTACTTTGCAGAGATCACGTGCATTGTCAACCTTAGAGGGTTACAGTGGTTATGGAGCCGAGCAGGGTGAAAAGGTATGGGCATGCTTCCTGATTGATTTTTTCATGGAGTTGAGCTTCACTGTTAATTGTAGATACTTGTCTACAATTCGGTTGCGGTATTTATAAGTTTGTCGCCAATGCTAATATATCGTACTGTCAATTGATGACAAAGAACCGATATGTGTTTATCAAAATATGTGCTGAAGATGTTGTGTGAATTTCAAAATCAGGCCGATGAGATGCAAAAAAAATAAAATAAAAAAGCATAGAGTGAGAACGAAAAAAGGAACTAGAATTGTCACTATCGCTCCAACTAAGAGTGTTTTCCTTTGTGGCTGCGGTGGCAACTAAATCAACACGTTTTTGCTTCAAGAGAACCTCCTATCAAAGTCTTTGCATGTCCTTACAACATCATCCAGCCTGAAACGAGAACTTGAAGCATACTTGGATAATATATCTAGAAAGCAGCATTCCATGCTGATTAAGGTTTGGCTGAAGTTTGTTATCTGGATGTTGATCTAAAATAACCTGCTAACCCAAGCAGGCAATTCAAATATCTATCCTCCTCCTAGTTTCAAAACTCATGTGATCAAACAGAGAATCAAGACATATCTAAGGGCAGATTAGCTAAAGTTCATGGGTGGGGTTTAATTGCGATTTCTATTTCCTTTTGAAGATTAACTTTGTGATTCTTGAATATATCATTGTTGTGGTTCTGTACAGGCTCTGAGAACTGCAATTGCTTCGACATTTTATAGCAGCATTGGTATAGGGGAGGAAGATATATTTGTTTCAGATGGTGCGAAATGTGACATTTCCCGCCTTCAGGTTTGCTTATGGGTTTGGTTGTTGCCTTTGTTTGTAGATGTTTGCTTGCACTTATGTTTTTTGTTTACCATCGATGCATGACATTTTGTTATTGAAGATCTTGAAGACATGGTGGCTTATCACTAACTGTTACTTTGTGTTAGTACTATTTGAATTTTTTCTACTCTTGGCAGGTTGTTTTTGGGGCTAATGTTACCATGGCAGTGCAAGACCCATCATACCCGGTAATTTATCTTCCATCAAAGAAAGTTTATCCTCCAGTTGCATCTGACTTGTCTTCGATTTTTCCTTGTCACATCATTAACTCTCAGCATTATATATATGGAGTGAAAGGTTGGAGTTGACCTTGTCAACATTCGCTTGGGCATTTTGTAATATTTCATCTGGTAATGGTTGATGTTATATCTTTTATTCTTTGAAATTATTTGGCATGAAATTACCAACCATCATAGGGTTACATGTTTCATAAAGCAAGAACTCTAGTTTTTCTCTTTGGACACTCCATATAATTCTGCAGAAAAGTGCTGGAGGTGCACGTGAGACAGACATATAATTTGTTTCCATTTTGGAACCTTTTCTTTTGTTTGTTCTTTTTTAATGAGTAGTATGTTGTTGGATAAGTAATAAGAATGCCATGGAAACGAACAAAACAAGGTCCACTTGGAAAGCTAGTCTCTTAGGCAATACTAGAGCTCACTGTCCACAAGAGGTAAAATGTATCTGACATCTGGTTTCATTTTTTTATTAGTTTTGCCTTCCAAGTTCAACGATAAACTTGGGCTGTTTGTTTGGTAGCCTTACCACTTAGGATGCTAGCCGTGAAGGATGGTATTGTTGTTTGAGCATGTTACGCTTTCAATCATATTGACCATCTACCTTGCTTTCGGCAAAAACCAAAAACATTTATTTTCATCATTGGGCTAGTCTGTTACATGCATGTCAAAGTCCTTGTAGGGGTAAAGTTTTCAAAGGTGTGTAGGATTAATTCCTTACTACGAATGGTTTACTGCAGGCTTATGTAGACTCAAGTGTTATAATGGGCCAGACTGGGCAGTTTCGGAAGGATGTCCAAAAGTTTGAGAGCATTGAATATATGAAGTGTACTCCAGAGAATGGTTTCTTTCCTGATTTATCAAGTGTGTGTCGAACAGATGTCATATTTTTCTGTTCACCAAACAATCCTACTGGTGCTGCTGCAACTAGGGAGCAACTGACCCAGCTGGTAAAGTTTGCTAAGGACAATGGGTCAATTATAGTCTATGATTCTGCATATGCTATGTACATGTCGGAGGACAACCCCCGCTCCATCTTTGAAATTCCTGGAGCTAAAGAGGTAATTTTGGTTATCAAAAGTTGTTTTAAATTTCTTCCCTGCAATGCTCCTCTTGGTTTCTAATCTTATTTTTCCAGTATTCTTTTTGTTATCCTACATGGTCAACACTGTGAGAGCTGTGTGATGTCTAATCATACGAGAATCAAATAGTCTGCAATTTTTCTTGTTTTGATATGCGTCTCTATTGAAATTGTTTTAGTATGAAATTCTCTTTAACCAAACACACTTATGGCAGATTTCATATGTTAAGTTTGTAAAGGTGGAAAAAAAATTATTTCCAAAATCCATATTTCTGTGGCCATAAATTTGTATGCGTCTTGTGGTAAGTTGGGGACATCCTACAGATGTTCTGAGTATTGTATTCTTCACCTCTTAAGACAAAATCTAATTTGCCTACCTATTACTACCAGAAAACAGCTTAGGAGCTCTCTTTTCCCAAAAAATTGTCAGTTTTTTTCCAATTTATCCTGGTTTAATGCCTTCCTTTTTACTTTTGCTTGGATAATCATTTGTGTTGCTCGCTATAACTTTCTCTAGAATGACATCATGAGGAAGAATGTTGTTTTGCCTTGTGGAAGCTCGGTTGTTGGGGGAGTTACTGTTTCCATTTTGGCTTCTTTCAAATACGTTATGCTTGACCTGCATTTGAGAGCTATTTTATGGAGAAATGCCTTGTCTAAAAAGTCTGTTCCAGCTTTCTGGATACCAAAATGATGTGCTTATAGCTACAACTGTCATGTTTCCTATCCGAAATATATATGACTTCTAGTTTGATTATGCGCATCGCAGGTTGCCATTGAGACATCATCATTTAGCAAGTATGCTGGGTTCACTGGTGTCCGTCTGGGATGGACTGTAGTTCCAAAGGAGCTACTATTTTCTGATGGATTTCCTGTAGCCAAGGATTTCAACCGCATTGTTTGTACTTGCTTTAATGGTGCATCCAACATTGCCCAAGCCGGGGGCCTGGCTTGCCTTTCACCTGAAGGCCTTAAGGTCGTCTTTCTGGTCTTTTTCTTTTATTGGTTACTGATACGTATGAAAAAAAAATGCAATCTTTGTCATGATACATCCCGCTACTTTTGTTTGGTCATCAAGCTAGATTTAAATTCTTTTCATATTTCACTTTTCTAGCTAACATACAGCGAAATGTTCTGAAATCCAGTAATCACTGATTCATACTTTTTGCAGGCAATGCGTGAAGTGATTGGTTTCTACAAAGAAAATACAAACATAATAGTAGAGACATTTAATTCACTTGGTTTCAATGTTTATGGAGGGAAGAATGCACCATATGTGTGGGTCCATTTCCCCGGTCGAAGTTCTTGGGAGGTATTCGGTGAGATTCTAGAGAAAACTCATGTGGTTACCACCCCGGGCAGTGGTTTTGGACCTGCTGGCGAAGGGTTCGTCAGGGTTAGTGCCTTTGGTCACAGGAGCAATATTTTAGAAGCTTGTAAAAGATTCAAGCAGCTATACAAGTGAACCAATGATACACCTGGTTTCTGCTGCCTGTTTTTTGGATCAGAAATGAGAACATCTGCCTCCATCGTTTGGGTTGATTTTCGACGATTGTGAGACCTAAGCTGTCTTGTGTTTTGAATTTTTGAGATTATAAAATCAAGGAAAATTTCAATGCCGTAGTCCTCTGGCATAATGTTGCTTTGGCTCAATAAACTCCTAACTTTGTGTTTGGAATTCCTATTATATTTTGCAGTATTTATGATGATGGAAGTTCATCGCTATTGTCAAGATTCATGATTGCATGCTTTACAATGCTTAAAGATTTAATCAAATACCTCCGCTCATTATTACGTGCTCTTTTTATAAAAAAAAAAAAAAAAAAAAAGAAATTGCTCAGTTTTAGCTCTATTCATCTTTGATTCTTTTGGCAACCAAAAAGAGCATTAAACAGAGTGCTCAGCCGTCCGCAAGACGAAGCTCCAGTGTGCTTCATCTGTAATGGCAGAGGCTGAGAGAATACCTAAATAGGACTGGGGAATGGGAGTGAGCAGTTTCTAAAACCCCCAAGTACAACTAGTAATCCATATATACTTTTGCTCCGGAACATAATTCCATTCTTCGGGATATTTCTGACACAACCATAAAGAGAAATACTATGAAATACCTCCTATTTTACATTACCTGACCGAGATTACACTGTGATCTACAAAAGTACAAAATCAGACACCTAAAACTGCTCAATACCCTTCATAGTCTCTGCTTTGCAAGTTGTCTTATAATGTCCAGTTTTGTTACACCGACTACAATGCACAGTATGTTTTTCACGATTAAGGTCTTCTATACAAATTCGTTTCTTTTCGGGGCGTCCCGGTGGTCGACGAAACTTGGGCGGGCGGACAATTTGATTGTTATTGTCCATGGTAGCCATATCAGACCTTCTCCATTCAAGTTTTCCAGGGATGGGGCGTATCTCCTCTGAATATGTTTCACGGTAACTAGCAACAGTGAAACACTTCTCCGTAAAGGCATATATATCCTTCCGACAAGAGATGAGGGCCGCTACAGCATGTGAACATGGTATTCCATAAAGCTGCCAGTCATGGCATGAACAACAATGGGTCCCTATGTTGACAATGTCTGATCGCTCAGCAGATATAACCTCAAATTCTACTTCATCTGATCGAAGGACTTGATAAGTAGAAGCATGGTTGACAGCTTCTATCATACGCTTCTCAGCAGAGGGAGCAAGCACAGAAAACCATGAATTGCTCCCTAAACGTCGATCCTCAAACTCAGCCATCAATTTACTTTGAACACCCTCAATCACCTGGATTATTGGCAACTCTCGAACTTCAAGAATCCATCTATTGAACTCTTCTATATTTGAAGAGAGATGACCAAATTGGACTTCTGTTGTAATTTTTTCCTCAAATGCCCATACGCAGCTTTCCACAGAAGATGAGAGTTCTTAAACTCTTTTGTCAAGTGGCTCATGTGCTTGGAATCAGTTGTGTGTTGCTCGCTGCATCTCTCATCATTCTCATTGTTAACATCAACCTGAAATGTACCCAGGAAAATGTGCACCAAGTAATTTCAGTAGATGGATTGTCACTGATTATGTCTCTGTTGTGTTAGAGTTCATTTGCTCCATTTTCGCCAATGCTTCTCAATATATCATCGCAGCAATTGACCATGCACCACAATGCAAGCTAGGAATTTTGGACATTCTCACTTCAAAGTAACGAATCACTGCAGCTCTGCTGCAAAAGTTTTTTACTCCAGGAAGTGAGTGAGATGCTTTATATTATGTCACAAATATGTTCATCTCTGCAAGAAACCGCCTTCAAGCGCCATCAAATGACAAGTGAACACATTATATGACTACTCCTTATGCATTCATCTACAAACAACATCAAATACATGCTTGACCTGCATTTGAGAGCTATTTTATGGAGAAATGCCTTGTCTAAAAAGTCTGTTCCAGCTTTCTGGATACCAAAATGATGTGCTTATAGCTACAATCATGTTTCCTATCCGAAATATATATGACTTCTAGTTTGATTATGCGCATCGCAGGTTGCATTGAGACATCATCATTTAGCAAGTATGCTGGGTTCACTGGTGTCCGTCTGGGATGGACTGTAGTTCCAAAGGAGCTACTATTTTCTGATGGATTTCCTGTAGCCAAGGATTTCAACCGCATTGTTTGTACTTGCTTTAATGGTGCATCCAACATTGCCCAAGCCGGGGGCCTGGCTTGCCTTTCACCTGAAGGCCTTAAGGTCGTCTTTCTGGTCTTTTTCTTTTATTGGTTACTGATACGTATGAAAAAAAAAATGCAATCTTTGTCATGATACATCCCGCTACTTTTGTTTGGTCATCAAGCTAGATTTAAATTCTTTTCATATTTCACTTTTCTAGCTAACATACAGCGAAATGTTCTGAAATCCAGTAATCACTGATTCATACTTTTTGCAGGCAATGCGTGAAGTGATTGGTTTCTACAAAGAAAATACAAACATAATAGTAGAGACATTTAATTCACTTGGTTTCAATGTTTATGGAGGGAAGAATGCACCATATGTGTGGGTCCATTTCCCCGGTCGAAGTTCTTGGGAGGTATTCGGTGAGATTCTAGAGAAAACTCATGTGGTTACCACCCCGGGCAGTGGTTTTGGACCTGCTGGCGAAGGGTTCGTCAGGGTTAGTGCCTTTGGTCACAGGAGCAATATTTTAGAAGCTTGTAAAAGATTCAAGCAGCTATACAAGTGAACCAATGATACACCTGGTTTCTGCTGCCTGTTTTTTGGATAAAGAAATGAGAACATCTGCCTCCATCGTTTGGGTTGATTTTCAACGATTGTGAGACCTAAGCTGTCTTGTGTTTTGAATTTTTGAGATTATAAAATCAAGGAAAATTTCAATGCCGTAGTCCTCTGGCATAATGTTGCTTTGGCTCAATAAACTCCTAACTTTGTGTTTGGAATTCCTATTATATTTTGCAGTATTTATGATGATGGAAGTTCATCGCTATTGTCAAGATTCATGATTGCATGCTTTACAATGCTTAAAGATTTAATCAAATACCTCCGCTCATTATTACGTGCTCTTTAAAAAAAAAAAAAAAAGAAAAGAAATCTGCTCAGTTTTCAGCTCTATTCATCTTTGATTCTTTTGGCAACCAAAAAGAGCATTAAACAGAGTGCTCAGCCGTCCGCAAGACGAAGCTCCAGTGTGCTTCATCTGTAATGGCAGAGGCTGAGAGAATACCTAAATAGGACTGGGGAATGGGAGTGAGCAGTTTCTAAAACCCCCAAGTACAACTAGTAATCCATATATACTTTTGCTCCGGAACATAATTCCATTCTTCGGGATATTTCTGACACAACCATAAAGAGAAATACTATGAAATACCTCCTATTTTACATTACCTGACCGAGATTACACTGATCTACAAAAGTACAAAATCAGACACCTAAAACTGCTCAATACCCTTCATAGTCTCTGCTTTGCAAGTTGTCTTATAATGTCCAGTTTTGTTACACCGACTACAATGCACAGTATGTTTTTCACGATTAAGGTCTTCTATACAAATTCGTTTCTTTTCGGGGCGTCCCGGTGGTCGACGAAACTTGGGCGGGCGGACAATTTGATTGTTATTGTCCATGGTAGCCATATCAGACCTTCTCCATTCAAGTTTTCCAGGGATGGGGCGTATCTCCTCTGAATATGTTTCACGGTAACTAGCAACAGTGAAACACTTCTCCGTAAAGGCATATATATCCTTCCGACAAGAGATGAGGGCCGCTACAGCATGTGAACATGGTATTCCATAAAGCTGCCAGTCATGGCATGAACAACAATGGGTCCCTATGTTGACAATGTCTGATCGCTCAGCAGATATAACCTCAAATTCTACTTCATCTGATCGAAGGACTTGATAAGTAGAAGCATGGTTGACAGCTTCTATCATACGCTTCTCAGCAGAGGGAGCAAGCACAGAAAACCATGAATTGCTCCTTAAACGTCGATCCTCAAACTCAGCCATCAATTTACTTTGAACACCCTCAATCACCTGGATTATTGGCAACTCTCGAACTTCAAGAATCCATCTATTGAACTCTTCTATATTTGAAGAGAGATGACCATACCTAGTTCCTTTGAAGTGGACTAATGCCCAGCGTGAAGGAGGAAATTGTTGTATCCATTTGGCCGCTTCAGGAGAAACCTCCTCAATTTCTGCCATTTTTTGTTTGAAACCAATAGTGGTGGTGGCATACGCAGCTTTCCACAGAAGATGAACAAGCCTTGAGTTCTTAAACTCTTTGCCAATGCTTTCACTCAAGTGGCTCATGCAAAATGCATGAGAAGAATTTGGGAATTTCCTTCTTACTGCATCTCCAATTCCTTTTTGCCCATTTGACAAAAATGTGAGTTGTAGTATATTGTCACTGTTCATCTCCAACGCCTTATGCACCTCTGACAAGAACCACATCCAACTCTCATCATTTTCTACATCAACAACACCAAATGCAAGTGGAAATAATCCGCCATCAGCATCAAAAGAAGTTGCTGAAAGTAAGGTACCCAGGAACTTGCTTTTAAGCTGTATAGCACCAAGCCCAATAATAGGCAAGCAACCATTCAGGAACCCATAGATGGACCCATAGAATGAAACAAAAAGCCGATGGAACTGATTATCAGAGCCGGACGTAAAGACCTCTGCAATACTCCCAGGACTGGTTTTCTTTATTTGTGCACAGTAAGAAGGAAGTAAGCAATACCCTTCTTCAGAAGAGCCATAGATTGCTGCCAGACCACGCTCTTTTGCTCGCCAAGCTTGCTTATACGGTATGGTGATCCCATATTGTTTATGGATGTCATGTAATATATCCTTAGGTTTGTAATTAATGTTATCCCGCAGTCGTTCTTCTATAAAACTCACAATCCAATCCACAGAAGCCTGATGGTGTCCATTTTGCGCATTTCTCCCACAGGTATGTGTCCCTTCAAGGCTTCTTATTGTAAAGGTTGGGGCATTAGGAAGCTTAACTGCACGGATGCGCCATGGACATCCCTCTGCAGCACACTTCGCAAAGTAACGAATCAGGTCGCTTTTTATGATACGCAGCTCAAAGTGTTGTGCAATTGCAGCTTCTTTTATTGCGTTCCGGAAGGCTTTGACATCGGGAAACTCTTGGCCAACAACAAAAGAGTGGTCCTCCATGCGGCACCAAAAACAAATTCAGAAGTGCTTTTTTTTCAAAGTGAGATGATCAACTCTTCCAACTTTTTGTTTCCCATGCAGGCAAAAAAAATTATGCAAATCATCATCTTTGCAAATATGGACACAGGTCGCAAAAGCTCGGAAATGAGCTTTCTCATGAGAGAGAAATTCTGCAAGAAACCAAGTGGTAGCATTTAAAATCTAACAGGGGAATAAATTAATTTCATTGAAGCAAGAAAGCAATATTCATCAAATGAACACTAGTGCACATTAAATACAACAAAAACATTGCCATTAGCTTGCCAAATGATTTTCTACAGAAGAAATATACCCGTACTGAGACAAGAATATGCATGCTCATGCAGGGATTATACTTATGAAGGGTATAAGTAGATGAAAAAATATAAGTATGGACTTAATATATTTTCCTGCATCACAAGATGTGCTCCTACATGCACAGACAGATTTGTACGAAGATGTTTAGACTCATAAATCTTCAGTATTGTCATATAGAACACCAAGTGGGTTCATTAAAATAGAAAACAGAACATCCCAGGAGCTTTAGCCCAAATTATCATGATATAAGTGAAATGAGGTAACAGATGAGACTCTTTTTTTCAGTCAAAAAATATGAAGCGAATATTTCACCAGGAAAATGGCACAGAATATCATTAAGAAAACTGCTCTTTGCATATAACAAGTCATACGAATTACGAAGTGGGAAAAGGCAATTTCATACTGTAGGGATGGGAAAGGCATTTCAAAATTAAGGGGGTGAGTAGGGTCATTTTGCTTTGTAGATTAATTATTCTACTTGTTATTTCTCAATTCTTACGTCTTACGAGTTTTTTCCTAGCTGCCCCTGATTCCTAAACCCTCCAGAAAAAGAGACATTTATTCTAATCCAAAATTCTCAACTACTCCACGGAAAAAAAAATTAATTCTAAAACGAATAAAAATGCATTTAAGCTAAAATCTCATTTAGCATATCCCAAAAACCAGTAATGACGAGGAGATTTAACAAGTAAGGACCGGCTTCTAGGGTTGATCCAATGATCTGAAGCTGGACAATCTTTAGACAGAGCTCAATCATGAAGAAAGCCCATAAGCATTAACACAGATACAAATATATATTGTGGATTTTGTACAGATCAAAATAGTTGCATCAAACATCTTACAGAGGCAGAGGATTTAGATGAAGACACAGCGAGATCGAAGCCGAAACGTCGTCGCCATTAAGGGAAGAGAGAAGATGGAGAAATTGAACAATTTTGGTATTCTGACGAAAGATTAGGGTTGATTAGGTCAGGTTGAGGGTATTACTGTTATAACGGTTTTTCAAGTCGGGTCACTATTGTCAATTTATCATTTCGATCTTTATAGTCAAAAACAAATTAAAAAATTAGTCGATCGTGTTTTTGAAATACACATGCGTTTCTCCCCTCCTTGGAGAAAAAGCATAAAAATCATTACAGTTTGTAAATGCAAGATATTCGAATAAAAATATTATAAATTTTATTCAGAATATAAGTAGGTAAATAAAAATAAAATCAAAATATGAAAATAAAAATTGGCAGAAAGTAATAAAAATGAATATTAGAATGATAAAATCTACAAGAGAGATTGAAAAAAAATATGTTGATTAATTGCGGATATTTTTGATAGGCTTTGTCAAAATTTGTTTGTTATTGTATAAGCAGGTAAAACCATTTTCATAAAGAAAATAAATTTATATACTCTAATTAAGAGTCTTATCTTGTCCTCTTCTTTATAAATTCGTTAATTAATTATGACTGAAAAAGTATATTTTGTTAGGCATATCTCTTTTTTTTTTTTTTTTTTTGCTGAATATTGTTAGGCATATCTCGAGTAGGGTTGTTTATGGGAATCGTAATTTTTTGATCCCCTGTATCGAGTTTCCTGCATTCGGCCTATACCGGTACTGTTGGCCTAAATTTGAAAATCTTGATGGTTTTACTAGTTTATGAGGATCTTGTCATTGACTGGGGAGGGTGCTGTAAACCGGGATTTAATTTATTTATTTTTTTAAAAAAAGGGGTGAAACGGGGTAGTTGCAACCCTACGTAACATAATTAAAGGCAAATTCAATATTTATGAAACATCCAAAATTTCATATCAAATGCAATTTTAAAACACGAAGAATACTCAAATCCATATAACATAACGAGAAATATGATACGTAGCCAACTTGACCTAAAAGGCTCGATATGGGCCTCAATAGACCATAATAAATAAATAATTGGGTCAAGTTCATAAAATGTTTAAAAAATGACTCAATATTAATGTAAGTATTCAAGAACTGTTAATGCTAACATCGATTATTGTATTTGGCCAATTTTAGCAGTTGGCAATGGTGGTTGGGTGACCAATATTTAAAAATTGGTTAATCTATTAGTAGTGGCGGTTATTTTCATAACAAATACCGAAATTGAACAACCCTAATCTTGAGTTACCATTAAGCCAATGACAGGTGAGTGGGTGATGGTGAAAAATATGAAATAGACAATAAAATTATTAAGACCACTATGGCAACCACAAAAAAAAAAAAATAATAAGACAAAAAAACAGATAGCTTCTCAACTCAAACTACAGCAACATTGGAAAAGCCTCCATAATTCATGTGAAGAATGAAGATGTTAAAACGCTTGTATTCATATTGGATCTTATAAATTTAGAAATATTATACAATGTCTTATATTTATAGACAGAAATCATATTGGATTCCATAACTTTTAATTTATTTTTTAAAAATATTATTTTTAATTCTTAAATTTTATATGTTTTTTTAAGATATATATAAATCATTGAATTTATTTTTAAAAAACATTATTTTTTAGTGTTTTGAATTTTGTACCCTTAAAAAAAAAAATTAGAGATACTACGCCCCGTGTCGCGCTGCTTTTGCTTTTTCACATGTAGTAGGTTTCTTACAAGGAACTTCACGTGTCAATGTTTCTTGTGAGCAAAGAAACTCTAGTTGTCCATGAAGCCCATAGTAAATTGCCCCATTAGAGTATCTGTTTGTCTTATGCATGTGCGTGTTCAGTGTTCTTGCTTTCATTTCATCACCGGATTGGCTTGAAAACATCGCCTCGCTTGACAAATAGGCAATATATTTCTTTTATAATACTTCAACCCATTCATTGTCCATCCTTCACTCTATTCGTGTGCAGCAAGCAACATAGAGGCACCAAAGATCTTCCTCCACCTCGATTGAGTGCTTCAATAGAAATTAAAGAAGATATTTTGTGTATACTACTGTCCGGAGCTTGGAGTATTAGTTAAGGCACTAGCAGCAAAGCTACCTGCAGTTTTTCTGCAAGGGAAAGCAATGTGAAAGGCCGACAGCTAAACCACGTGAATAGCTCTAGATTAGTTTTAGCTATCAAAGTACTTCTGTTAGTGGTTAAGAGAGGAGAGAGAGAGAGAGAGAGGAATAGGATTGCAAAGGTCTAGAAATAAGCTTGTAATCCACACGAAAAGCTTAACATTAATGTACTGTCATTTGTATACAGATTGCAGGTTTTCTTGTTTGGGAACTTCTTCACAAACGAAAGAGCAGAGGATCTGGAATCCATACAGTACAACTTATATTAATGCAAAAGTTCATTGCCTGGACTCCCACCTTATTTTTCTTAGAGGGAGTAATTAAGCTACTTGTAGGACTAATTAGATTCTCTTAACTGTATGTCTGTATACAAATGTTTTGCTGCTACATTTTCTCTTTTATTCAGCAAATTTTGAATTTTCATGGTTCTAATGAACAGGAGGAGCTCTGTGATAGGCTGGCACGGTTATAGGGAAAAACATCTGTCTAACTCCTTCAGCCTTGATTATGGGGAAAATGATACCTGATGCACCCTGAAAAATGGAAAGAATGTGATATAGATTAAAGAAGACAGAAAAATGTGGAGTCTCACATAAAAAAAAAAAAACACGTCGGGTGTTAGACAGCAATACACACCGCAATCAATCTAGCTCCAATCCACATGCGCTGTGGTGAAGGAAATGGAAGTAACAAGCGCCCGACACCGAAGACAGCCACAGCAAAGAAATGGAGAACCAAGTGCAATGGCCGAGGATTCAGACCAGACAGCAGAGACACTGGCCCAGTTGAAAAAACACCTCCAAGGCTCAGATAGTCGAAACATGCTTGGCGCATTTCCTTCCTTGCTGGATCAGGTGATGCACAAAACACCTTGTATAATGCCCCTGCCAAGGTGTTTATGGTAGACGCCACTGGCTGGAAAAAATACGAAACACAATCTGTCAAGTTGGCAAACTGTGCCACCCCATTTTCATTTTGAGGTTTTAACCAAATAGAACCAGTAGCCATTCGCAACATTTCCTCATGAAAAAGAAGTGCGCGCGAGAGTCATGGTCAGGTAGTGAACATACAGATCGTGGATGCAGCTTACCTTGCGTAGGGTGTAGAAGGATTCAAGATACTTGCAAAGACTAGATGCATCATTCAGATTACGCAGAGGACTCAGAAGATTCCTTAATACAACTATGTCTGAGAAAGCCACAGTCATTCCTCCTCCTGTTAGAGGGTGCCTCATGTTGAATGCATCCCCCATTAAAAGTGCACCGGGAGTGGGAAGAGGAGCGGCGGGCATGCTTCTGTTTGGCATTGATCTCATGTTTCCCTTATCAACTGCAGCTATGAAAGCATCGTACAGCTCAGGGGGAACCTGAAAAACATTACCCTTTGATTAGTTCCCAATGACAAAAATCTGATGAGTAGGAATCAGACGTCAAAGCAAATTACATGAAAGATCATCAGAAGTCTCCGAGGGAGATTAACTTGCAAAAATGGAAAGAAACACCATGGCAGAAAAAAAAAAAAGGATTATGGATATACCTGGGGTGCCACCACGGTTTTCAAATACTGGGCCATTTCGCCATTAGAAATGGAAGGCACTTTTTGGCCAGGAACATCAACCAAACAGCGAATCTCGGTGCTACTAATAGGATAGAACAAGATGGGGGAAGGATCTCCCAGAATAACATGTCCATGATTTGCATATGGAAGATTACAGTTCTCTAGGATTAAACCAACGAAACATGAGGGGATATCTACCTGCAGGGATGATACTGGAACTAAGTTAGCCTTAACAAGTCATTTTTATCGGACAATGATAGATCCAAACAAATTTTCTTGTTACTTCACAAAATCGTATCTTTACCTTAGGGTCACACAGGGAGCGTCGCAGATTCGAAAAACAACCATCACATACTATTGTGAGGGGAGCATAGGCAGTCAGCTCCTCACCAGTCTTGGTTTTGTAGTGCACCCCTTTGACAGTCCCTTTTTCTTCAAGTAGAGCTGTTACCGCTCCTTGTTCCAATCTTACACTGCATATGGTTAACAAAGAGGAAACAACTAAGAGATTGAAACCTTTAACATATAAAAGAATTGCGGCATATGGTACTAATATTGTACCATAATGCATTCAGTAGTCATATTAAAAACCAGAGCAAGCGCCTGAAGTTTGCAATGTAAATCCCAATAATTGACACATAAGGCAGGACAGCTCGTAGATTTAAGGCTATATGTATCAATTTTTCATTGAGATATACAATTATTAGAATTAGATGACAGAATTGACTCTTTTCAAAATGTATATGTTCAAAGGGAAATGAAGAATACTTCGGAAGAGATGCAGCTTTTTCTCTCAATCTTTGTATGAAACGCCCATTGTGAAAGCTTCTCCCGGCCACATCCGAACTGAATTTTTCCAGCGGATAAGACAGTCTAGCATTTTTCCCATCCTTGTAAAGAGCATACCCATATACATTCTGAGCATCAATTTCCTTCACACAATCTGCGCAGAATCATACATGTTACAGTTAGAACGGAAGGGCTACCGCAGGACGAGTAATACCCAGGGTTTTACTAAAGGAAAATGAATTAAACAATCGTGCCACCATTCAAATTCCCAAGTTCTTTCAAGTTGATGCTGTACATGCGAGATAGGTTCCTTACCTTCAATACCCATTCAACCAGTTTCAAATAGCCCCCTGGTTGTAGCAGCTCCCCCACAATTCTGTCGGGCTCAGTCAAGTCTCTTTCGATCACATGCACTCGACGTCCATCCTACAATGAGTGGCAGAATGTAAGGTTTCAGTTCACACCCAGAACCGAAAACGGAGAGGCCGCATATCTTCTACTCATCATGTGAACAGTATTCTTCACAAAAATTATTTTAGTCTAGTATCTAGGTCCTCTGTTTTCACATGAACAGATTGGTTAGAGCTCCATTAACCACCAGTTTCATCTCTCTCGCCATCTATTTGATAAAGACAGTACTAAACCATCAATTAGAAACCTTATGACCTCAGAAGTTACTTCTTTCTCTTCATCCCATGCTCACTTTGAAAACGTTTTACAATCTTCAAGACACTTACTTCCAATTTGTGGTCTGTTGCCTGTTGGTACAAATTTTTCCCTTTTCCAGTATTTCAACGTGCAGCGTATAGCTGCTACAGGTGAAGAATTCACCGGACCAAGTCAACCCTACCTAGCTGCTCCATTTGGTTGTTGACAAAGGCGTGAACCAGAAGAGAGAGTATTTGTTTTTTTAAAAGTTATGACTTCGACGTTATTGGGAAAGAAAAAGAAAAGCAAAGTATGATTTACATCTTTTCGTCTACCATTTTCACAAGTTTCCTCGGAAACCCAAACAAAAAGAACTTTTCACACACCTTCAAATTCTCAAAAAGGGGAAAAAAAAAACTACCTAAATTCGGAACGGCTAAAAATGAAACCACATCCATATAAGTGATAAACCAATAGATCCAACATGCATCAAAACAATCATCGAGCTATATATGATAAAGCTAGCTACATGAAGATATATGGCTCAGAATAGTTTTGAACGCATGGTTCAGGAACTGTAAGGTCCAAGATTCAACTCAACACCCTTCAGAAAAAGGTTACGGGTCAACAGAGAGAAAAACTGTTCGTTATACAGAGAAAACATAAAGATTAATCACCTTGCCAAGAGTGTAAGCAAGAGCTGCACCAGCAACTCCGGCACCAACGATTATCACGTCCGTGTTTCCGGCGATCTCTGGCTGGCATGTACTGTTCTCTAACGTCTTTACACACCCATTTCTTGTTATCTCCATCGGAACTCTCCTTGTCTTCTTTCCTTCGAGACTGAACAACAAAAACAAACCCAAGAGAGAAGCTACAACAACACCGCCCATAATATACTCGTAAACCATCTTTGATGATTAGTGACAATTCAGACGATGAAGAAGAGGAGGAACAATTGGAAGATGGCAAGAGGACTTTCTCTCTTGCGGTGCAAGCACTCAAGGCCTCGAAGATCGTGTTTCACTTTTTACGCGCGATCAAGTTATGTTTTGCAGCAAAACATAGGTGTCTTTATATATATATATATTTAGAGAAGGTAGGTAAGGCAGCCTCGGTTAAGTACGTCCTGTGCGGGGGATTCTTTTCTTTTCGGCCTTTACTCGTGACAAGCTAGCCCACCGGCATATTAAAGTCCTCTCAACTGGGACACAAGAAAAAGTAGAGGATCTTGTTTAACTGGAAATAATTCCTTGCAACTCCTAATCCGGGAATAGAAAAATCCAATGCCAGGTAGGTTGCATATAAACGTAAAGATGCTGTTATTTTGCAAAATCTGGTTTTATATAAGCATAAATATATAGGTGTTTACAGAAATTTTGGACACAAGGTCCATTTACCCAATAATTTTACAAGAGAAAGAGAGATAGAACTCATTATTATTACGGACAAAACAGACTAGATGTCAGTGGGGCCAGTTTCACACAAATAAAATTTTGGGGGCTAAAATGTATAAATGACTAGAAAAATAATTAAAAAAGCAGTACTTGTACCAAAGGAAAAAAAAATTCTATTGATATTTGAAGGGTGGGACTAGCTTTGTCCCATATTATTATATATATTACGCACGACCCACAATTTATTGTAGTTCTGTATATGTGATTCTCTGTATATAACTTCAAAAATGATAATATCTACGTCTAATACGATAATTGAGTTAATTAAATCCACACAGAACATGAAAAGAGAAAAAAAAAAATCAAGTTGATGAGTTTATTTAGGTAATAAATCTCCTATAAAGTTAAAATAAAATGTTCAAGGTTTCGAAACAAGGAAAAGGTACCTAAGGGGATGAGAAAAAGAAAAAGCATTTGCACCACTATATATATACAAGGTCTAATTACCCTGTAACTAAAATTCCTTTCTACTTTTGAGTATTTTTATTGTTTGTCTGATATATACCTTGGTCAATTGTAACTTATAATTATTCTCGCCCCAAAACAAGAAACATCCTATGCAGTGTGAAATAGATCATGAGAGTCAAAAGTGTTGCACTACTATGGCTCTCCAAGTAAGACCGCGTTGTCGGTCAAATGGATCGAGTTTCGCGTACGAGATCGATCGTGATAATAAGTCGACCATGACTCATGATGAGTATAAAATTTCCATTGGAGTGGGGTTTTTAATATTTCTTTTCAAGGTTTGGAAAACAATGGGAACCAAACAGGGGGCCGGTGACGAAACAGTTTGCCATGAGACTTTGGAAAATAATTTGCAGTACTAATTAAGCACTCGATACCCTAATTATTATGTGCGGCCATTAGCATAGCAACTAGCAAGCTGCAAACACCTTGTAGAATGAGTTCCACACCTGTTAATTAACAATGAAAGTTTGGCAAGGAAGAGGCTTTGTCAAAGTCAGCACTCTCTCTCACACACACACACATGTATATACTCTGCCCACCACCTTATCTCTCCTAATTCATCCATGTTTCATTTGTCAACAACCTGAAACTTGGGTTGTTGACTTTGGGATTCTGATTTTATTCCTTTTTTTTTTTTATAGTATATATTTAAAGATCACTTTGGCATCGTAATTCCTTAACCACATAATTGCCATCAATAAATGCTGAACTACTTGGGCTACCAAACCGCGTATCTCATTAAGTTGGAGTTGTTCTTCATCAAGTCAAGTACAATGTTGAGTCATAGAAGATTGTTACGGTTGTCTCCTTTTTTTTAATTTTTTTTTTTTTTTTATAAAAAAAAGTCAATTACTATGTGCGTTAATGGACTTATTATTATCTTCTTGGCCGACTTTTGAGAATTCCCATTTGGAAGTGTGAGAAGAATCTCTTCGGAATCAGGAACACGAGAGATCATCAGATCGTATATATACTAACTGCAAAAACAAAGCTATTTCAAGAAAATATCATCTTGGACGTACGTGGAAGCTAGCTGAAAACTCTGAAGCTTATAATTCAAACCTTCTATAATCATGAAGAAATATCTTAACAATAAGTCTTTGATTGGGCAGAATACCTGAAGCCTTTTTTTTCTTTTCCATCGAATATTTCGACTGGCCGGCCTGGTTTTTAATCTATTCCTCTCCTTTTTATACATATTTAATAAGTCTTTAATGAAATAGTGAGACTTTTGTCCTTTTTGAGAACAAAAAATCAACGAATACCATAAATATAGAATTTAATAAAGCACAACTGTCCCGCCGCCTTCGTATAAGAGGTGTAGAAAGAACCACGTTGCCGTTCGTGAAGACCGTACGTTAATACATATTTAGTAATTAACGTGCATTAATAACAGCCGAAACAGCACCAATCGAGTTTTAATTTAAACCCCGTTAAGATTTCGTATCACCACGACGTCGCACCATATCACCACTGTCTGCAGGTCCCATGTACACGAGAGACATTCCAACTCCCACGTACACCGGCCTATTACCCTTTTCCTTTGGTGGTAATCTGAACGCGTATATCGTCTTAGGTATATTGCTAATTGATGTATCCACTTTGACTACAAATTATATGCGGACGTGTCTTTTCAAGTGGGCCAGATTTAGGCCTGCACGATATATAATGTAAACACGAGATAAAGATTGTCGTAGCCGATGCGTCGTCGTTATAGTCAGATTTAGACTTTTATATTTGTTTAACCCTCTCTATTTGGCCACAAAGACTAACTTGCAAATTAATAAAGTTGCCGTATGCTATATATATATATATAACATTAATGGTCCCCAACCATATTTTCTTATCATGAATACCCTCCTCCATATATACTATAACGAAATTATATATAACACGAATAATTCTAGTCAATTCTGAGTGGGGTACTTGAGTGGAACGTGGGATAGAGGTAGGTAGAAGAGCACTTGGTAATCCAACGGACACAATTTGTTCAAGTAATGCCCTTGTGTTTTGGAATTCTTTACGACGTGACCCCGTTTTCTTTCTCTATTTTATTGGGTTTTTCTGAGCAAATTAATACAAACCTCTTTCTTTCTTTAAAGTCCCTCTCATGCCCTTAATTTTGCCAACCTATACTACTAGAGCGTGATTCTTCAACGGATAGGGGCTATTCTAATTGGATATGGCCTAGTTCTCCTCATACAAGATACTAATAAAATACTATAGGTTAACCTACCCGGGCGGCTCTAAATTAATTGATGCCTTGGGCGAAACTTTTAAATGAAGTCTTTTTTAATCATTTTATAAAATAATATATTTAAAAAATAAATTTAATTAAAATATATTTTTCTAATTTTTTTAGATGTAAAATTATTTATCAAAGTGTTATATTCTAAATTTGTTATATATCATTTTCAATTTATAATATTGTTAATCTATTTAATCTTTCTTAATTATAATAAATTATTATAAAATAAAATAAATACAAACAAAAACTTAAAATAAGATTATAGTACAAATAATGATAACAAAGACAAATACAACCAAAAATTAAATTAAAATGAAAATTTTTTCTAATAGTACCTTTAGTGATATATAAGTGATATTGATGTCAAAGATAAGAGTTAAGAAACACCAATAAATGATAAGAATAAACAATGGAATAGTTGAGAGATAATTTTTAGGTATTTTTGATACTTAATCGATATTGTCTCACCTAAAATTTATCAATTAAGAGTTAAGCCCTTTTAAAAGATAAATTTTTAGTGTACACTGCAAAAAAAAAATGTTAATATGATATGAAAAGCTAATCTCAAGGAGATTTTATAGGAATTTTTCATTAAAGAAATTGAATTAATTAGTTGAAATTTTATTTGGTTTCTTTGAATTATTTATAAGGTTAAACGAAGACTTTATAAATACTAAAAAAAAGTGAAAAGTTAATGCTACTTCAATCAAGGAGATTTATATAAGTTTAATCAATATACTCTAAGTTAAGTTTTTTAGGCCTTTATATTAATTTTTTTAAAATATACTATTAAAAAAAATTAATTTGAAGGACTCCTAAATTTAGGAGCCTTAGAGAATCTCCCAGCTGCCTATAGTTGGAGCCGCCCCTGCCTACCCCCAAACTATTTTAAATACTTTCCAAGCAATTATCCAACTATTTTCCACTTTTTTTTTTCTTTTCTTTCGTCAATCCTGCGGATTAAAGGAATCGCGATATTCGTCAATCATATTTATATATTTCGGGGGAATTTAATGCTTAGAGAGTGTCGCTTGCGGAAATTATGACCAGAAAGCAAACAACAACGCCTTGTCGTGGACAGCCTGTTTCGTCCCACTTTAACTACTTCCTGCCCTGTTACATCACGAGTTTTGTATATCTTCCTAATTCCTATCACGTTAGCCATGCACTATTATCTTTAGACATTGTCAACTAACACGCTGTCCTATTCTAATTTTTCTAATTTTTTTTTTCTAGTCTAGTTTCTGAGTATCTCGTTTAATCTTGAGTCTGTACGACTCCGTCTCCACGCAAAACTGATAATTATTAGGTGAAAAATTCTAGTGGTGAGTTGGTGACCCTAAAATCTTTGAATAAAAATCCAATGAGAAAATAGTTATTATATTTACAATTTTCCGATTGTTCTGGCCGACTTATTTGCAGCCGTTTGGGCTTCTATTTACAAAATCTTTTTAGTTTGGACTGAGCGATTTCATAGCCCAACCTTCTTAACAAAATTTACCCATAGGCCCACGAAGTTTTGGATCTTTTTACCTAACCCAAATACAAAAACAAAGCTTGAGATCCTATGACATCTCGCGGGGTTGGAAACAGAAAGATCCTGCTGGGCTTGGGCGGTGCTAGACCTAGTAGGAGTCAGGAGATCCGGTTGTTTCGGGTTAGCACCCGCGAATACCAATTTACGATAAAGCCCAGAAGTTGCCGTTTCTCTTACAAACCTGTCTGAATCTAGCTGCCCTTTCCCAACGGCTACTTCCTACAAACTTTAAAAAATCTACTCCATCACCCAAAGCTCGAACCCAAAGCCAGTGCCTCTCAGATACGCTCTCCTTCAGCTCGGTTTTCCGACACTAGCTCTCTCTCTCTCCTCTCCTCTATCTGCGTGTGTGAAATGGAGGAGCCGAAGGCAATGCAGATCAACGGCGAAGAAGAAGGTGATGAGTTCTACGAGAAGATCGAAGCACCCAAGTTCGTGGACTTCACCGCACCCGATCAGTACCGCCCCGACGACCGCTACTGGTTTTGCGTACGCGTTGGTAAGTTTTCCGCACCTTTCACCATGTCCTGTATCATTGCTAAGTAAAGTGAGGAAAACGAGTCGGAAAATGAGTCTGAGCTAAATTCTTGAGTTTTAACTGATTTTTTAGCTCGATACTGTTGCAGCGTTGCTTACCCTTTAGTAGTCAACAGTGTAAATTAGCCTTTAGGTGTCAGCGAGTGTCCTCATTTCTAGCTTTATCTTCCAATTTTCAGCTCAAGTAACTTGAGTTCCCTTTCGTTTGCGTTACGTGTGTCTCAGGATGTGACCAGAAGCACGAAGAAGAAATGAATTCCGAAGCGATCTACAAAGATTTTGTTCTTCGGGTTAGTGATGGTTTCGATTCTTCCTGAAATTAGTTTTACCATTGGATAAAGTTGGAGATGATTGCTTTTAAATATACAGGTCATGGCAGCAAGAAGTCCAAATATACGGCTTCGGAAAGCCCTGAATAGAAAAGCTGCAAGGTACATATACAAAACTTTTCAGTAATGTCTCTTGTTTTTTTTCAAGCTTCTAGGTCTTTCTGGTTTTGTGTCTTTGGATTCTAACGGTAGCATCGTTCTTTCTTTTTGATTATTGGGTAGTGCAAATGTGAAGTGCCCGCTTACAGCCCCACCAAAATCATCCAAGTCTAGAATACCAAGATTAGCCCTGATTTCTTCAATTTCTCAAAAATTGGTCGATACCGAATTGAAAGCCAGACCAGCTCCTAAGCTCAGTGCAACCCCAAATTTGAAGGCAAAACAGTCTTCTGAGGTGGCTAAGAAGGCTTATACTACTCCAAGGAATCGAAAGCGCCCCTCATATCCCAAGGCATTTAGAAGTGTTCGGAATCCGAAAGCAACAACTATTGCCTTGCCAACGAATCGAGCTGTGGCAAAGGCTCTAGTCTTCAACTCACCAAAGAAGAGGGTAAAGGCAAAGACTTCATCAGAACTGCAAACCCCGGTAAAAATATTATGTGCAGCAATGAAAGAGCTTGAGATCACCAGCAGAAAGAAGCCTGAAGTAGGGTGTAACAAATCCTTGCCTGTAGATACTTCAAGGAAACAATTTAGAGGTCGAGAGGTTAAAAGCCGGGTTTATGATTGCTTGCATTCTCAAAATCGCAAGGTCCAGGAAGCCAAAGATTCAAGATGTATGAAGAGAAAGAATAATAACAATGACATAAAACCCTCTTGTGATCATGTGCCTTGTTCAGGGGATGATTCAAGTGATATGGATCTAGACGAGAAATCAAGGGATGGTTCTTTTGAAGGGTGCTGTCTACCAGGTGCTTCTCAGAGTGGAGAAGGAAATGGACAGGAAGAGTGTTTGGAAACTGATAAATCACAGAAAGGCGAGCATTCTGAAGAAGATCTCTCAGATACTTCAAGAGGTGACGTGATCTCCCTATCAAGTTCTGGAGAGAGGGATTCAGGAGAAAATCATGTTCCCAACTCCCAGGCTCCTGGCGGATCGGCTGAAGGGAACACTAGTGAAGGGAGTGACCAGGAGGAGAAAATAATATCAAGTCCAGGGAAGGGCAAAGACGATGAAGTCAAGGAAAATGCTTTGGCTTGTGATGATACTGAAAATGACAATGAACCGATTGATAACGATGAAAAGGAAAATGCTTTAGCATCAGATGGTAACAGGTCAGGAGCTTGTGCAGCCATGATCTCTTATCTTGTTCATGTTCATGTTCTTAAAGTTCATTAATTAGATTTTCTTTTTCAAATGATTGCAGGGTAAAGAATCATAATTATAGCCGCCACGAAAGGATAATTCTGGGGGAGCATGAGACTGCTAAAAAATCCCAAAAGGTGGCTTCTGAAATAGAACATCGTATTTGTTTTTGTGACAATTGCTTCTATATAACTCCCTTCGTCATAGTCTTATATCCGTGCTTCTGAAAATCAAGCAGGTTAACCAAGTAATGGGAAAGACTTTAAAAGAGGGCTCAATCTCTGTTGCCACTGGCGTTCAAGGGGTGAAGAACAGGAAACCAAAGCCCACAAATCCCAAGCCTTTTCGGCTAAGAACTGATGTATGTGAAATCTTTTAGGCTAATTTACTTTGAAATATTTAGTGTTTTTTTCTTTTATTGATATCAGCTATACTGTTTTAGGAAAGAGGGATTCTGAAGGAAGCAAACTTGGAGAAAAAACTCCTTGCACCTCTGACAGAAATAGCAACAACAGCGCCTAGGCTCCCAGGTAGAAACTCACAAAGAAAACATCAGAAGGCAAGCCACGTAAGTTATACCTATTTAACTTAATTTGTTTTGTCCCGTAAATGGGATAGAAATGGAGCTCCAAAATTTACTGGATTTTTCTGATCTCAGAAGAATGAAAAACTTCATGGAAAAGTTGAAAATGAGTGCGATACACATGAAGGTGGTGAAAGGAAACTTGAAAGAACATTACTAGAGGATCGATCTGTAAGTCTCTCATACAAAAAAACAGAACATATCAGGAAAAAATGTCCCGTTTTGTTTTGTCACTGTTTGAATCTTTTCTTTTTTTTTGCGGAGGGATTATGATTGAAACTGCCATGACAATATGCAGATGAGGACAGCAAGTACTTTCTTGAAGGCTTCAAAGGGAGAAAGTGATAAAAAATTATCACAGATGACTCTGGATAGACGTAAGGTTGCTACACACCAGAATCCCAACCTTGTCCGTGTGACCTCGCCAATGGAACATGAAAAAACAACTCAAAAACTACAGAAGAGCTTAAAAAAGATCAAATCACCGATGACACAACAAAAATTCGGAAAGCCTCGTGGGTAAGTATAAGCCTTCTTTCAAATATCCAGCTCTCGATCGCAAAAGACAGAAACTGGACTAACTTAGGCTGATTCCGTTGCAGAGATATATCAAGTCGGAAGCAAAAGGTTTCGCTCATGACAACTGGTAAAATCCGTGTCATTAAGGAAAACCCACCAAAGATTTCAACACCAAAGGAAGATGCAAAGCCATGCGAGAATGCTCCTTCCCCTGGGACCAAAACTTCAACTCATACTGCTCCCAAGTCGTTGTCACGTGGAAGGAGAAGGCCCACAACTATTCCAAAGGAGCCAAATTTTCATAGCATCCACGTACCAAAGAGCTGCACGAGGAAATTGGCGTAGGTGATCCCATCAAAATTGCCTTGCTGATAGCTTGTTGTTCAATAACATCATTGAATCGCATTTTTCTTGTTTTGATTTTTTTTTCCTTTACTTTTAATTATCTCCAGCTTCCGGGAATCAGTAATTTCCTTCGAGCAGATTTGTGTATGTTGTAACATTCGAGATGCATGATTAATATTTATTCATTATTCAAATAGAGAAAAAGCAATTTAACTGGTCAGCTTTTTCTACATCTGGCTGTATGTACGCGACTCCATTACAGTCTATCAATGTGCAGAGAAATGTTACTCTCCTCGCCTGAAAAAAAAAACAATGGTTTGCACCCGCACGCGGTAACTTGAAATGTTTTCTCCATTGAATTACACTCAGCTGTTGAAATACCGTCTACAGAACACCTATAGTATTAACATTTCCACTGGTGATAGGTGGGGCCAGATTTCATTTAACATCTGAGGACAATCTCTCACATCTTCCAAAAATCACCTCGAATCCATCAGATAATGAGCATGCAAGTCAAACATGTGTCCATGGTTTCTATCTATAGGCTGCTGCTAAGACATACTTGCACAAAAAATGGTGCAATCTACATTCCTGCAATGCATGTATGGAACACAATAGATAGCAAGTTTCAAAATAAACAAGAGACGACCCAATCATAAACCATCACTCCATCTATGTTGCCAACTAATATCTTCATTCCAGTGAAAGAATGGGAAGTACCCATGCACATCAATAAACTGTCTCAAACATAAAGTCTAAACACCAAACTCATCACGCATTATATTCTACTGCACTAGCCTCAACTCTTTGCAACCTGCTTTATTCATAGACTCATCACCATTCGCATGTGCCCGTATTCCGGCCATTGCCTAATATCATCTTATAGGTAGCTTTCTCTCAGACCTCTCAGAGTACATTTTTCTTGATAACATTTTTCAGCTTCTCATTTGCAGCCACGAGTTCTGCAGCTATTCCAGGTTCATTAGCCGAATGGCCAGCATTTGGGACCACCTGTTAACAGTGGCATTACTTGATAATTTGCTTACGTGGCAAAAAAAAAAGGACAGAACTCAAAAGTATATATGAATATTGGCTGCAAGTAACTTCGCTTTACATGTAGTAAAAGCAGTTTATTCTGCGTTAATCAAGCTCTCTGCATTCCAATCAAACATTCTGTTATCTAAGATTATATAGAACCACGGGATTAGTTCAAGGCCAATGTATCTTCCTGCAACATCATTCCTGCTTCACAACAACACTAGAAATGAAAAAAAGTAGTCCTCTCTCTATTGTCTTTAAGCTCAAGGCACACTTGAGTGCAAAGACCTTATGGAGACTAGACACAAAGCATAAGCACATGCCAAACTTATTAGCTCATGCAAGAAACTACCAGGATGTATTAAGCCCATGCAAGAGCCAGAACCTAACAGGAAAACACCTTTGCTCTTCTCATCCATAATGGTGAGTCAAAAAACCGGAGGACTCCTCTACTGGCTTCTAAACTTGCTCCTTATCACACAAATGCAGTGAGATGGCTCTACAACCTATCAGCACAGAATGGAAATTTGATGGAGCAACTTCTATGAAACAACATCGTGGCGTCACAAGATTCTCTATTGGCAAATTAAGACGTGCTTTTTGAACAATATGCAGGACATGGTTCTTATCCTCAAAAAAAATTACAAGCCTCACAGTCCACTGGAACCAACTGCTCGTTTGGATGACATTTAAGTCCACCTTATTTCTTCAAAACATGGAAAGCAACTAGAGTCCAAACAGATTGTCCAAAGACCAATGAACTTTGTAACAAGCAACGAAAAAGGGTCTTGAGCAATTCTCCTACCTTAAGATCTGCCTCTGGCCATGCTTTATGAAGATCCCACGCTGACATCATAGGACAGCACATATCATATCTTCCCTGCAAAATCAAATATAATATTTGTTTGACCTAGGCATCAAAGTTAGATTTCTACTGAACCTCCAAAGCGCATACCTAATAACACACATATAGTAGCAACATATAGAGATTTTGTTGCAATGCAATATCTACGATTATTGCAGTACTCCTTGCACCTTGAAAGATAAAACGAGTATGTAGACAACCAAACCTTGAAACGTGATTTCTTAATTAAAGATACTGAAAAATATAACCAGAAGCAAAGGCAGCATGTCAGCAGGAAGAACTTCCACTGGAACATGTGTAACCCTCAAAATTATGGTCCACTGTTGCTTGAAAAAGAACATAAACAAAAAGTAGACTATAGTGATAACTTGGAAGAGGAGGCAAAAGTGAGGTAGCATGCATGTGTGCATATGATAGCAATGATGAATAGGACTGGATATAACACTGTTTTCATAGGTAACTATCGGAAGAAGAGAAGCCGAATGCACAAGTGAGGTGTCCAAAAGTGAGCTTCTATAATGATTTTGAAAGCAACCATTTCATGATATGCAGAATTTTTTAGTTCACCCAGTTAGTAGGGGTTTAGGTTCTTAAGTTACTAAGAAATTGCCAATTGCTTAACTGGAAGAAAAGAGAGATAAAAAGGAGTGGGAGGTCATTATCAAACTTTCCCATCATTCCACATCACGTACATAAACATTATGCATGTATCATCTAAGTAGATTTGTTTCTATAGTTTCCAGAAAGAATGAAAATAATATACCAGTAATAATGGAAGCATTTACCTGTACAATAGTAGTGTTTATATGCCTTATTTTACCAACATCATCCAAAAGGAATGAATCTGTAGGAAAGAATCCCCTGTTCACGAAGTAATGATTTTCAATTCTTGCAAATGCCTGGATAAAGCCCAAAATAAAAATGAATGTCATTACTACAAGCAAAATTTCAACCATTCAAAATTGCAGATGCCAAAGAATATGCAACTGAAAATCTACTTCAGAAAATTAATACCAACAACCAAGTATAACATTTAGTTGCACGCTGTTCTACTTTTTACCCATTTCAGTTACATTTTTAGTGCCCATATGGGGAAAACCAAACAAAATTTTAAGTTTGTTGCAATAAATGTAGAGGGCTGCTGCTCCTTTTTATCAGTCATGTTCCTTTTTCTCATCTACACCACAATGGGTTGAAAAGGACACAAGTCTTTGTTCTCACTTGCTATTTGCTTACTAAAATCTTCTTTCATTAAAAGATACAGCCAGAATGACAAATCTGCTCAAGAACTTCCAAAGCATAGAAACTATGGAATTAGGCACTTCCCTCATAAATGTGATCGATGGACAGGACACGGCCATTGAAAACAGTACAATAACTTATCCAATCATACATGCTGCAAGAGAATATCAATGTTTTGATCTTTAGACAAAATGATGAATTCACGAAGCCCAATAATCTACATCCCACATCTCTACGTCAGAAACGTAAGTCACATTTTCGCAGTATTGGCATAATGAAAAACCTACAAAGATTTGATAACTTTAGCATCTAGAATAATACTAAGAGAGGATATACTTCAACTAGTCACAGGCCTACAACAAGCGGTATCATAGAATACATACAAAGTGGTTACATTAAAGGACACAGGAAAAAAAAAAGGACACAGGAATTAGAACAGACTGCTTATGGAATATACAGAGAGAGCCAAATACATTTGTAATTCTGAAAGGCAAATGCTTAATGTTCCTCATAGGATGCCAAAACCATAGTCCTGACTGAATCAACTTACCAATGAAAAATTGTCATCATCACCTTTCTTGATGTTCTCCTCGTTTGGGAGAAGATGTGCAGTCATCATTTCCCATTTTGTCCAAGCTCTCGCAGCTGCATGCTAAGAGATTTGTAGATAGTTCAGAGAACCATGTAAATTTTCAAATATTCAGTGAATAAAGAATGACGAGCAGTGAAGTCAAAGGACACTGCATGGGAGGTCATTTTTACTAACAAGAAACACACACTGTGGCAGCATTTGGACCTGTGGACTTAAACCAGGAAAACACTATGTGACATAAGATGCTGCTTTCAGGAAAATCTCAGGGCCATTAGCAAGATGCAATTCAAATAGGAGAATTTTATGGATGTCATAATAACATGTAATATGTAACAGCATTAACACAACCCTTGAAGTTTTTGTTTTCATATCTTCCACCAAACAGATAGGACCTCCCAAGTACTTCTCTAAACAGGGTGGTTAACTAATTTCAGTTAAGAGTGTTATTTCTCCCTTTTTGAGGCCTTGCTGTGATGTCACATACATGCCTATTGTTCTCAAGGTCACAGCACAAGGAGCTTTGAGTTAAAATGTAGTTCATTCGAATGACGTGTTCTGCATCATTTATATGCAATAGCAGAAATAAGAAGAGTCAGGTAATCCATCAGCAGTTAATTTTAGCTATGTAGCCCTATTTTAGAAGTTAAACTGCAGCAGGAAATTTTCAAGTGAATAGGAGTAGGTGCACTTTCTTCAGTTTCAGGCCAGATCATTAGATCCTTACTGAATTTTTTCTATTGTCATGACATTTTGTCCTACAGGGGTTCCATAAAGTTTAGTGCTTTTCATTGGAAGATTTTAGTAATCTCTATATATTCTCTCTATTTATAATGTCAATCTCCCAGAACCAAATTAAAATATCCATGCAGTTTTATTGAAGACAAATAGCCAAACTCTCCTTTTACTTCAAGAATTCATCTTCTCGTTGATGCAGCACTTATACGAGATACCACAAAGGAACCAATTCTCACAAATGCTGAATCTTCTCTACAACAAAGCCCAGAATTATTGGGTCAGGTGAGCTAATCAGTCATAGTCTTCGGCCAACACAGACCCCACAAGTGATGACAGGATGATAACTGAAGAGTTCAATAAAAAAAAAAAAAAAATTCTATCTTGCAGAAACTTTGGAACTCTTAAACTCATTTTAATGATCTAAATTTTCAATCACATTGAACACAACTTGTTGACGCATGAGGCTCTGAGAAGGACAACAGAGATCTCATTGCAACTACAACTTTAAGGAAGAAGAGTTCAACAACCATTAGAGCAAGCAAAGGATTGTACATATCCAGAAGCAGAAGAAAACCCTTACTTGTGTTTCCATATCATTAGAGTTTAATCTCATCTCATCTTGTAGGCATCATGAAACTTCCCCTCTCATTTTCTGGAATAAGATCCCTGAATGGCTCCCAAGCTGTACGTTGAGAGGAAATACACAAGCACTCAGCCACTTCAAAATTTGACATCAATTTTATCATCACAAAGCAAACATCAACTTGATGCACTTATGACACGAGCACCTTCCCTCATAAGCAACACTCTCCCTATTGTATCATCTTTGAAAGGATACATTTAGTAAGGCTCTAAAAAACATTAGTCAAACCATGTAATACCCTCCAATTTGAAAGTGCTGCAAATATAAAACTCTTGAAATGGGATGACCAAACAAGAGTAAAATTTCATTGCACCTTGAAGGTCTTTTTTTTTTTTTTTTCCAATTTATAGAATTGTTAATGAAGTACTTAGTTTTGAATAAGGGAAATTAAGAGAGAAACCATAACCTCTAAACAATTTCCAGGATCAATCATATTGCTAAATGCAAGCAAACACAAAAAAATAACATAGTAAACCAGAAAAGAAATTCGATAGAGCATACCATCAGGGTATATAGCAGCAGCACCACCCTCGTAAAACCAGTCAATCTCTTTCTTTCTCAAAAGAAAGATCCCTCTAAGGACCATGCCGGTGACCTTACAAAGAACTCATAGAAATAGTAAAATAGTACGATAGGAGGAAATTTCTTTCTTACAGATGACATTTTTTCCAGGGATACAAACTTACACACCTTGTCAGGGTGTGACTGGCTGTATGCAAGAGCAAGTGTACTTCCCCATGACCCTCCAAACACCTGCATAATTACAGAAAAGGAAGTTGATTGCTAGCTTCAACTACCAGGAATTACAAAATTTCTTTTAGGTTAGAACCGAAAGTGGAATATTTACCTGCCATTCAGGAATTTCCAAGTGTTCTCTTAGCTTTTCAATATCATCGATGAGGTCCCATGTTGTGTTTTCTACCAAGCAAGCATGGGGTGTACTCTTTCCTGAACCTCGCTAAAGGAATGGTAAATATTTCCTAATCAACAAAAAACTTCACACCAATACAACAAATAAAATTGCATAAACATTCACAGAGTAACCTGATCAAAGAGAATGATCCGGTAAAACTCAGGATCAAAGAATCTTCTATTACTTGGAGTGGTTCCTCCTCCGGGGCCACCATGAAGAAAGAGAAATGGCTGAAAGATAGAATTCACAAGTTGATAATAGTTTACGTACCCTCTCCCCAGGGGGATGAGTCAAAGTTATTAAAAAAGAATCACCAGAAATTAGAGGGATACAACATGGACATTGAAGCTCTTTGAGATAATACTTCACGTAGGAGCCTGATAAATAAGTTGGCCCACAGTTTGTCGTTTTGCAGGAGTTCAAATAATGACAGCAGTCAGAATAAACAGGCTTCATACTCCATAAATTAACATACAAATATATTCCTATGAACTATTTCCTAGGAATGTACAGATACATAAATTCCGAGTTATTGAATATCTAGACCCTAATCGTTAACAAACAAATAACAGTCTAGACGCATATTGACAATTGCCACTCACATGCCCATTTGGATTTCCGGACTGCTCCCAATAGATTGTATGAATGTCCGAGACCTTCAAAAACCCGGTGCTATACGGTTCAATATCTGGATAAAGGTTCCTGTTTAATTCCACAACTTCCTTTTCGGAATCCATCAACTCGACGGGCTGCTGCTCACCCTCAAATCCAAGATTCTGCGTACGAAGCACTAAATTCTGTCTTCCTGCGCAACGTAAACAAACTCTGGAAATTTCAGCAAACACATCTAAACAAACAAATTTTCCAAACCGTAGTGCCTGTAAATGCGTTCATAAATACATGTATGCGTGTCTGTGTTTGTAGGTGAGCGTTCGTACACACGTACACGCACTCTTATGCATATATAAACCCGTAAATATATAATTTCCTGGAACATATATATTCACCAAGAACATAAATTAGTAACGAAACAACAAATTGAAAACGTTTACAGCCATTTCTGGCTGAAACTAGACCAAAAATATGCTTTCAGGATAAGATCTCAGAAAAATTATCATACAGCTGAACCCCCATAGAGCACAAATAGTTCAACCTATAAACAAAAAAATAAACACACCAACACAGAGACAGAGGAGAGAGGGAGAGGGAGAGAGACCTAAGATGGTGAAATTCTTAGAGAATGAAGGATTGGGGAGGTGACTGAAGCGAGGGATAATGGCTGAAATCGGGGTAGGTAATAAGCGAGTATTTGTAGTAGAATTTGGGCTGAACCGTAACTTCATCGTTCACAATTGTAGCTGCCCATTATAAGGAATATTGTTCTGTTGTACTGCAGATTATGTTGGAATCGGGTTCCTTACACAATTTCGCTGCGTCTTTTTTGTACTATCAAGCTGTTTATATTTATTCTCTGTGCTCTTTTGTCGCATTTCTTCTCAGAGTTTCATATAAAGTTATTTTCTTTTTATCGAAATAGGTTTTCTCATTTTCTATTATGGTAATGTATGCCTTAATTATGGATATGGTAACTCTTCGATCATCCTCTAATGAAAACCCACAACTTTTCGGAATAAACTGAAGTTTTCCTGGAAAGTTAATTCCCACTTAAAAAGCCTCAAAATTTTTGATTCTGCATGACATTACTCTAAACTACTTAATAAATATATCCCTATAATATAATTTTCATTATTTTATAATCTATCTCAAGCAAGTTGGAGTTTTGAGTTGTATCAAATTCTGTGGCATAAAGCTCACTAAGCTTTTAATAATCACCAACTAACCTCTATTGACATAGTTTTAAATGTTTAATCTTTCATAATATAACTCGGTAGCATCTCATTCGTCTGCATCATCACTTGAGTTTCAGTTTCTTTAATCTATCAAGTCAGAGGAAATTGTCTCTTCTTATGCTTTGCGCACCGAACAATGCATGTGCCTCATGGATTCAAGTTTGGAACAAGCCAATCGCGCTTCAGTTGAGAAGCAAAGGACACCTTGACGATGTAAATTGCCTAATGTGGGGATCATCATTTTATGTATAATACAATTTGAAGTCTCTCTGTCTCTTACGAGCAGAGTTCAAAATGATAACAGTCCATAGGGTAACTCGTTCTTCGGACTTCCTTACCTAGTTTAAGTTCATTAGGACCTTTGCACACCAAAAAGCTAAGTTCCAGATTGCGAGTACCGCAGCAAAGCCCCTGCTTTCCAGTGCTCGTTCTCCATTCAGCAGGAAATATCAGTTCCTGGATAAATTTAGCTTTCAAATTCAAGGGCTCGGAATCTACCAGTATTCTTCAATCTCTCATTCAAACTATTTTGGCACTCTTTATCGACAACGATGTTGGTGAGTTTGCTTGGATCAGCCTCTTCCAGCATCTGAACAACTATTCTCATGGAGGGTCTTAGACTTGGAATTTTTTCTGTACAGTGGATTGCTATTGTCAACACCTTGATTGCGTCTTCCTTCAGAGCCTCTGAGATGGTCGAGTCCACCAAGTCACGCAGACTGTCTATGCTGTTGATTTTGCTGCATACCCAGCAGACAATGTCCCTGTTCTCTCCAAACTCTGGCTCAATCGGCCTCTTTCCTGTGACCAGCTCCAAAAGGACTACCCCAAAGCTGTAGACGTCACTCTTCTCGTTTACCTTGTATGTGTATGCATATTCTTCACAACCAAAACAAAAAGGAAACTAATCAATTTTGATACCACAATTCAGCAATTTGATCAGTGTGAGAGCTACTGTGTTTTTGTCAATTTCCAATCCTGTTAGCCATCCTAAGCTGGCCTGATTATGTTTTGAATTCACTCGGATTCCATGACTCAAAAGGAAATAAGTGAAGGACGACAGAAGTGCTTAACTATAGATTTACAGAAGAGAAGGAACTTACCAGGAGCCATGTACCCAAGCGTCCCCGCAACGACATGGGTCCACTCCCCTCCACCAGCCTGTACAATTTTAGCCAACCCAAAATCAGCAATCCTAGGCTTCCAATCCCCATCCAGCAATATGTTACTCGATTTCACATCACGGTGTATCACCGGTCTATCACACCCATGGTGCAGATACTCTAATCCCCTAGCAGCCCCTAGTGCGATCTCATACCTCAGCTTCCATCCCATCTCAGTCGTCCTGCAAATATGCAGCTTATCCCACAAGCTCCCATTGGGGAAGTACTCATAAACCAGCAGATTACTGTCCTCGCTTGTGATGCTACAGTAGAGCTTTACCACGTTCACGTGTCTCAATGAGCTCAATGTGGCCACCTCTGCTTCATACTCTGCTGAGCGCAAATTCCTTTTTGTTAGCACAGCCGAGCTGCTCTGGCAATTTTTTCGATCACCTGACTCAGTTATCCATATGTGCTTTACAGCAAGCTCTCTACCATCAGCTAGAGTAACTTTGTACACATTTCCCGACCCTCCTTTTCCAATCAGATTATCTTTTTGTATGGCATTGATGACCTCATTCTCTGAGAAGCTGAGAACGTGATACGGCTTCATCTTCCAAGAAATAGGCTTCAATGGATGATCACGATCATTATGCCTCAGCTTAACAGACAGGAAACCCGCTAGCGAAACAAGCAGAATTAAAGCTCCAACAGTAAAACAGGAAATCAGTGTCCGCAGATGGTGCCGTGTACTGGAATCAGATGAGCATGGCTGGAACTGCTTGAGATTTGGACTGCATAAGCCTGGATTACCGGTAAAGCTGGCAATGAAGGCCGGGATGGAAAGAGAGACGGGTATTTGGCCGATCAACCGGTTGTTTGATAGGTCAAGAAGGCTTAGTTTTACTGACGACAAACTGGTTGGAATTTCACCAGAAAGATTGTTATTAGACAAGTTCAAGGAGTTGAGAGTAGGTAAATATCCAAGACTTGCTGGAATGTTGCCTGAAAGTGAATTACCGGAGAGGTTTATGTCGGCAAGGGAAATACATGAGCCTAATGAGTCCGGTATGAATCCAGAAAACATGTTTCCATCTAAACGAAGACTGTTTAGTTTGTTCAATCCACCAAGTGTTGCTGGGATTTGACCAGAAAAATGATTTGAACTCAGCTGTATAGAGACTAATGATGAAGCTCCGGAAATTGCCGTTGGCAATTCACCAGAGAAGAGATTATCAGATAGAAATAATTGTGCAAGAGATTTTGCTTTACCAATATCGGATGCCACCGGACCTTCGAAATGGTTCATAGAAAGATCAATTATGGATAAGTTGGGCAAGCTCCATATCCCAGCCGGAACCACACCCGAAAGAGAGTTGTTGTTCACCCGTAAGCGAATCAAAGATGAGCAATTCACGTAATTTTTTGGGATTCCACCAGTGAACCTGTTCTGTAGCAAGAGCAGTTCAACCATTTTGCCATTCTTGCACATGTCCGGCGGTATAGGACCAGTCAAAAAGTTCTCCGAAACATCAATGTAAACAAAGTCGGCCAACGAGCCCAGCTTCTGAGGTAGAGGGCCGGTGAACTTGTTAGTGTAGAGCGAGAGCTTCACAAGGTCGTTGAACTCCCCAAGCTCTTCAGGAACCTCCCCCGTGAACTGGTTCTCAAAGAGATGTAAAGAAGCAAGTTTTGTCAAGAATCTCACCTCGGAAATATTACCTTGAAGGTTGTTATGATTCGCATCGAGATTTACAAGACTCGTGAGATTTCCAAATCCAACCGGCAGTTTCCCACTCAAGAAATTACTGTAAAGCTCGAGTTGCCAAAGATTCTTGAGTTTCCCGATATCCCCCGGGATTTCACCGGACAACTGGTTACAGGAAAGCTCGAGATTAATGAGCTGCGTAAGGTTTCCCAGACCCTCTGGAATTGGTCCTTCGAGGCTGCAGTTTGAAAGGTAAAGCCAGTATAACTTCTCGAGCTTGAAGACCTCCTTGGGGAAAGGACTTGTTTCAAAGAAATTGTCACCCAGGCTCAAGAAAGTGAGACTCGTAAGATTTTCCATTGATCTCCACGGAAATTGCCCAGAAAACCCGCTATTGTTTAAATTCAGAAACTTCAATTTGCCCAACGAAGACAAGTCGGGTACTTCTCCAGAAAATGAGTTGCAACCCACGTCTAAGTATAACAAACCAGTACAATTTTTCAAGTCCTCAGAGATGGTACCATACAAAAAATTCGACCCCAGAGAGAGTTTCTCTAGAGACTGAAGCGTGCATATTGAATCAAATGGAAGCACCCCACGTAGATTTTGTTCAGGAAGATTGATTTCTCTGACAAGTCCATTAGAGTTGCATACAATCCCAGTGAAGTTGCATATGGAGTTGGAGTTATCTTGTGTCCAGGAACTGAAAACATTTGTATTCGATTTTTGGAGAGCAGACTTGAATTTCAGAAGCGGCTGAAGCTCGTCGGATTTGGAGACAGATATCAGGCTGAGAAAGAATAGAAAGACGAGTACTAGCGGCAGCTGCTGCCGGAAAAATTGTTTTGACGACATGCCGGCTGAGGCTGGAGGAGGGGGTGGGGGTGGCGGTTTTGGTCTAATTATTCAGTATTGTAGTAAGAGGTACATGGCAATGTAGATTTAGGAGACTTTGATTAGCTCCAGGGCGGCTTGAAAATGGGAGTGTAGTTGGGAGTTTCACATGTGAATGGTCAAAGAGGAGACTTTGGTACGCAAGGTTGGCAGCTCTGTGGCAGTGGCCATTGTGGACTTATTTTCTTGGGAAATTCTTGTAGCAGAGACAGGGAAGATGCCAACTATTGCGCCACGGGCTCAATCTTGGTGAGAGATCTTTGACTAATTCTTTGAACAAGACCTATCATAAAAGGAAAAAACGGAAAGTGTAGGTAGAAATATCTTAATTTATTCGTGGGAACAGAATGTCGTGTAGTGGACAAGCGAAGCAAAGTAAATGAGTCGAAGCAAAGTATGGATGACTATGGCCGCCGAGGTTGACCAAGTTCTCCATGGTTGCCACGTTCACGAACTTAGTAATTACCTGGAAACAGGACCACTTCCAACTACTTTTAAATAATTTGGTTTCGTGGGGACCTCGTAAACCTCCTATGACCTATCAGAATTGTTCGTCAAAACTAAGGTTCAATTCTTTTGATCTTTTGCACTCTCTTCTTGAGAGTTCTTTGATGTCACTGACTCCAATTTGGGGGAACGAGCAAAAGACAAGTTAAACCACGACGAACCTCTGTTGAGCATGGAGAGCATTCCACGACAAGTAAATTCACTGGTCCATTTACTTTTTGCATAGCTTTAAAGTTGTTGTAATGTTCGTGTATGAATGTTATGATACTGATTGGTTTTGATGCAGATGTTTGTCTAACTTCGAGGAAAGGCCATCTTAAAAGTCAGAGAACACCACCACATGTCATCGATATCGGCTTCGATGCTGATCGAGGAAGGATCCTAGTTTGACCACGTGAAGATATGACTAAGAAGGTGGTAGCCAATTGTGATTGCGAAATTCTTGGATGAGTGCGATTTACAAAACTTCCACAAAGTTGGCACTCCATGCAGTCCATGTGGAGTGGATAAAGGAGAAATCTTACAAAGAATAAAAATGAGAAGGACAACACCAAACCCACCTGTTTTTAAAACTGTAAGGTATATTTTAAGGAGAAACATCACTTTTAACCCATAAATTTAGATTAAAATGTCAAAAAAAGGTTTTAAACTATTAAAGTCCGACACATTTAGCTCCAAAACTATCAGAATACATTAGCTTCATTCTAATCTGACGGTTGAATCATTTAATAAGGCGAAAATGATGAATTTTGATAGTTTTAGAATTAAATTTGACAACTTTGGTAATTTGTATCTTGTTTTGACCTTTTTGACGTGAGTTTATGGATTAAAAATGAAGATTTCCCAAATATTTAAATAATAAAAACCTCCACTTTCTTTCCTTTTTTTGGTCAACAGTGGCAGCAGGCATAGCCTGCGGACAAGGGGCGTCGAACCCGGAAGTACCCTCCCTAAGGGGAGGAGGTAACCACTGAGCTAACGCTCAGGGTTAAAACCCTCCACTTTCTTGATGAGGTACATCCTACCCAAAAGATGCTATAGACTCTGATCATCTTCACATGCAAATTGCCATGAGTGAGGCACACGTAACGGACTACTGTAAATCTGAAATTTGCGACTTGTTTGTAGATATTAGGCAGTGTAGCAAGAGTATGATCTTGGCAATACGATCTCATTTATATTACATAGTGGATAACTTTAAGTCTACCCATTGAGATTTCTTCAAAGAGCACGCAACTTGATCGATGGGCAAGTGGTATATCTTAACATTTAAAGCGAAGCTACAGGCCAGTCAGAGTTACTTGGAATTCTCAACAGCATAGAAGAGGTGTACTTGGACTTCTCAACTGATGCACTCCCGCTCTGTCCAACAAAGCTGGAGATGTTTATCCAGGGAAAAAAAGGAAAGAATGGAAAGGATGTACTTATAAAGTCTTTGATATCTCGTAAGTCGTATACAAGAATGTTTACTGTCTGTCTTCAGACCTCTTCTAAGTTCTACCCGGTCAACAGAGCTGAACAAAAAACAAGGCTTTCGTCTTTACACTTCGTTTCAGTAACTCGAACAAAATCAAAACCCTTCAATCATTTACAAGGTGAAAGGGTTGGGGGGAGGGTGCACAATAGGGGTCTTTGACATTGTCACATTCCCCAAAACCAGGTTTGGTGCCATGGTGTCCTCCACAGGAACAGGGTGAACTTCCGTGACTCTCTCTGCTACAACCTTCTCACCATCGACCTTTGCCAGAACCTCAAAATGCATTCTCACTGTCTCGGGCTTCGTCCTCCATTGGGGAAAACTTGCCAAATCAACCCCATCTCCTTCTTTCAACTTCTTCTCAACCCCAAAACCTATCTTCAGAAATGTCTGAGCAGACACATCGGCCTTCAACAGCCTGAACGAACCTTTCTTGTTAGCCTTAGGACCCAGCACCGAAGAAAGAAGTGCTTCAAAACCAAGCAAGTTTGAGTTGGAGCCGTTGATGGAAGTAAGAGGCCACATGGTGGTAAAATGATTTGGCGTGAGAAGGGTGGTGGCTTCTTCTTGAAGATCAATAGTGGAGAGGACCTTTGATGGTGAGGATAACTCCACAAGCCCTGGCGCAAGGCGCTTCAACTTGAGCCTGTTAGGGGAAGAAGATGAAGATGAGGTGGGGCTTGTGAGTGAGGTAGGACCAACAATGCGAAGAGAGAGGGGTGGAGCGCCTTCAGTGCGGGAAGCATAACGGAGCTGTTCTGCCAAGGCGATAAGACCAGATGCAAATCCCTTTTCCGTTCGGTTCAAGGGGAGTGGGAGATCAAGTGGGTGACGTAGGCTAATTGATCTAGCACCCTTCACCGTAACAACTGCACCATCGGCTAAAACCACTTTCTTCAAGACACCGGCATCCACATCATGCTACAGAAAAAAATTAACAGCAAGATCAACATTGCATTTCCAAAGATGATGCCAGAGGACAACTTAATACATCCAAAAATGAACTAGTAGTTATGTTCCATAACAACAAAAGAAGGTATTGCCTTTAATCCTCTTTCCCTTTCTTCTCATCTGAAAAGTTAGACATTAACAGCTCCCACTTACTTTGCATAAATGCAATAGCTTTAGGCAAGGTAAAACAATAATACCAAACTCTCAAACAAAAGATACTGCAATTCTCAAGTGTCTATGAAGAGCAGATCTAATTACATTAGTGTCAATAATGAATTTCTTCTATGTAATACTAATCGATAGGGCCTCATTGGTAAGTACTACAAGATCCCATATATTGGAACCCATGGTCATGGACCCGAATCCATTAGTATGGAACATTTTCTTTAAAACTACATGCTGGAAGGCCAGACAACCACATAATTTTAATAGCAGGAACTGCAAGCAGCCCAAAGCCCTCAAAGAGATTATAAGGATGTGAACGAAAAATGGTTCCATTTTTAACTACACGTTGTAAAGAGCTATTCTAAGAAAACAACAGGGATGGAAATTTGCAAGAGAAAATTCAGGATTGGACAAAGGTTCAGAAGTAAGTTTGAATGCTCAAAATTAGATTCAGCTGGGGTATTGAGCCCGTTGGGATTTCTAAGCACCACAAGATAACATTTTGTTTCAAATCCCACCAACCTGGGTATTTGACACCGACTTTCAGGAATGAAAATGCGCATTGTACGGACTTTGATCAAACCATTTATTCGTAGGCACAAGCTAGGTTCTTGCCACTCGCTCCAAACAAGAGTAAGATGTTCCTACAGCCTATAATCCATTAGAATGCCTCAAGGCCATATAGAAACTGCAATAATTTAACACTAGCTTTTCATAATTACTCAAAACTTTTTAAGCCACCCACCAAATTCCACCATATGCACCAAAGGAATAACGTATACCGCAAAAGCAATACAAATTGATATAAAATTTTAATTTGCAAAACCAACTCACCGGCAGCGAGATGCGCATATCTTTAGCATCCTGAATCCAGAGCTCCATGGGTCCAGCCAACTGGAACGGAGTCAGAACCGGCAACCCAGGATCCGATTTCCGGCTCTCAACCAACAAATTCTTGCCGCTGGGGGGTCGGCCCGGCTCCTCCACCCGGAATATCGGCAAATCCACATACTCCCACCGCTTCACGTCCTCCAAAAGCTTGAAGGGGAGGACCTTATTGTCGATCTCCACGTCGAATTCGTACGCCACCGAATGGCCAACCTGGGCGTCCCGCAGATCGAATCCGCTAACCTTGAAATCCTCCGCTTGAAACCCCAGTCCCTTAACAATAGCTTCCTTCAAGTCCTAAAAACCGATTTGCAAAAAGGGTAAAAACGAAATTCAGGAATCTCTTTTATGAAGAATTCAAGAAAAATCATGTTTTGATAGAAAAATGAAAACGAAAATATAATTTGTCTCTTACAGAGATCGCTTTGGGATACGGAGGGTTAACATCAGGCGAGGAAAGCAGAGCCCAAGAAGACGATGGTTGGATGGCGAGGAGCAACAAGAAGAGGGATTGGAAAGAGAGCGATGAAGTGGCCATCGTAGAGCTGATCGGAATGTTTGCCGCTGACAACGGATTTCCTTGCCGCTGGGACTACAACGGTAAAAATAAGGTTTGCACTTGTTGGTAGTTTGGGAAAGTGATGGTTAGTTTGGTAATTAAGGGAGGAGGTGTTTGGTCTGGATTTGTGGTGGAGGTTCTGCGGTAGTGACGTGGAGGGTAAGGTCCAATGGGAGGGCAGGAAGTGATGCGAGAGAGGAACGTGATTGGCTGGGATTGGCTGGAGACATTTGCGAAGTGTGCTGGAGAATGTTTGTTATTGGTTCAGTGACGTGGAAGTCAGAGACGAGACAGGCCTCATATTTACCGTGATTCGTGTTCGGTGGCATAATTATTTTTAAAATTTTGTTTTACAATCAAACTATTAATTTTTTTATAAACTTTTATACTTTTTTCAGAAATTTTAATAATTATTTATCTAACTTTTTTTACAAATTTTAATAATTTTTTTTACAATTTTCAAAAAAATTTACACTACCTCTTTAGCCATCCTAACAGACCAAAGATAAAGATGGAAGGCTAATAAAAAAACGCTATACCCATCCAAATACAGAAGAAGAATTCAAATTTCAAACGTTTTTCAAAAATTTTAATAAGTTTTTTCAACGTCTTTTTACAAATTTTAATAATTTTTTCACAATTTCCAAAAGAATTTACAGTGCCTCCTTACCCATCCAAACACCCCAAAGAATGTAGATAAAAAAACGCTATACCCATCCAAACACAGCCGAAGAATTCAGATAAAAACGAGAGGCTAATGAAAAAATGGATGGAAATTAGCGAATGGCGTCGCCCGGGTTCGAACCGGAGACCTTCAGTGTGTTAGACTGACGTGATAACCAACTACACCACGACACCAGCTTTGAAAAAGGCTAAGAAACATTTTATATATTCAAATTTTATTGACTATCTTCCTGACCAATTTCCTTACGGCGCATATAGGAGCATAAATATGGGCTGGCTGAACAGTCTCTAGCTTTTGGGCTCGGTATGTATTGTGTTGACCCAAAAACAGAAAAGCGGGTCCAAGCACGATTTTTTCGTCCATTTCTGTAGTCAAACATCCATACTTTTGGTACTTCCTCTTTTCACGTCTATCCCCCGTCCCCCAAACACCACAAAGGCCGCTAGGCCAGGTCTTAGTATGAATCTCTACGCCACACTGTAGTACGCGAGATTCGGCCCAGGATGGCAATTGGCTGGGCCCCGGACTGCAGGTAGACAATTGCTCCATGAGTTCTTTTAAAACGAATACGGGTTGGGGGTAGCCAGAATCTTGGAATTGGATTCACAAGAAGCCTTATAGGGAAATCAAATCTAGGAAGATTCTGTAAGCTCTCCCCAAATATCTCATCCATGATGAGTCAGTCCCAATACCAAACCCTCGTTTCTAAATGAGGGGAGAAGTTTCACTGGACTTTAATGTTGTTGGGTTTGAGGTTTATTGATATCTATGATTCATTCAAATGTATATGTTGTTGTTTTTTTTCTGCAGATTCCTCTTCCTCTCCATTTTGTTTTCTGTCAAATTGAAGTAGAAGAAGTGTGATATGGCAGGAACTGAACAATGTTTTCCCACCGTTTTACAACTGATGAATACATACACTGTTGCAACTCTCTCTTGGAAGACCAAAAACCTAACATCCCCAGAGTGCAGCCGTGAAAATTCCCACGATTCCAACTTTTCTGCACTAAAGTTTTCCTAAGATTTGTTTTTTTGGTTTGATATCAACAAATCAAACGCTGATTAAGGCGCACTCTACAGGTCAGATTTCCACTCCATGAAAACTGGAAAGGTAGCTAGAAATGGTAGATTCTGAATTTGACAACCTATTTTGCTTTTTAATCAATCATAACGCCTAAACATTTCTACGTCACTGACCATCACTCTGACCAAATAAAGTCAAAAAAATAGGTGGGTGGTAGAATTCAAGCTATGCCCTGTAGAAAAAGAGTGAATTGGGAATTTGGGTGGGTGTCCAATAGGAATTGTCTGCACATAGCTCTGAATCATTGAAGTTCTACAGGCCGTTTTGTATGACCAAATTGCTTCCCAGCTTTTTGATCCACAGCCTCTCTCAACTTCTTCCTACTACTGCAGTACGGCATATTTTGCTCCAAGTAGAAAGTACTGTCTAAGCCTCAAGGTCAAACCGTACGTCCATTTGAAAATGTGACCAAAGAACAAGAAGAAACACCCTGTTTTTCTGTATGAAAACAATAGCAGTTACAAAACATACTTATTATACAGGACAGCGAGGGGCGGAATGTCGTAGTACTCCAAGAGTAGGATTAGGGGGGAATAAAGAAAAAAAAAACATTAAGAATCAACCTTCTAGATTGCCCCTCTATATAGCATACAGTCGGTGCTGGCAGCGCCATATTTATCGTTTCTTCTTGTTAGTGGTAAGCACTTTTCGATATCACTATATTTTTTCCTGATCCTCTCGTCCTCTGCACGTTTGTTTCCAACCAAGCAAGATCTTATCTTCTCTGTCAGTCATCATGCGTGCAAAGTGCAAAATTAACTATTAGAAGCTGCTTTCCAATAATTTTGAGATAATTGGACACCTATCTTTCTCTTTAACCGTATACCAGCCCACCAGCCCAGAGAAGCAAGAACTTCCATAAGGGAATTGAGTCATAAAACAAGCAGGTTTTACTTGCATTTTAAAACCCAATAGATACTTAACAGAAGCTCTCTGTTTTTAGTTTTTAGTTTGGTGCAGGACACCATCAAAGAAGGGGTCGTAAATCGACCTGTGATCCGAATGGCATTTTCTGCAGTGAGGAAGAGAAAGATCCTACATGCAGGACACATTTGGTGTATATGATGGCCAATAAAAAGAAAAAAGGGTTCTCTTTTCTTTTCTCTGATATTTCTAGCTATCAAATGACCCCACTATAAGACTGTCTATAAAGATCTCTCTTTGGAAACAGACTAGCAGCATCGTGTTTTTCCTTGGGTGTTCAGAAGAATCTCGATGTTCTCCAACTACAGAGAAAAAAATTATATTTAGTGAGAGAGAGAGAGAGAGAGAGAGAGGGAGCTCACAAATCACAGCAAGATCATAATCTTTTGTGGGGACTAAGATAATAGAAAAATGCTTTCTTATTGCAACTTACGCTGGTTGAACATTATGTATGTATTGAACAAAAAACTTCTAATGACAACACATAATCCCGTTTTGATACCCTTATCGACAATATCTTTTCAGGACTGTCCATTCTTCCAAGTCACTGTCAGACACCAGTTCAATTTAGGTTTACACAACAGGGGAGTACCCTAGTTCTAAACTTTGTGCCACGAATGATTGACGATATCCTTGGCCTGCCTAGCAACTGTTACATCTGTGAGCATTAGACTATCATTTCATTTGTTTTGTTGCTGATGTAGCTTAGACATTAGGCCAACAACATAAGAAAGAGGAGAAAGACTTTTAACTAATTGCATAAAGATTCTAGTGGAAAGGCATCTTTTAATTAGCACATAGGACAATAGATATCAATTATATAACCTTGAAGTTACAGGGCAACAGTTCTGCCATAATTCTCGAGTATCCCTGGTTTCCCTGTATTTTCCATGACTTTCGACAGAGATAGCAGCGGTGTGATTGATACCAATCTAATTATTTTCCCAATGTTTTTCCGAGTTACATCCAATCCCAAGTGATTCTACCTTAGCAATTTCCAACTCAAAATTTGTCAATATGGAGCAGGGCATTAGCTTCATGAACAATCATCATCGTCAAGATTCTCTAGTAGAATGCCGGGTTAAGAAAAGAACCTTCGCAGCATTTATAGTGAGTCAAACCAGAAGGAAATATCTAAAGACGCTCTAGGAATGAGTACTGAGATATCAAAGCTTTGAAAAGCTATGCCACAATCGAGGAGGAGGAAGAAGAAGAAAAGGCAGTTGGGACTGTGAATTATGTTTCAGCAGATCAAGCACATGTTCATTCCGCAACGTTTATTACAGAATATAGCGAGCTCGCCTGTGACGATCATGCATTCGTCGAAAAGAGATGGAAAATAAGAATATTGCAATAACATTAATAAACTGTTACAACCCACTGACATTACAAAGAAAAAGAGGCCCAATAAGAGTTTTAAGGTGCCTCTAAAACATGACAGAGTAACATTTTAAACAGAGGCCTGTTTGTCTACACCACAAAAAACCATGTTCCCTCTTCAACCTCATTAGGAAGAAGGGAAGCAACGTAGGTTCAGTTGAAATTTTTCCAACATCACACGAAAAAAAGTCCAAGCATGCTTTAATGTCACTCTCCTGAAACAGGTGGGTCATTAAACATGGTCAAGAAATTAACCATGGAAAAATCCCGCGGGAAACCCCCCTCCAGCAAAATGGACCTCACAGCAAGCTTGCTTAAAAGTAGATGGTCTAACACGGTAGAGCATTACAGGCCCTGTAAGCGGAAAAGATGGAAGAGATAACACAAGGACTGATAGTCTACTTGCGGATTATTCGTAAGACCTCTGAAGCTTCCAGCAGCAGCAAAAAACTTCGAAAGAGACCCTTCTACGTCTTAGCTGAAATTACAGCCTCTTTCACATAAGAGATTCAAAAGCAGAGCGTAGATTCCTCACAAGATCCTTTATTGTCATGCAGAACCCCTCATCCATCTGCACAATATGGAAAAGGCATCCATCCGTAGAACTTCAAATACTGGAATGGCAAAAAGAATTACTGTGCTCGTGTGTGTGTGTTCGTGAGCTAGCATCTAAAGGAATTATTCCATTTAGAGCATATCAATAAACTAGTTACAGACAACAATTAAGTTCTATTGATCTATAATAAGTAATTCTCCCAACTTTCGATGTAAATGGTGGTATTTGTATGCTTGAATCTCCACATGGCACTAAGATACCCCAGATACGGGAGATAAAGAACATTTCAGAGAGCTACTAACAATAGCAATTCCTTCATTGCAACTCTAGAAGTAGAAAATTAATTGGGCCAGAAACACTTAAGAAGTATTGATTGCACTCAGAAGCCACTCTACTCCTGTCTATTTTTGGTTTGAAATTCCGAAAGATTAAGAACAATTACCTGAGCAATGATAGTGATATCAAGAGCACAACTCCCAAAGGTCATGACACTACTGTTAATGATTGATAGGTGGAGTTTTTCAATTTCAGTGACTGACTTCTCTAGCGCTCCTTCCCTTTTCTCACAGTGAATTCGTATGAGGACATTTTTGTCACAGAATCTTGCTTCAATTTCTGGGAGATGCTCTTCAAGAGGGTCGCTAGAGAAGTTTTCACCGGAGACACAGTTATCACCATCAAGGAGTTGAGATTTCTTTACAAAGACCACAGATTCTATGTTTTTCTTCTTACTTTGTTCCTCAAGTGCCTTCACTCGCTCTTGCAGTTGCTTCAGGTACTTAATAGCATCGCTAAGGACAGAAGCCTTGTCCATCTGTCAATAGCATGAATTTGAAGTTGAGACGTATTTTGTAGAAGCACTTGATGCTTCAAAAAAATATCAAGTAATCCGTGATGTTTGAATCATGTAACACTAAGATGTTGCCTTTGCGCATAACATAGGAAATATATACTTTTCCTTGAACGTAAACCAAGAAATGTTAGAGATACTACAGAAGATTTTTAACTGGGGCTGCAGATAATTCATTGAAGAAGGATAGCGAGAGCATATAGTCAGAGACAGTATAGTTCAATTTCAGATTAGAAATTATATATCAGAGAGCTGAGTTTACATTTTGTAGTCTCATTGCATATTTTATGTCAAATCGGGAAGCACAAAAATGCTAATACTAGAATCTGATCATTCAATAGGAAACGTCAAGAAAATTTGGTTGCCATGGAATCCATTACCTTCTTAAGGCCAGGAACTAGAGCAGATAAAGCTATAAACCGCTGGCTGAGTTTCTCTCGCCTTTTTCTTTCTGCTATGATGTGATCCTGTGTTTGAGAAAGTCTAGTGCCTGTGTTAATCCTCTTACTTCCCTGGCATGCCTTCAATACGTAATTTTGATTCCCCAAGGAACCTTGAGAAATCAAAGTATCAGAAGGAAGGGCATTCATGCTTTGGGAACATACTGCTTCCTCTTTAGGCTTTAACGTGCCCATTTGATTTGCATAGTTCGAATTGGCAAATGACAGAATGTTGGGGTAAGGGATGAGTTGTGGATATGATTCATGATCAAGTTTGGATGAATTCCAGCTGTTGGCTTTGAGCTGTTTCGTGGGTCCATCAATACCACTATGAGAAGTTACCATCCCATTTCTGAAGTTTGGATGAGTGAAAGAGTGTTGTAAACTCTCTCCAAATGTGGCTGCTAGTGGCAGCATGCTGAGCTCATCGACCGAGTTCATGTGCCACTGGTTGATGAACCTAGGATCCTCCATCCGCTGCAAATTTGATATTTTCATCTTTATCAATATCTTATCGTCAGGGAAATGCTCAAATTGATCGAAAATATATCAAAATTCCTTAAACATTTAAAAAAACATAAGAGTTCCAATATTACTTCGGCAGACAAGGAATATCGCGCAACAAAAATATTCTTGCAAGCAAAATCTAATACTCAAGAGCATAAAATTCTCTTCTCAACTTCAGTTGTTCTAAGATAACATTACACAGTCCTAGATTATTTCTTGTCATAGATATCAGCTGAATGTAATAACATAACACATCCAATCATCTTGGTCCTATGATAATCATAATTGCAGAAGCACGATAAGGTACCAGTTCAGATAACCCTCTCATGGGAGAAATCTACACTAGAAGATTCCCTATATTGCTAAAAAAGGCTTGCTGAAGGGAGGATCCTAGATGAGAGGTCAACAAACCAGACTACTTGGGTGTTCAATTCTAATAAAAGCCGACATAGTTTTCCAAAATTTTCAAGCAGAAGAGTGGCGAATAATAATCCCAGCTACACATGACAGCAAACAGCTCACAAGTGTGGAGAAACACGATGTGTTAAAATAAGAAAGCTCACCGTTCAATACTAATGACAGAAAGCTTTCCTTTTTCCTCGCTCTCCCTAGAGGATAGATACCGTCTGCTTCTTCAATATTTATAGCTCTTAATTTCCATGAGCTGACCTATCTGTAGGCCATCACAGTTGCAGGTTCTCTTTCACGGGTTGTTGATTGAACTGGCAAAAGACATTCTGTTCCATATTGTTTATTGCAATAAGAGAAAAGAGAATCACTTATTAAATCCCAGTGGGTCACGTCATGCTGAAAAATTAATGCGCATAATACATAAGGAATTCACTTTTGTTGTTTTGTGGACTTTTAGGAGGAAGCTTCACCAACTAGCCGTTGAAATTTCCTTCAAGATTTTGCTAATCAATTAAATAATCTTAAACATGCGGTCCCTCACAAGGTCTCAATCAAAGCTGCCAACCCATACCTTATTTTTTTCCTTCACATTCAAAATCGATACCACCAATAACATTACACAAAGAGGCAGCTGGTAATCCAAACCCATAACAGTATTACAAAATGACCAACAGTTTTAAGCCCATGTGAGTTGAGTCGTGTCATCTCTAATTAGAGGTCACCAACATAATTGGTTTTATTCCAAACTTTCCTTTGACTTTGTACTCTCTGCGCTATTATGGTAGTGCCTCGTGGCCAATCGTACATATGGAGACCCATCAAAGCCGACACATAAAGAGGTGGTCGTCTCATTGTTAAGCCGGATGGTCCGTGATAACAAATTGGAGAAGAAATGAGTGGTTTCTTTTGAAAGCAATCCTAGAAACTTGGAGTCAAAAGTTGTTGACGTTTCTGAAGTCAGTGAATTATCGGTGGAGGCCAACTTTGACAAAGCTGGTTATAAAGATTTGATTCCGCCGTGGGGGGTGTCGGTGTCGGTACTGAACCCAATACAGTACCCCAAAAAGGGTGGGCAAAAGGTTCTCTTGCCGAGTTGTGATGTGGTTAAACCCTTGATCTCCAATTTCTACGCAAAACGCATTCTGATATCTGGGCATTTACCCACTTCTGGTCCTTCCTTCTCAGGAGATGACTCAGAGAAGAGAATGCTACTTTGAACAGGAAGGATTAGCCTCTAGTACTTGTCGCACTAAAAAAGAAAAAAACTCACAAGCCTGTAATACGGAGGCCCATGAATTATTTGGATTCAATGGTACAAAGCCCTCGTGAAATTGCACTTGCCTGCCAGGGCAAACAGTTTCTGAAGAGCAAGGGAACTTTGTTTCTAAGAGTATATATGGGGATGAACTCATTTGCTTGGAGTAACTTCATGTTTATAATTTTATAAAATATTATTATAAAGTAAAATGGAAATATAAAGATATTACTCAAAATAATTTAATAGAAGCAAGTGAAATAGTAGAGGTAAACAAAGTGAAATAGAAAATATTATTTTGCAAAAATGCATAAGATAAAATGAAGATTACAAAGGTGAAATAATTTCAAGTGGGGAGTTTGGTAATAGGATGGGACTTTCTAGAAAGTAGTCTTCGATTTCTTATTTTAGTTACCAAAACAATAAAATATTTTTAAAAAGTTTATGTATTTTATCTCATTAAAACATAGATTACCTTTTAAGCTCTTTTCATGATAGGAAAATATATTGTGTTTTGTGAAGGGGGACACACCTTGAAAAAAAGGTTAAAAAAATAAGACTAAGAGAATAATCAATATTAAAATTAACCATCATAGCATGCAATATCCATTTACCCATTAGTTTATGATTTTTTTTTTCTCTCAGCCATTAGTTTATCATTTATTTTCGCTGATTTGAAGCTTCTTGGTTTATAATATAATTTTTTAATATCTTTCTTACATAAGCAAAATCGAAAAATAGAAAGAGAAAAAGAAAAGGACCGCACCTTCCACGAAAGAATCCCAGGCAATACAAAATTGTCCATCTGTGAAGGACACCCATTAGACGTCCAGCCCGCTTCAGTACGGTCCATGGCACCTCGTTCCTTAGTTCCATCACCTGACGACTAAATCTCCTCCACGCCTGACACTAAAATATTCACTCCCAACTTTTCCTACTTCCCAAACGCCCTCTAGTATCCGGCACGAAACCCCTCGAACCAATGGCTTCACCACCGAACATGCTCGAGCGGCGGGAGCTCGGGAACACGGGGCTTAAGCTCAGCTGCGTCGGATTCGGGGCATCGCCTCTTGGCAACGTCTTCGGCCCAATCTCCGAGGACGAGGCCCTCGCCACCGTCCGCGAAGCCTACCGGCGTGGCATCAACTTCTTTGATACCTCTCCGTACGTAATGTTGTTCCTGAAAAGGGAAATTTTGTTCGTTTTCTTGATAGTGCAAGGCAGAGTTTGGTGTACTGAGTAAATGCAGAAAAAAGAAAGCAAATTGGCTGGTAAAAATGTCGTATTTCGGGCGAAAATAAAAACTTGAATCTAGATGAATCTAACTTAGCGGAAAGTTGTGGTTCTGATTGCATAGTTGGGTATGCCAGTTCGTAGGAAGAAGAAAGTGATCGATTTACTAGATGCCTCTCAAAATTTACGGGGAAATGTGATGCTAGAAAAGAATATATCTTCATTACTGAGGAACTCTAGTGGGCAAAGATTTGTTTTGCTGAGGTTAGTACTTTTCAAGAACTGCGTACTCATAAATGCTTTGTTTGGCTGTCCATGATAGAGAAATTTGGAACGAAGTAAAGGAGTAACGAACTAACCAACGAAAAGAGAGAGCCAAAACATGTGTGGTTAGGTTTCAAATTTAACTTTCTTTTCTTCTCTGTTCTCATGTCCAACAATAGAGTTGAGTAGTTGTGCCAGCTTGCACACTTTCATCTTGATTTATTCGCTGAGGTTCCTAATTTTATTGTTTATAATCATTAATTGCATTTACTTAGCATATGTTAACATATTAGTTATGTGCTTTACTTCTGATGACTGATTGATTGTAGAGTTTGATGCTGTATTTTCTTTCTCTTCTTTCTTCTATTTTGGCATTCTTAAGTTATTATGGAGGGACTTTGTCCGAGAAGGTACTTGGTAAGGCATTGAAAGCTCTGGGAGCACCAAGACAAGATTATATTGTATCAACAAAGTGTGGGCGTTACATTGAGGGTTTTGACTTCAGTGCTGAGAGAGTGACTAGGAGCATTGATGAGAGCTTGGCAAGGTTGCAGCTAAATTATGTTGATATACTCCAATGCCATGACATTGAATTTGGATCTCTGGATCAGGTGTTTAATTTATTAACCTTCTTTGAATATGGGTCTTTCTTGTTATGCATATTTCTAAGAACTTTGATCGTGGTTATAAAAATCATTCTGATAATTACAGTTGGATTAACAGGTTGTGAATGAGACTATTCCTGCCCTTCAGAAATTGAAGGAAGCAGGGAAGATCCGTTTCATTGGAGTTACTTGGACTTTTGGTTTTTTTACGTTTGTACTTGGGTGCCACCTGGCACTGTGGACGTTCTGTCATCATATTGCCACTACTAGTATTAATGATTCAACGTTGGAGGATTTAATACCTTACTTAAAGAGCAAAGGTGTTGGTATAATTGCTGCTTCTCCACTTGCAATGGGTCTTTTAACTGAGAGTGGTCCCCCAGAATGGCACCCAGCTTCACCTGAACTGAAGGTGTTCTACTCTTTAGATAATGAAAAGTGTACTTTTTTATGCTTCCTTTGGATAAGTCAAGTTTTGATTGCATTTAACCAATGGCACATCTGTATCTGTGTCTATGTGTGCATTTGTATCAATCTATCATGCCAAAAAGAATAAAGGAAAAAATTGTTTAAGTTGACAAACATCATGAAAGGAGAGTAGAATGAAAATGTTTCTTCTGGCACTTTGGAGGTTAAATTATACCAAATATTCATGAATAGAAGCAACCATCTTTGGAGGTTAAATGAAAATGTAAAATTTTAACTGCTTGATCTGTTTTATGTTTCCCACAGTCTGCATGCCAAGCTGCTGCTGTCCATTGTAAAGAAAGGGGGAAGAACATTTCAAAGTTATCTATGCAATACAGCCTTTCAAATAAAGACATTTCATCGGTTCTGGTTGGGATGAATGCAATTCGGCAGGTACAGATTTATCATTTCTTAATAGCCACATTTCTTCAAATATACCCGCTTTGGATCTATGAAGATATAGAAACTCACTATGGTGAGAATATACTTGTTGCCTGCTCTCAAGCATGGCCATTCAGTATATACCCATTGCCTCGCTTGAGTTCATTGCATCAAAATTGAAACAGTTGCTGACCTTTATCTCGCATAAAAACTAAAGGCTAAATACATAATAATTCATTTTTTGTTGTCCTCGTGCTTTATGTGACATACATGTAATAGAAAGGATTTTTACCACCATTTACCAGTCATCATGAAGACTTCTCGGCGAATATTGTTATGCCTTCTTGTTGGTTATATGATTTGGTCATGGATGAAATTTTTTGTTTAATTCCCCTCCATGTTAAAGTCTTTTTGCAAATGTTTTTGATCAAGATGAAATTTGCTGTATGAGTTGTGTTCAGTGTCACCTTCGCTAGATGTTGTGGCTGGCTCTATGTGAAGTAAACTGGATGGTATGGGGGGATTTATAATGCATTGATGGCATTTCACAACTGTGTTTGTTATTTGGATATCATTGAAAATGGATGTTCAAAAAGCAACCAGCTAACATGCAGATAATAAGATGGCTTTGGCATCCATCATCGTTGGATTTATTTTTGTTTCATGTCCCCATGGTAATGATGCAAAAAACATTTGTCAATGCCATGGATTGTACACTTCCAGCCAAGTGCCAAGAATTTGAGAAAATTCCCATATATTTGTTTAACAAGAATTCCAGCCAGTTAATAGAAATGATCTTTGTCATGATGCCAACAGATATGTGAACCAAGTAGTATATTTTCTACTAAATGTTGAGAGAAAGCATGCTTTTTGAAGAGTTCATTAACTTGTGGTCATCTTCATAATCAGGTTGAGGAGAACGTTGCTGCTGCTATAGAGCTCGCAACTGCTGGGAAGGATGGGGAAACCCTGTCAGAGGTTGAAGCTATCTTGAAACCAGTGAAGAACCAAACATGGCCAAGTGGGATCCAACAGAGATAACTAGTACTGTTCTTGTTACTGGATTACCTGCATTGGCCCACTAGTTACAAATTAATCCAAATTGGTAGTGAATCTTTCTTATGAGGTTCTACCTAATATGAAACAGTTGATTAATCTTGAGTGGGAAGAATCCAAAAATTGTTATGTAATAAACATGTCACCTTAGCTTGCACGCGTGTACACTTTATTTTCATATGAATTTTTCTTTTTGATTTCTTTCTTTTTGTTACAATGTATTGGTGATATTACCATCAAAGAGGTGTAATTCATCCTACGTATCTCACATACATGGTAAAATATGACAACCCTGTCTTGGCGTTTGTTACCGCCATAAGGTTGCAGAGGAAAATTATAAGCAATTCTCGCACTTTAATGTGACATCCCTCCAGCCTGGTATGAGTGTTTGATTTCTTCTGTTATTCTACAGTCTATGTATCTTTGGCAAGTATACTGAAGTAGGGACCTGTTATTCCTAGAAAAACTCCACTTTTATGGTATTAGGGAAAAAAAACTTAAGATGCAAACGGGTAAGAGACACAGCCCAAATTTATAACTCGACGGATTACGTTAGATTGTTGGATATGATAGCTCTCGAGGTTACTCTCTCACTCTTGAGAGAACACACACTATCCACAAAACAAATCCAGGGAAAGAGAGGAATACACCGTCTCGGTTCTTTTTTTTTTTTTTCGGATAATTGTTTACTGCAGTTTGGCTTAAAAGAAAAAGAAGTTATTAACTCTAATATTTAAGGAGGCGTCGCTTTAATCAGACACTCCAATCTTCACTGATTTTTTAAGTCTCACCAGTTGACTGAACGTGTTAGGATAGGTCGATTTGGGCAAGTCTCAGACAACCGCACTCCCAATTGGAGAAAAACGTTGAATTTGGAAAACGGTGAGTATTATTTCCAGTTCTTAATTTATTCCACCAGGAAATTGATATCAGGTCTCCATGAGGGACGCGCTTTTTAGTATATTTTGCCAATATTGTCTAGAGGCCCCCATTGGAGATCTTCTAGTGTTTGGGTTGCGCGATGTCATTATATGCTTGGGTGATCAATTTCAGGCGGGTATGCAGCCTATGAGGGGAATCGCCAAAGAACAAAGAAGTGCGACTTCCTGATTGGGCAAACTCATTATCGCGCTGGTTTTGACGAGGAACCGTGGGTGGTATGGCAGGGCGGATGATAGCCCGAAGAGGTACGGAGTGCGGTACTCCTGCACATGACACGCCAAACTTAGTCTTTCTGACTTGTGAGTTAAAGCATCTAGCATGCAATACAAAAGTGACCAATATGCAGTTCATATCATTAGGTGATCTTGTGTCAGCCGCATAAGTAAACTAATTCGTTGCACACTTTTTTTTTGGCACCGCAGAGTTATATGATTAGTGTAAACCGCCCCATACTGAGTCCCACGGAGATACGCCGTACTGTCCGGGAGATGAAGGCATATCGACGTGATTATGTTGAGTGCGAGACATGGGTCATCATTCGAGCTAATTCTGGACATCAGATTTTCATTTAATAGTACGACACTCAATAAAAAACTATAATAATAGAAACAAACTAACTTATGGCAGTTCCGCAGAGAGAGACGCATGACAACTGGACAAAGCATCGCTGGATGAGTATAATGTACTTTTTCATTTGTTTATGCAAATCACGTGAGGTGGAAGGAGCTGCGTACTGTTTTGAAAGTCATAGTTAGCGCACCAATTCAATTACATTAAGTGTATTATAGAAAGTAGCACCTCCGAGAGCAAAAATGAATATAGACCAGAACCAGATGGCTTTTGGATTACACAATGTTCTGCATTTTATATTCCCGTCAACCAAGATGTTTCTACTAAGTCGGATTTTGGCAACGCACTTCCTTTGGGTCGAGCAGGCTTGTCCAAATTCCCGTGTTTGAGTGGGATCGAAACCGATGGAGTTATGGGTTATCTATAGTCCCAATCTAATTATATCAAAATCTAGCTAATAAAACCGGCGTTGTAATTGCAACAATTAATAGAGGCAGGCAGCTGAGAGATTTTCTAACATCACAACCATAGTGTTCAACTTAGCAGACATTTGCGGCGAGAGGGTAAACTCGGGTCTTCAAGAGTTCATATAGTCCATTTTTGCGATCTTGGACTAGCCATCCGGGTTCGATATAACTCTGCTTATCTCGGCGCGACACGCTCGATCTCTATGATCTTACTTACTCGCTCGTTTCGGCAGCCTTCTGCTATATGGTGGAGCGAGAAACCTACAGCAGTTAATGCTCCAACATTTAGGTTAGCAAATCAAGATAGCACTTTCTTTGTCGTGTTTTATTCATTGGGCGTTTATAGGCCTACTCTGCATTACATATTATGGTCGTGAGCGAGGTCAATAGAGAAATAAAGTTCACTAAAATGATAGAATTCAACATACTTAACATTGATAGGTACTAGAGATTTTAGGCCCAAGTTTTGGTGGATCAGGTACGTCGCCAAAGAGTTGCTAGAAAAGTGCGGTGTCCATTATTCTACAAATAGAAATTAGACCTAATTTTTTAAAAGCAGTTCTTTATCACCAAGTTTTGAAAACAAGTTTATAGAACAGGCTCCACATTATTTACGCTGAGAAAGGACGAATCTGTGCTCTATCAAGGGAGGACAGTTGCTTAGGAGCTGAGACTAACTGTTGTGCAAAGAGAGATTATTCGAGGTGGGGATTCGAAGTTTGTCTAGGTCTGATAGAGTTTCTCCACGTCGCTCGCACATTAAGTGTCTTCAATTGCGCTCAAGCGCTCAGGGCTGTATCGGAAGAATGGTATTCTTGTGTTATCATTGGCAAATACCAGGTGGGAAATGAACAACTTGAATTATGAACTTTGTGTAGCAGCTTTTAGTTCATGTGATATAATGCATACAGAATACTATATAAGGAATATGATCACCATAATGAATCTCGCGAAAGGTAATCTTCTATTGGCTCAGATACTCACCTGGTGGTAATTCCGATCATCAATCAGTTTAACAAATAAGTGTTTAGTCTATGGCATTTTGACTATACGTCCATCCTCCATACGAATAGGCGAGTAGGATGATGCGAAAGATCGATTTTTCAGCATACCAAACAGAACTTTGCACTATATCAGATCCGATTCTGCACAATTAATATTTGGTGATTTTATTTACGCATGGAATAGGGACCTTCCGTCATGAGATTGGAGGATGAGAAATACACATTCTGCTTGTATTGAACTCAATAGCCTGGCATAAAAACCAAATTTACAGTGCTCCATATCTTTTTATAACGGGTATGAACCCTTTGTCATATAGACATATTACTAGGCAAAACCAGCGTAGAGAGGGCAACCTCAAAGGCGAAAGTTGTATATATTTAAACTCAAATTACTGGCCCTACCACACTCACTTCTTCATTAAAAGCAGTCTTACTAATTACCTATGTAAATTACTTTTGCACCTAGACAGCCAGCTATGCTGCCTTAGGCTTGTTTAGTAAATGAACCTCTCTGTTGTGCCACGGCAACGTGAGTGCAGCGAAATCACTGGAAGTATTTGGCAAGACGAAAAACTAGGCTAAGCTCTATGTAGCTCGGCTTTTCAAATATATTAACATTAGATAAAAACTTTTGCTATGGGACACCAGCATCTCTTTGAATTGACATATATTGAAAGTGATCAGCAGTACGAACTACCCTACTCCACCTTGTTAAATTCTTTATTAACTTCAGCAGAGTATTAACTCAATGTCAGACCTCACCTCCCAGCAGCTCTCTGTAAGTGCCTAGTAAACTTTTCGTGCTAAGCCGTATTAGGGTTATAGCATTGGCGATAATATTGGTATTTTTGTTGTAATGCGAAAGTAGGTTCACAGATTAGGATAACACAAACACTCCGCCTTGGTGCCAATTGTGTAGGAGACAGAATTTGCCAAAAAAAAACTTACGGTGTGCATCTCTGCAAGTTATCCCTTGATTGTGAAGAAAAGAGAATACCATTGGGTAGAAATTCCCAATTATAATTATATTTATACTGATGGACAGAAGTTGAGCATAACCTCTCTGAGATCTACCCTAGACTCCTCCCATTTTGGGGTTCAATATCAATTTAGTTTCTGGCGCCGGCCGCCTATTTTTTTTTGGGTTGTGAGGTGCCCTTGCTGCTTGCAGCTCATGCACGTGCACGCGCAAAAAAAGAGTGAGGCTTCGGGGACAGAGATATATGGATGTGACCGCCATAATCAAGGAGATAATTGATCAATTGCTGACTCAATTTAGATGAGTGGCATCAATGCGCACCTGACTCTCAATTGTATACAAATATATGTATACTCATAAAGTGCTATTCGCAGATTTCTTAAGGCATATTTTAACAGAATTTTGTGGATTATACGAAATACATATATATTACATTTCTAGACGCAATAAAGGTTATGTACATCACTCAGGAGAAGATACAAATCTAAGTCGATGAATGTATAGTAAAAGAGCTCAATACTCACAAGATTAAAAACTAGGATTAAAACATAATATCATATAAATGTTACAAGTTTTTATGGTCCATAACATTACGCAACAAATTGCTGCAAAGAATAATATAAGAATTATGATGACAATTTCACAAATAAACTTAAATAAGCAGCATTCACCGATAGTACCTGATCAGCTAAACACACATAAGCGGTGGACTTCCGGGATTTCATTCAGATCTTTGTCTCCCGGGACCTCTGCGATTCCAGAGAAAATCTCCCATATATTTAAGCTTGTCCCTAAAGCTAGGATTACGAATATAGTTTATCTGGCTCTCTGCAGGATATCTTAAGATTCTTGACTACAATCAAAACCAGTGCCACTGATATGCCGTATACCGGATCACAGCCATTACGCTATAGTAGTGATGCGATTAGAAATGAAACAACGTTTGTCGATTCCAAATTATTCACACTCCCTATGTCTAAATCAGCTCTTTGTTACAAGTATTTCTTTTCTATGTGGTCCTCGCACAATCTACATATTCTGATCATTGCGTAGGACTTGCCACATAACTCAATAACTGAGTCAAATCATTCCCACTCTCACACGCCCCATTAATGCTTTTATAACTAGATTCCCTCAGAAATTAATCTACTGGAATCTAGGATCTGTCCGACAAAAGTCCATAATCTAACGCTAAGCTGGGTATTCATTTAGATCGTATCTTTTAGATCAAGGGAAATGGTATTTTTTGTCCCTTTCTTTATTAACGTTCCCTAACTAGGTCAGGACTTTTGGTTTCGGTCTTGTCTTCTTCATCCAATCCTACCTTCGCCTTCATCATCTTCAAAAAATCTGGACCTTCTCTGCATTCCAAACCACATTGTTTGCATGAGTCAACATTGAATCATTTTACTTTATTCATTCGCCCTATCATTGTCAGACATGCCCTCGATAAAAATCCTGAAGTTGAGAGAGAAAATATCAGATCCTCTAATGGATAAGGATGAGACTTATTTTTCTGATCGGCTTGAAACGCGAAAAAGCTAAAATTGTGGAACACGAGTCTTAAAAACAGACTACTATCATAATTCAAACATATAACTTCTCACTCACTGACTACTCATGAGGTAGAATTCATAGTAGCGAAGGCGACCACAGTTAGTAATAGCTAGTTATGCATGTCTATACGTAATCATAAAATGGTATTAAACAATCCCGCGAGCACAAAATTTAATCAAAACACACCTATAGTCCTGAAATGGTCGATTTAAGCTTATTGATTTTTATAGGGAGTCTTAAGTTCACATAAGCAAACTTAGCTCGTGCTATACTATCTCAAAAAATAGACACAAAAAAAACAAAAACTTACATCAATCACCCTTATTGCGGGATGCCCTATTGTGGTTTTATATCTTATGTAGTCATCATTGGTTAAAGGATATCTAATGTTAAACTCATGACAAGAGTGTAGATAGAATGTTTCCTCAGCCATTAAAGAGAAATACCAGGCAAAAGTGAATGGGATAGAATGAAGCACGCCCTGCAGTGTTGGTGTTCTCAGTGAAGTCTGTGATTTCTCTTAACTTTTGTTAGACGGAGACAGGCCTTCTTCATAGTAGGACTAGCAAAATGAAGGGTGCCTCGAATAGCAAACAAAACCTTCTCAATCCGTACCTAGGTATGCGTTGCTGCAAACCTCTCTTTTGGGGTCATTTTCGCTTCTTTTAGCATGGTGACATATATGACAATGAGCCATGAATTTTAGTCCTTGTCGAATGACGCGCTCAAGGAAAAAAGGAGTGAGCGACATGCGTTTGGGGCAGAGCTACCATCTCATTTCCTAGTATAGGGAGCTGGCTGCTGAACAGGGATAAATCCCGCTATATTCTTTTTCACCATGAGTTTTCCTTCTGGCTTGGAGCATTTATTAACATAGAACATAATCCGCCATTGCGCCCCATATTTTCTTCTCTTAATTCCGTCCAGACCCCTCGTCACAAGGAGGGGTACCGATCTTCTCTATAAGATTAGAATTTCACAGTGATTATGACTATCCATTTTGTATATTTACGAGATTCCTACCGTAGAGAAACCAACCTGAAATTTTAGTAAACGCACATCATTGCCATACCTCTTGTTGATAATTAGCAGTAGTTCAGGCATCAAATTGCCGACAGGCAAAGACTTTTGGAATAATTTTTTAAATTGCTATAAACGATCATAACGTATTATCAGCACTTTACTTTAGAATGGTTTCGTCAAAATTAATAATCTCTTCATCGATACATTCAGCTACATGATTTATCAGATCGCCGCGAGAGTACAAGACGTGAAGCATATCAAGTTGAATTTAATCAATCGTACGTCCGTCCATCTTTCTGGATTTCACCTTTTGGATCAATAAAGAAGTCAAGACAACAGCTCCGTGTTGGTCGTTACATTGGCTAACGCTATACATATAGTATTTTGCCACAGGATAGCATCACTGTACTTTGATCAGAACAGAAACCCCAAATTTGACGAATGGGGCAAGCGTTACAACGCATTCCAATACCAAATAGATTAGATGTCACGATGCGCGGACATAAGTAGTCCTTATTAACAACTCACCACGATACTACATGTAGCAGACATGGTCAACCCTTGTGTATATCGTGCATACAACTATTACCTCTATGATAGTTAATTGAAGTCGTATACAGAGTATCATCTCAAACAGTTGTGCAAGTTGTCAGCTCATTGAAGCTTTTGCACACCACAATAGACCGGGGTTTCAGGGAAATCTTTGTCATACGGTTTGCCTTTAATTACACCATATGGAGCATTTACTGTTTTCACGGGGACAAAGACTAAAGTTACACGTGTAGTGATGTATAAGAAACCATTATAAAATACCTGGACTTCAGTATGATAATTAAATATGGTTTCTATTTCATTGAATAGTGCTATTTTTTTTAATATCAGAGTAAGAATAATACGTCACAATTAAACTTAACAAAATGTTACTCACCTTCTCTTCATTGATTGCACGCTAGCATGGCATGTCGCAATTCTCTAATATAATCAGCTTAGCAGAGTCACATACTTAGTTAAACTGGTATCTGGGTCAATACTAATGCAGTCGATATGTCTCTTTAACAATATATGAAACAACATGACAAAATAGGAGTATGCACTTAAGAATAAAGACGAAACTGCTTAAGATTCGCATAATATAATATAGTAACGTGTATATTATACACCTAACTCTAGGCAGAGTGTTGGTCAAGCAGACGAATATCTCCCAAAATTGATAGTTAAAGATCAAGGTAGTATAGTCGGACCTGACTCATACAGGATGGCGCGAGTCCATTCTCGCTCTAAAAAATACCATCACACGTGGGCCTCACCAGGCTCACAGCATATAGATCAATCAATTCAGACAATCTTCTTCAAATTCGAATGAAATGTCTTAACATTTCCTCCCTTTGAATGGTAATTAGGTTATTTAAGAAGAAGAATGAAAAGATGATAAAAAACGGAGATATCGTCGGAAAATACATCAATGCAAATCTTGTGGGATGTTCTCTTTCAAATTGTGAATGTGCTACATCATGAGATGAAGTGTACACTGTGTATAGGTGAGTGGATTTGCTTGTAATCTTACAGGTATATTTTAACCTTAATGCCGTCTACTCTCATCAGTTTATATCAGGTGTATAATATGAGCAATTCTCAAAATAATCAGCGTTTTGATACTTTGCAAAATGATCAAGGAAAGCTGATAGTACTAATACATATGTGGGTGATATGCATGGCTCAAGCATGAGAAATGGAAGGCCGTCGGAGGGAATCATGAGTAACCACCAAGCTAAGATATGCAAACTCTACTGTTAACACCAATTGTGAGGGACAAAATTTGATTGTTGTATTTCACTGTGTATATAGAAATAAGAGAATTAATGTCAGGTTCTATCCTAATTAGACTGGCGACGCTGGGCACCAATAATTCAAATACTTCTTTATCTCTCTATTAAGTGAGTCTTGTTAATACAAACGTTATCCAAAGAGTTGGAGTCTCAATTATCACCTGGATAACTTTGGCCACTAAAATTCTCTATTATTTTCTCAGCACTGTGTTAGTGAACGAACATCGGGCAACACCATAAGTTATCTAATTATAAGATTTAATCTAAAGATTGCTTTTTTAGTACTGTCTCTACACAAAATGATACAGCACCGTAATTTCCAACGGATTGGTCTATGTTAGCGAGATCTGACATTCCTAGTATATTATTATCGAGGGGGACACACCAACATTTCGTACTCATTCTGGTTAAATTGTCGCACACGGCCAGGGTAGCAAATCATCATGGCGGACGTTAAACTATAGCGAGGACAGCTACCATCCAAATACATGCCTCTCGGTCATAGTGGCTTTTAACGTACTGTAAGTTTAAGGTAAGTTATTGCCCATCAAGAATGAAAGATAAATTCCTCCCAGTTGTGCGACACTTCAGTAGTGACAGCTTATATATATCGCTGGTTGGCTGTAAGATATACCACGTATTGGCAATCAGGCACTAAAAAATCACTGCATCATAGACAGTTAATAGATGAGTGACGGTCAATGAATAGTCCAAAACGCGAGGGCATAATGGGTCGCATCAGAAATGAAACAAGAGTGAAGCCAAAGCAGAAATTGATAATGGATAGTAGGGGTGGACTTAGGGAAATTAGGAAAAGACTCAAACCGGGTGCAACTCTCCACGGCTCATTACTACCATAGCAAACGGACTCGCTGCCTGCGACGCCCAGGCTGGTGCTATGCCGCCATATTGAGTGCACGCATGGACAGATCACAGACATCAATGACCCTCCAATACTAGCATATTACCAGAAAAATGGCAGCAGAAACAAGACGGTATGGTATGTATTTCTTTTTCTACGTAGCCGGGCGCGACCAACTGTGAATAGCAACCGCAACACGTAAAATAACAACAGTCAATAAGCCCATCCACCCTATAATGATGTCTGGAGCGCAACCGCTCCAGGAGTGTCAATGGGACAGAAAAAAATGCGAGACATTGGCACGATCAGTGTAAAGACACCAAGCAAAATCTCTAGAGTCACCATAGTAACTTATATAATTGAGGAAGGAAGGCTTTGGGATTGTACCAATTCTATCCCTGAGGGCCAGACAAAGAGGATCGAAGCTAGCGACGAGGAAATCTGCAAACAGGAGGAATTGATTCATTCACCTATAACATTTCCCCCTATAGACATCTAAGAAGTCTAGAAGTTAGTAACGACTTATACCTATTAACCCGCCTTGGGTTAACCTTGAGATGGTTACACGGTGCTTAGGGAGACCATCGCCTTGCCTATTCTGATAAACTTGAGAGGCACAATTGCTGAATCGCAGCGGAACCTGGAATTCTCTAGAATTCAAAAGGACATAACCCCTTAAAAGTTACAAGGCTTCTAATCCCAGCCCCCTACCTCTTATATAAAAGTCTTCTAATTTAGGTTTTCTTTCAGTACATGTGAGAGATTCTCAACAATGTCTATCATCCTTCTAAACGCGACCGACGCTCTCTCCACGTCATAACTCGCGTGCTCCCCACATAGCCTCTATAGGGGCCTTGTCACAGGATTTGGCGCCTTTACCTGACTCACCTTACCGGACTATTATAGGGTTAAGAAGAAAATGCGGTATCATGGCAGCCACCCACATAGCAAAGTAAGGCACGCCATGGGTCACCAATTGATGAGGACCTGGGCCTTAGACTAAAAGACATGCCTTAAAGTTAGAGTTATCCAAACCTCTTATTAAGTCTTCTAATTAAATTTTCCTAAATAATATGGGATCTCAACACATTCCTTGAGGTCACAGTGATCTTGAGCATCTATATGAGGGACGTCACCAATTGCAACGGGAACGGAAATTTTTTTCCTCTTAAAGTGATTCAATTATCTACAAACACCCCACTACTGAGGCTCATTGCTGGCGATTAGATCTTTTTTCTTAGTTTATTTGGGAGATGACTGAAAGGCTACACATCGAACCCGGGACCATCTAACTGAAGTAGTCTTGTTTGCTAATCGGATTATAAAAAGCTCACAAAGCTGATTCTTCGCAAGGAGGTTTTTTGTTTGGCTTGATCTTTGGAATCACACCAGACTCAATTCTTCTTGATAGTACTTAAATTTATGAAAGCAGATATCGATGGCCAATGTGTTTTACATACTTAGGCTGCCATCAAGATCATTCAATTAATAAAACTTAACAACCTAAACATCAGAGACAGCCCCAACAAAAAAAACTTATATTATTCTTTTAAGAAATTTACACCTTTTTTATATAGTTTCTATAAGAGGAAAAGAGGATCACGACCAAATATTGTATGGGTTTGAACTTCTTGATGACTACCTTACGTTTTCTTAACACAATTGAAGTGTGCTCATATATATCATCTGAGGATCTCTAGCTCTCACGTACAAAGAAAGACTAAATATTTCTTTTTAATTTTTTTATCCTCTCAAATGAGCTCTAATATCTGGTTGTATCTTTCTTTTTTCAAGTTTTCTTCACGTTATTTTAGTATAACTTCCAGTTACTATCGTATAACCATCACATTGTTAGGGCTCTTGGCTGCCATAGGTTCAATCTGCCCACAACTAATTAGCGTTCAACGTTCTAATTTTTGCAACATTTATTGCGGTATTATTTCTATGGTGACAAGTTAATAGTACATCTCCACTATAACAAGACTTTTATGGTTCTTCAGGCGAATTGACGTCCATTACCTTATAAATTTCAAAGGAGCTCGCGGAACGCGGGAGCACTCCTTTCATGTCGAACCCGCAAGGATGAATGCATCGTGATGCAACTTAACCTAATGCGAATTAATCTCTTTCGTGTCAAGAATATTTTCTGATCACATCTTCATAATTATTCAAAAAGAAATCACCATCTGGAGCTTTCTTTGTGAGGTTTGTGATTAAGGAAGTTATTACCTACTACTAAATTTGAAACAGCACTTAGCCCACGTTTATATTTGATTTAGTATAGTAAACTTACAACTGAAGAAACGCATTCTTTAATAATACTTAGCACCTTACATTTTCGTAGGGGACATCAATTGAGTCGAATCAAGGCATCTTGAATATCATAATAATCATGAATCAATTCAGTAGTGCATTTTTCGGAGCTTAGACTTCATATTGGAGGGGAAATGAAAAAAACAAATCTGATACATTTTGAAAATGCAAATGATATTATATATCTTATTTCTTGCTTTCGCCAGAGCGTCTGATATGTCAACAACCTTTTGAGTTTGGATCTTATTCTTATTAACTTTACATTAATGAACAAAGGCCAGCCCAAACTTTATGCAGGGCTCGTACATCGAAATTGAATTAATTCTTTTTTATTAATTATTGCTTATCTTCTTTTCTTTTTTTTTTTTGCGCCGGCTTTTGATCAAACTGATTTTAATTCAATTTTGGAGCCTTCCTGTTCCCTTACTAAAAATTCTCAACTTCTTTGCAACTTTTATTCCTTGACCTAGATTTTGTCTTTTGATTGGATCACTATTGCCAGAATTGGACATCCAACCCCGTTGATTTGTGCCTTGTATCTTGTTGGATGGCGGAGCCTTTTGAGGAAAGTTTTTACAGGAACCCAAGTGTGCCACGGACTAGGATAAGACCCCAGTGAGAAACTTGGTACCCTGGTGGCAAAATATTTATTTTTGGGTTTCCCCCTGTCACCTCGTCATTTTGGGTGCACTAAACTGATTCAGAATGCGTCGCGGTATATGTGGCTTACGTCAGAGTAACGGACCGCTATCTCTATTCCGCTCGTTTAATCGTGAACCGTCTTATATCGTTGTGGTTTAAAGCTAATGTTGAAGTTGTTATTAAGAATGTGTAGTTTAAGATAAATCATAAGAGTCATATATTGAATATATAACAACAACTGTATGGCTCTATGAGGCACTCGTTTCATATAGGAACTCTAGGCAAAATTGAAAGGATATCTACGCAGATTCAGCAATAATGCTCATTTTTAAGATGTGTTGAAGAGAGCAGAGCGCCTCTGGTGATAAAGAGTGATCTCTACGATGTAGACATCTTACCCTATATATAGTGATGTTCTGTTGTTGGTGTTAGTTATAACGTGATCCTAAGTAGGCCGGGTGTAAGATATTTGACAAATTATGTGACGATGTTTTAATGTCTAGTGTCTAACCACCGCCGATGTTTGCAGGTTATGAATTGTGCACTGATGTTGAGATACCGCGCATTAATATTATTTTTAAATACTCATCGATTCATAGATTATTTCTCCAGTCAGGACTCACCTCTAGAAGTACTATTTGTTATGGCCCCCAAGAAACAATACCCTCTTTCTCTCACAGAATATTAGACAGGCCCAGACCAGTATCCGACAATCCGACTATATTAGAGCGATACTTTTCGATACCTGTTCAATGTCCGCTATGGTACTATTTTAACATTTAAGACTCTCGCGTGTCGTTTGATTTTGATAGTGGATATTACATATGTTACAGGGAGAGCGAGCTACCACGATTGACGAATCTTACGCCATTATTGAAA
>CM025855.1:36759136-36895573 GCA_003952965.2 Morella rubra
GATACGTTGTTTGTTTTGATTTTGTCTGAACGCTTTTTAATTTAGTTCGAACGGATATGATTTGTCGGTCCGGACACTATTTCCGTGTTGGACGTATTTTCTAATCCTGCGAATGCTTGTTATGTAGATTGAAAAAAAAAAGAGCAAGTGTGCACGTCGAGCGGCCAGGCTGATACGAGCAACCTTCTGATTCTACTTTGACGTTGGACCAGCATACAACAATTGTTATGTCCCGCTCGATTGTTGTCGAGCGGGACATAATGTTAGCGGATTTCTATGACTTGACTTTTAAGGGCCGGACGCTTCCGGAGGTGGTGAAGGAGATAGGTTGTCTTCCATTGATTCATAGGACCGGGTATGCGTCTAGAAACCTAGTGCGGGAGTTCTATGTGTTTCAGGGAGGGTTACAAGAAATTATAATTGATACCGCAGGAGGCCAATACATTAAGTCTATATTCTTCAAACCCGGTTCTACACCGCAGGATGGAAGCTATGTCAAAGGTGGGACTTCTTATGATTTATATTGTTTGTCAATGAATAAATCTTATTGTCTTCGGCAGGATTTAAATGAAACATCCATTGTTTAAAAAAATTTCTTTTAAACTTTTGGGCTCAATCAGACTTTAAAATCTTACCTATTCCTTTAGATTAAAGGATTCAAATTTCGTCAGCTTACTTCTGTCTATTTTCGTGCTTGGGTGGATAATTTAATAAGGTATTCTTTGCAGATTTCTCTTCACTGGCCTAGGGAGTATTTGGTCCGTATAGATGGGACACAAGGACGGCAATGGCAAGGATTGGAGGACATCATTAGATCTTTGACCTTTGTGAAAAATATGAATATTTACAAACCTTACGGCACCCAGAGCCAGGACAACACTAGCTTCACCATTCCTATCAAAAATGGTAAGATTGTTGGGTTCCATGGCCGAAGTGGTGACACTGATGATGCTATTGGTATACACTTGTGTTTGTTACTTAAAGAATTTGTGAGGTTGAATCACTTGACAAATTCGGTCGCTTTTGGTATGGTAAGTTGAGCTTTCGAATTAAAAAAAAAACACCTGCACAGTCTCTCCCCAAGGATTGCCATCAGCTCCTGCTGAATTTGCTTTCGCTCTACTGCTTTCGGTTTCTGTCTTCCCAATACATGCTTGCAAGCATGTTCCTGCATGTAAGATGCCGACCCTTCAAGTATATATGCACGTAGAGATTATCAGGTACGGTCCTCTTATTTTTCTTAAAAAAAATGGAGAGTAAATACTATATATATATATACAAGTTGTTAGTCATGAACTTCTTAATTTGAAGAGAGCCAAATTTTGAATTGAATGTACAACATGCCAAATTGCATTAATCCAAATTAAACTTAACGACCGTTTGAAAATTAGCATGCGCGCGTGCATTTGCGTCTCCTATAACAATATATAGTGCAATTCGTGGCCGTACGCGAGTCTCCTCATGTAATAATATATATATATATATATATGTCTTGGCAGTGTGTTTCCTATAACAACACCAGTTTTGTCTCCTAATTGCCAATTTGCATTTCAACCCAATTGGTTAGCGTACGTGAGAGGCGTGTCCTATAATCGGAGCTAATTAAGATGCATCTGATCAACCTTGTCGTTGGGCATGCATCTGCATGTGGGTCCGATTTTCCTTATTTCGGCTACTTTAATACTTTAATTTCCTAATATTTTCTGCGTTATATGTACCCTTACAAAGAGAATGCTCAAGGATATGTAGACAGATACTTTAAACTAATGTTAAAAACAAATATTAAAGGACAATGATCGTGGTGGGACTTGGATCTTCAATGTGAATATTGTTCAGTACTATGTTGTAACTATTGAATCGTTGACTTTAAAGACAAGTGCTTTGCGTTCGGACACAAAAATATGATAGAAGATAATTCAATATTCAAATCAAAAATTAAAATGCTAACTAAAAACTATGAAGATTAGGGATATTTTTTGGGTTTCTATTTTTAATAGTTGCTATATATAGTACTACGACTAGTGTACGTAATTGGGTCTCTTCATATGCGTGATATCAAAATGCACATGATGGTTATAGTTTTCTAATGTTTTGTAGTGGTTATTCACACATCCTCAAGTGCGAGCCGGACATGTTTGACTTCGTAGATATTATTGGCAGCTGCTAATGCAAAACCCTATTGTATGTGTCCACCCGAGAGCTCCAAGAATCCTCGCAACTCATCAAGCTACTCTACCGGTTTTTGGTACCGCGCTATCAGTCTGCTACAAAAACAAAAGCCCCTATATCAGGCGAAAAGGAAAAGAGATTTACCGTGCTGCAGGTAATTAGGAAGGACCTGGAGGAGGGGATGGGATAAGGCTCCTCCCGGCCGAGCCAGGAGCAAAGCCAAACTGTACTGGGGATCCACCACGGAAATGGTGAAAACTGAATTGCTTTCTGTTTCTAGTTAGCGCGAAGGTTGTACTGTTGGATTCTACTTTGTTAGATCTATCGGAAAAACTTGGAGCAGCTTTATTGAATTATTTTCTCAATAACGCAGTGAGAATGAAGACCAAAAAGAAAAAAATATATATGTTTTAGTTTTTTTTTTTTTTTTTTAGCCTTTTTTCTTTTTTCATTCTATCCAATGGTTGTCATATGAACTATATATGATATATCTTATGTTTCTATCTAAGGTCGAATGAGCAATGTTGTGATATTCTACATCTAGGTTTTCTCGTTCCTTAATCTGATCATTACTTATATTTTTCACTTTAATTCAAACGGGCCACGACTCTATGAAGTTACAAATTAATTAGTGGTAACCTAGGAGGCATTTTTTATTTTTCCCAAGAAGAATCTTAATTACGTACCATTAATTTCTTAGCTTTATTTGCTTCAAACCACGCATCAAATGAAATTGGCATAACCTTCCCTCCTTAATTTCATCGAAACTACATACGCTTGTAGTTTTGTCAATGCTTGAAATAATGTCTTCTTCTCCAAGTCACTGCGCGCATTACAACTTGTTCTTTTCAAAATATATTAGATAAATAAATAAAAATTTGAGGAGATGAAAGAAGTCTAAGCTTCCATGAAAGTTATTATTAATTATTTTGAATTATCAAATGCAAACAAGGACTTCTTGTAACAGGTTGAAATATATATGATTCTCTAGCTTGTGCGACAGGGTAATCTTCCGGTCGAGCGGGTAGTTTACTAGTCCACTATTTATTGGACTACAGTTGCCACAAAAGAAGAGAATAAGTGGGAGATCCCAGACAAATCTGGAGTTCGTATAAAAAACTGCTTCTTTTTTTTTTTTTTTAATCTTTTAATCTTTTTGGTGGAATTGGAAGAAGATAGGAATTACGTAACGGACCACTAATAGTTGACTTATAAGTCTTCGGCTCCCAGATCCATGCGCATGGACGTTTAATTAGTTGTTTTTGTCTAGGAACACTGAATAAAACTTTCTATATATAGCTTTCATCTCATCACCTTTTGTCTTCGGTCGTTGCTTTGTATCAACGAGTTGCTTTGTATCAACGAGTCCCATCGATCCTAGGAAATAAGGTAGGAAGTAAATGTCTTGAATATGTTCTTTCATCTCAGACTAGACGAGATTTTTTCATTTTCGAACATGTTCTTCAATCTTTAGGTATTTGTATTCAGTTGACCCAAAAGAAAGCAAGCAAAACCAAACAGTAGTGATCAACGACTGAATGTAGTAGACACCCATCTAGCCATCATCAGAAGCTAAAACATTTCTTCGTGCTTATGGGATTTAACATTTCTTCGTGCATATATGATTTGATTTGATTATGATATTATTGCGGGTGATTTTATCTCAAGGCCGTATGCCTCACAAGCAAAGTCCCCTCGATCGCCAACATTAGAGATTGAAAACAATATTATAGACATTAATTTGGAGACTGAAGATCAAGAACAAATGGTAAGACATATATATCTCGTTCAGGGCAAATTGTTTCATTATAAGTACTATTCAATTGCATATCGAGTTTGTAACTTCGCTGTGTTTACTGATTACAATATGTCACAGGCTTTCGTCTCCGTGGGACCATGGGGAGGTGAAGGTGAGAGTGAGTGGAATTATAAGTTTTCCGGAGGTTTAAAGCGGATTATAGTTCACTATGGAAGTTGCATCCACTCTATCATGTTCCAAGATTCGACAGATGGATACTCTCCGAGGTTCGGTACAAATGGAGGGGACCGAATTCAGGATGTGAGTGCACGCCCACCAAGCGTCTTAGGTCCCTCTGATGTCAGACCAGACATGCCTTTTTTAATATTTGTGTGTTAATTTTTTTGTGAGGTGTGATCCATCTATAAGTCGTACTGATCTTTGGGAGTCAAATATTGGCATAAACTTATTGCAGCTTTAATTATCTATTCATTTCGTCCATTTCTTTATATATTTTGAGGTGTACGGATATGTTAGAAAAAAAAATGAGTCGCATAAACTAATTGTAAAAGACTATTTGCTTCAAGCCTTCAAGGAGATAGACCTAATATGGTAGGAATCAGTCTGAAAGCATTTTTTTTGCGAGTTCAAGATTGTGGATTTAAACTTTGACAACCCTCACTATTGCTTCGGTGTTCCATGTAACATGCACGGAATTAAGTGAGTCGGGAGCAATGTCACTACCAACGAGTCCTTTTAGTCAAGAGATGCAAATGATGCATCGAGGAAAATAGCATTTTGTTTTGGTGGAGATCACGGGAGGGGAAATTTACTAATTGCATGGATTTTTTGCAGGTTTCAATTGACTGTCCGTACGAGTATTTGGTTAGTTTTGGTGGGAGATATGGTCCTTATGATCGTATTGTAACCACAGTTAAGTATTTAATGCTTGAGACAAACGTGAGAAGCTATTCATTCGGATATTTGCACGAAGACGACACTTACTTCAGCATTCCTGTTAAAAGTGGCGAGTTTGTTGGATTTCACCGCCGGTGCAGTCGGCTTCTTGACTCCATTGGTCTGCATTTGACCCCATGTTCGACTACTCCTGCTGAAGCCAGTGGCAGTACTGCAATTGCCCGAGTGAGTTCTTTTTCGAGTTTCTAATTATTTCTTCTGGTTTAATTTTTGCAACGCATACGTATAGCACCATCTAGTGTAATTGATTGGATCTCTTCAGATTCGGGATATCACATTGCACGCGTTGACGCTTTCCTAGAAATCTTTTGGTTCTCCCCGGACTTTCAACGACCCATTTTGGAACACTAATATACAGTTGCCTTAAAAAAAGTGTATCTAAAAAGTAAAAAGACTAGTCGCAAATGAGGTGATAATTTGTGAGCGCAAGATACAATTTTTCGTTCTCCTTCTTACGAATGTCCTCGACAGTGAAAGTATACACTTCTTTAATTCATCCAGGTAGCTAGTTCAAGTGTATAGGTTTGCAAAATAAACAGAGAAAATGAAGCGGCGATGGTTGTGGAGAATTCTATCTATCTATATTAATCAAAAGACCTTGAGGTCTTATATACAATTGCGGCGATGGTTGTGGAGAATTCTATCTATCTATATTAATCAAAAGACCTTGAGGTCTTATATACAATTGCTAAAGAATCGCAAAGAATAAAAATAGAATACACTAGAAGGCAGAAAACCCAACAACCTTCTCAGACAAACTGCAGCGGGAAAGAAAAAAGAGCCTCTCTCCAGCTCAAAAGAGTATATCGAAAGAAGAGGGAGTAGTCGCAGGTGTAGTGACACTGCCACAAGTTATAGCTATATTTATAGACCTCTGTGTATCTTCAGAGGCAGCAGCTAAATTGACCTCTTTATCCCTTAATAAAATGGTTACGAACCCCAAGAGTGTGAGTTAAGTGCACGCTTAGAAATTCAAATCACTACTTGCGAAAAAATTCACGATTTAAATGAAGGGTTGGTTAGTCTAAAATCCTAGAAAAAGAGCAAAATGTGGTGAGATTCATTTTTCGCTCTATTATGTTTGAAGATTCGTCCGGAATCTCTGAGATATTTGGAGGCACTGGCGGCAAAATTGCAGAGGTACTGAGCGCAGGGCCTTGTCACACAAGCAACAAAGCACCTGTTATTTATTTCATTTTTTATTTTTTAAAATATCACTTATTTTATAATTTATTCTTTAATTACAAAATTTGCCATATTACATCCCAAAACTATTAATAGATTTACAATTTACAAGTAGGATGAAAATTACTTTCCTTAATTACTTGGAAAATACATCATAATTAAAAATTAAATGGACACTGGATGAGTATTAAATTGAGTGGAAATAAAAACAGTAACAGAATATTTCCTATTAATTCGGGACGTACGTGTTTGTTGCATTTTTGTTGTTGTTGTGGGGGAGGGTTAATGACTGATGACTGTGACTGTGAGCGGAAAATTTATACTAATCCATACTTCGCATGCAGGTACAATTTGACTTGCCTAGGGAGTTTGTGGTTGGTTTACGTCGGTCATATGGAAAACTTGGGGCTTCCGGACCAGTTGTCGTTAAATATTTGGTTATACAAACAAATCTGAGAACTCATGAACCCTTCAGTAGCCTGAACCAGAATGACCGGAAAGAGGTTGAGTTCACCACTCCTATGGTCACTAGTGGGAGGTTTGTTAGGTTTCATGGTCGCTGTGGTTTAGACCTGGATTCCATTGGTCTGCTTGTAATGGCATGACCGTGCATGGTTTTGAAGAGTCAGTCAAGTCTTTAGATGAAAACATTTTCTGATCGTGATTAGTGCAAGTTTTTCTTTCCCATTTGCTTTATGATATTATGAGGATTATGATACTTTTTAATTTTCTGTTCAAATTGGATAGTTTAATTTCAAAACATATAAACAAAACAGATATCGAATACTGTGGAGCCACACTAACATACAATAATTAATACAAACAACATTATAATTCATACAGCTCATATAACTCCTAGACCAGATCTGGTAACTAATCTAAAGAAAAGTTTTCGGGAGCTCTAATGAGGACACTGGCTCCATACACTACGGCAGACTTTGATCTTCGAAGCTAGACAGTACCCGCCCTTAACTCACATAGAGATCCTTTTTCTGCTCCAATTAATCAATAAACTATCTAAGAAGAAGAGAGATCGGAACACATTCTGTGAGGCGAGAAAAATCCTCACCTTTCCTAAGTAGAAAGTATTGAAATCATGCATGGTCAGGTCATCGAAGCGATAGCCGACAGTGTTGCACCATTTGTCATTCGCGACTGTTCAGCTCCTCGAGGCTTCTATTACCGAAGTTTTATTCATGTTTCTCTGTTCCTGGGGCATTGAAACGATACTTCAAAATTTGTGATCCGCGTCTGTTTTGCTCCCCGAGATTTCTATTTCAAGTTTTGACGGCCCAATTTAATTGCAGCCTTTCAAATTAAGCTGATTCATGCAACGTTCCTTTAGTCGTACACCTTCTACATATATCTGTCCCGTACGTGCAGACGTAGGGAATATCGGAGAATAAAAGTGTTGCTGGCAGTTGACTCCAATTAGTTGCATTAGAGGTAGGGATAAGCTTACTCCACACAATTTGTATTCGCATGACAATAGCATCAATAAAAAGGAATTTATTTTTTTTTATGTAAATTCAGTTCCGAAACGCCGTATATCCTCATCAAGAGTAATACTAAAAAAATAAACGGAAATCTATAGTTTAAATTTAAGAAATACATGCACTGGACTTCTTTGTCAAGAAACGAAATATATGCATTGGGCTTCTGAGTAGCCTAATCCAATATACTATAATTATAAGCATGACAATTTATTTTTCAAATAAACAATAAATACTCTTTTCAAGATAAGCTTAGATCACATCCACTCATCTCTTTCAATTGTGTACTTAGTCTAGATAACCAAAAAAAAAAAAAAAAATTAATTGCACTAAAAAATGAATAAATTAGAACTTGTACTATTAATGCCAGATATGGAAATATTAATCAATTAAGCCAGCAAAATCAAAAAACATGTTGCTCTAGCTAGAAACATTAAACATACATCGCATATGGAAAAAAAAATGAAAGGTAAGACTCTAATATTCTATATCAATTTTTTTTTTTTCTAATCGGATGTCCAGACCTGTTTACGTGCACCTCGACAAATCTTAGGACTTATGCAATCCCCTCAACTCATATAAATTGAACAATCACAGGAAGAAAGACCTTGAGGGTGACCGCATCAGTTACAAATGAGAATAGAGTTAAGGTTTTGTAAGTGTCATAACTAGCTAGCTAGTTAGCAATTATATATTTGTAATATTTTCTTTTAGGCAAACTTTGAAGGCAAGCGTACGAGCTAAACCTACGGTTATGGGGTTCCCTAGACCAGCCGTTTATTGTAAGTCCCAATGTAAAAATACCAAATTAATAGTATAATAGGTTTTGGAGGGTAAAGGTTTCATGCTTAAGCCCGTCCTAACTTAGCATCTGATTTAGTATCTTTTCAATTAGTAGGTCATCAAAATTATGTTTTATTCATGCTTTTCTGTTTCTGAGGCATTGAAAGGATACATCAAAATTTATGACTCGTGTCTGTTGTTCTCCTCGAGATTTTCTATTTCCAAGTTTTGACGGCCCAATTTAATTGCAGTCCATTTAAAGCTGATTCATGCAACCTTTTTTCGTACATCTTGTCTATATATCCCACTTGCGAGGAAATATAAACCCAATAAAGCGGGTGGTTCTATCTCCTCAGATTCCTGCAAATGGTACGCTTAACAGGTTTGATTTTAGTTTGTTTAGTCATTCATGCCCGTACGCACCCATAACCCATTGCGTTTTTCTAAAGCGTATTGTTCTCCCGGTGGTTATATGCTCGTTTTCGTGATGGTGCGGGGAGCTTCGTTAAGCGTAGAGGAATCCTTAAAGATTGGGCCGTGGGGAGGCGAAGATGGAACCAAATGGAGCTTTAAGCCAAGTCAATGTGGGTCCATCAATGATATCGTAATTCGTCATGGACGATGGAGTTGGTACAGTCGAGTACTCTAAGAGGTTTGGTTGTGAAGTTGGTCTAAATGACAAGGTTTGTGTTCCCAAGTTATAACATGTTTACCTCCCAAGTCAAGTGCGGAGAAGTAAATTTTCCACACTAAAAAAATGAAGCAGCATACTTGTTTATGTTTTATTTTCTTCAATAATGTGTAGATCGTGTTGGGTGAAGACCACTACTTGACATCCATTAGCGGCACACTTGGGAAAAGGTGGAATCTTTTTGGGCCGGTAGTGGTAACATCCCTATGCTTTTATACAACTAGAACGGAGTATGGACCTTATGGTTGCGAGACTTGAACGCCGTTCTCCTTGCCAATGGAAGATGGTGCAATTGTAGGACTCCATGGACGTGCAGATGATGAAGGCCTCCACGCTATTGGGGTGTACGTTGTGCCTACGGGGTTTCTTAGTACTACAAGATCAGAATGCAGAATGCAGCATAAGGTTAAGTCGCGCGCTTAGATTTCTATAGTTCTTTTTTGTCTTCTAATTTTCTCTAATGGCCTCAAAACAAATTCAAAGCTGTACATGTTGTATTTGATATATGCTATAGGTTGATAAGTCGATGATCATGGTTGTACCGCGAGAACCGGGGCCTTGGGGCGGGCTTGGTGGGAAGCAGTGGGATGACGGAGTATTTACGGAGATCCATGAACTGCATCTAGAATATGGAGACTCTGCAATTCATTCTCTACAAATAATGTACGAAACCAAAGAAGGGAAGCGAGATTGGTCACACAGGCATGGTGGACCTGGTGGGGACAGAACTTATAAGGTAAATAAAAATTAATCTTTTCTTATTCAATGAGAGAATCTTAATGTAAATTACTGGTAACAGCTAATTGGAGATTGTCTCAAGGTTTTTGCATTTCTTTCTAAAGTAAAAAAAAAAAAAAATCTGCTTATACTAACGGCTGTGGGCCTTTGGGTTGACATGAAGATGAAGTTAGTTCCTGATCCAAAAGAGTTCTTGGTCGGTATTTCTGGTTTTATGGGCCTGTTGAAGGAAATGATGGCTTCGAAGCATTGCGATCTATTACCCTCCGTACAAACTGTAGTAGTCATGGACCTTTCGGCAACGAGCGGGGCGTTGCTTTTCATTCGACTTTGTCAAGCGGAAAGATTGTTGGATTTCATGGCAGGAGTAGTAGACTATATTTAGAAGCAATAGGAGTTCACATGGAATACTTGTGAAGATTTTCCTTGGAAGTTTACCTTAAAATAATGTATCGCGTGACTAGCAGTTAGACATGTAGGGGGATGATAATGCTATTTAAACTATGATCAAGTTATTTTCTCTTTTGGTCACAGTGATTCTGATACAAATAAATCCTTCTCAAATTAACTTTTTTGTTAATACCTTCCAGCATGATATACATAATTGCAGAGGTGCGATTTCGAATGCAATCTCTGAAAGACCCAATAAAATGCCATGCATCTACCATTAAACCACTAAAAATTTCAGCAACATATATATTACACTTCGTGTTGATGATATTTCTAGTATTTGAACCCTATTTAATCAATTTGGGTGTTTTTCCAAATTCTCGTCCTTTATTAATCGACACCAGCACCCAAAAACAGGAGTTCTTATTATTCCAAACGTAATAATTAACATCGAGCATCTCAAATGGCTGGAGAGAGAGCTTTGACATCGGGGGATGGAGAGAGAGTATAACAATTTTGAAAGGCGCTTTGAGAAAATTCTACTAGTTTTAACCCACAATTTCTTCTAGGATTTGTAAAGGGCGAAAATCTTGAGAAATTGGTGAGAAATTTTTAAATTTGAAAAAGAAATTTGAGATTTGGGTAAGAGGATAATTGGGAAAAGTATAGAAATCAGAAAAACAACATTCTTGCAGAAGCATTGCAGAATAGAAGACCTTATAACTAAATAATCTTGTGGGCCGGCTCTATACTCTTTAATGTTATCCATATAAAATTTAAGATATTATGAAGTGCAACTTTTGTGTCTATCTCTTTTTCAAATTATTGTGTCTATTTCTTTTCAAATTGCATTCAAATAAAAAAATTGTAAACCATGCAGATCCGAGTCGAGGCTCTGCAATCAACATAAAAATTATGCTTGCCAATTTGCATTGCAACTTTACCGGTTGATAATTAGCATGTGAGTTCTCCAGCTACTATAATACAAGTAGTCTTGGCGGTGGGTCTTCTATAATAATATATTCAAGTCTTGGCTGTGCAATTCCTAGCTATAACACCACCATTTAATCCCTCGTCCAATGTAGATAAGCTTAGTCCACAAAATTTGTCTTTGCACGAGAATAGGATGAATAAAAAGGATTCTTTATATATATATATATATATATATATCAGTTCCTGAACGCCGTACATTCTTATCAAGAGTAATACCAAAAATTAAAACGGAAATCTATAGTTTAAATTTAAGAAGTACATGCATTGAGCTTCTGAGTAGCCTAATCCAATATGATATTTTTAAACTTTTCTTACGCACTCAGTGGGCTTCTGTGTAGCCCGATCCAATTACAGCCCAGTATTGAGTCTTTTATTTTTTATTTGCATTTTCCAGAAGTGATTCACTCATTGGGCGGTGAAACTTTGTGACGGATGTATAAAAATTAATTTCCTGGATTACCTATTTGACCAAAATATTGTTCTTTCTTTCTTACCGAAAAAAAAAAAATTTTTGGAAAACAAAAGTGTTGTTCGCAGGAGAGAATCATTTTTCAAATAAACAATAAATACTCTTTTCAAGATAAGTTCAGATCACATCCGGTCATCTCTTTCAATTACGGGATAGCCCAAAAAAAACAATTAATTACTCTGAAAAAATGAATAAATTAAAACTTCTATTAATGGAAGAGATGGAATTAAGGAATTACGCCAGCAAAAGCAAAAACATGTTCCTATAGCTAGCTTAAGCTAGAAACGTTAACATACATTGATTATGGAAAAAAAAGGAAAGGTGAAACACTATTCTCGTATCATTCTCATATCAGTTATGTATCATTCTCATATCAGTTATTTTTTTCTAACCGGATGTTCGGACAAGTTTAAGCGTACATATTGCCTTAGAGTTTTGGAAATACAAAAACTTCTTTTGAAGGATGGCTTTCGAAGTTTTTTTTTTTTCAAAGTAAATTTTGTCATGTTTTCTTAGACTACTCTTCTCTCATCAAAATAAAAACTTGTGAACTTTTGAAAGTCAACTTTTATTCTAAGAGTATGCCCTCTCTCAATCTTTTATCTCTTTTAAATCAGGAGACAAGCCCAAAAGGTCAGAATTTCTTTTCAAGTTTATTTTTTTATAGAATTACAAGTACCTCTTTTACTATTATCTAATAATTCAATTAAATAACTTTATTTTTATCTTTCTAATTTATCCCTTTGAAATGTTTTATTTTAATTGTTGATCATAGATGTCTTTTATTCTCTAAAACATCATCGAGCTCAATAGGAGATTCATAGAATCATACCTTTCATGTGTTTATTTTTTGATGTATCTAAATTGAAGTTGCTCTAAAATATTTTTCTTAATTTTCTTCTGTTATAAATTATAATCCATATAATAATTTAATATAATAATAAATCATGGCTCCACCTCTCCCACAAAAATCGGACATCTACGGGATCAAAAGCCTTGAGGGTGACCACATGATCAATTACAAATGAGAATAGAGTTAGGTTTGTAAGTCTCATAAGTCAAACTAGTGACTAGCTAGTTGGCAATTATATATTTGTAATACTTTCTTTTAGGCAAGCGTACGTACGTCCTAAAACTACGGCTAGGAATCCTTTTCTGTTCCTGAGGCACTGAAACGATACTTCAAAATTTATGATCCGCGTCTGTTGTGCTCCTCGATTTCTATTTCAAGTTTTAATGGCCCAATTAAATTGCAGCCATTCAAAGCTGATTCATGCAACCTTTGCTCGTACATCTTGTATATATATCCCACTTGCGAGGAAATATAAATAAAGCGGGTGCAGTAGTTTTCTCTCCTCAGATTCCGGCAAATGGTATGCTTCATATGTTTGATTTTAGTTTGTTTAGTCATTCATGCCCGTAGGCACATATAACCCATGGCGTATTCTAATGCGTGTCGTTCTCGCGATGTTTATATGTCGTTTTTGTAATGGTCCAGGCACCTTCGTTAAGCGTAGAGGAATCCTTAAAGATTGGGCCTTGGCGAGGCGAAGGTGGAATCGAATGGAGCTTCAAGCCAAGTCAAGGTGGGTCCATCAATGAGATCGCAGTTACGACGTCATTAATGTTTGATCACGTCGAGGAAGATGAAACATCTGATCTTCTAGCTATCTCATTCAAAACTGACGATGGAGATGGTACAGTCCAGCACTCTTAAGAGTTTTGGTGGTTATGGTACATCATTAACAGACAAGGTTTGTGGTCCCGAGTTATAACATGTTTACCTCCCAAGTCAAGTGCGGAGAAGTACATTTTCCACACTTAAAAAAGAAGCAGCATCCTTGTTTATGTTTTATTTTCTTGAATAATGTGTAGATCTTGTACTTGGGTAAAGACCACTATTTGACGTCCATCAGCGGCACATTTGGGTATGGTCAGCAGCTTTCTGTACAAGTTATGGTAACATCCCTATGTTTTCATACAACTACAGCAAGTGACGGAACTAGGAATGCAATCAAAGGGGGTCAAGCTCCTAAGAGAAAATGATAAAAAAAAAAATTGTTATGTAATGCAAAAAAAATATCTTAGAGTTAAAATATCAAAAATTAATTACTAAAAACACTAAAAATATTGAAATACACGTACCGTACTATTTGCTGATACTGAGAGGTGGCAATTGGATCTTACGGGACTGCATATTCTAAAAACGTTGTAAAATAACTTCATTCTCAATAGTTTCAAAATTTTCTCTCTCGATGTATGCCACCATCGAGAGGGAAATTTTTATCTCATCTTATTATGTAAGTTAGTTTTAATAAACTTTATCGCAAAGAACACTCTCTCAACGGTTGCAGTCGCAACTGGTAAGACCAATACCAACTCAATAAGCTGATAAACCAATAGATATAGTGTATGCTTTATTGTCTCAACCATCTTCACAGCAAGACCTTCAATATCTTAAAGCCCAGAAAAAGCATCATGACTTCTCACATCATAAATGCAGTTTTGAAGTTGATCTCTAAGTACAATATGATCAATTGCTGAGAAATCTTCTGGATAAAGCTCAGCAAGACGAAGTTAATCTCTAAGTACTTAAGCATGTTCGTTTTGGTAAAATTTTAAGAATTTTAAGTGTAGAAATAATGTTGAAATTGTAATTTTAGAGGGTTGGATTCAAATTCTAAAAATTTCACCAAAACAAACATGCCCTTAGCATCAACAAACGCTGAGAATGAGTTTCTTGGATCAAGACGTGCTATACAAAGAAATAACTCAGTACTTGCTTCTGTAAAACGATTATCCATCTCCTGAGCAATCAAATCAATAACTTGGCAAAATACTTCCCCAACCACGAATTGAAATAATGTCTTCCATATTGGGTACAGTAATAAAATTATTCACACAAAAGGTTTTAACTTTTAAAAAAAAAAATCAAAAAAATTATATACCATTAAACAACACTATTAGTTAATAGCAGTGTGAAGTGCAAGAGATGGATTTGCCCAAATATACACTTGAAGCAAAGAATAAATGAGTTGTAAAAAAAATGTAATAACGAAAGAAAAAAAAAAGATCAAATTGAAATATGAATTTGAAAAAGGCTAGCAAAATCAATGTTCCAACTAGAGCGCACCAGGTCAAAGTATAAATGGTTAGAGGTCCTAGAAGCATGACGTGGTGAAGACTAGGAAGATAAAGGAGTACGTGTGTTAGGCTTTCTATTTCTAATTTAATGCAAAAGTTGAAAGTAGGGATAAAGTAAAAATTAAGAAATGGCTAAAAGTTAGAAGTAAGATAGTTTTTTTTTTCAATTTTAAAATTGGAAGTTCCATAATCTTTCTTAATTTTAAAGTTAGAATTCATCTCCTTTGAAATTTTGAATTATGTTAACGGATATTTTGAGACTTATTTTTATCTTTTGTTAAGTTAAAATATTTAAATTTAAGGATTATAAGCTATTAAATATTAAGTAAAATAGAAAGTTGGGGGCATATTAAGTAAAATATCTTCCATTTTTTTCACTTTAAAATAACTCAACGAGTGATGCTGAAGCCACCTTAGGACCAATGTAAGACTTAGCTTTCTCTTCTACAGAGTTCCATCAGTACCTCTCGTGCGTGCGGCTGCTCTACAGAGTTGCTTTTATAGATATTATTCCTCATCTTGTTGCAAAAAAGACTTGATTCCCTCTTGTTCGTGTAGCGGCAAAGTCCCACCATCTCCTCGATCTCGATTCCGTCTTTAACTTATACCTTTCGATGAAGCTTATGATCAGAAACGTGGTTATCTTCTATTTCGGTTATTTGATTTAGCGTCAAATAAAAATGAATTTACACATATAGACCGTCAGAAAATATAATTCAAAATAATAAAAATATACTTATTTCTATCAATTTAAGCTTTGATTGAGATAACTAGTGGATTCATGTCCGTTGTATCGGAGTCAAGGTTTTGAATTCGAGACTCGACTTCGTACTCATCTTATTTGAAGTCAGTATTACATGTGTTGGACTTACCAATTAAATGAGAATCCACCTACATATGAGAGAGAGCATTAAAAAATATAATTCAAATAATAAAATTTATCTCTTCCTATCAACTTAAACTTTTGGGATTAATGATGGATTCACACTGAGTTTTTGCACTAAATCACATGATTTTCATCGCTTACAATGTTTGGCATAAAGAATAATCAGTATAATCCACTCAATCTTGAAAGCCTTTCGTTGAAGGCTAATGGATGCACATATTTTGCATATTTGTATGTAGAATGCATTATTGTGCTCCATTTATGTATTTTTCTTATCCGAAATAAATATCTTGCTAATTTCTTCTATCACGATTTGTTATTAAATATTAAGTAAAATAGCATGTCTTCATAATCATTTACCACTATTGAAGTTTAATTATGCGTCTGCGACTTAAGTAGAGTTTGCAGCAGTTAGGATCAACTACAGGTGGATGCTCTCAACATATGACCATCAAGAGCATTGGGAAGTCCGAACGACTTCAAGACCAAGTGAGCTGCATTCTTTGCCTATGTCATCTTCGCTTCGAATATGGGGCCCTGCACTACCTCAAACAAAAATAATTACAAGTCCAGTACTCAGTTTATCTATTTTAATACATTTTACACATACACAGATTTGTATATAAAATCAAAGTAAAATATCTCATCTAAGTGTTGTGAAAATTATCCTCCTAGCGTTGATGAAAAAAAGCATCTCATTTTGTACAATTAAATCAAGGCTTATTCAAAATGCACAAAGTAAGGTAAAATTACTTAAGATGAGGTTTCAACAAAGAAAACCTTCAAGAAATTTGATGGTTGTCCTCTCCTAATCAGAGTCAGAATCACATTGTTCGTCCGGGAGTTCTTCCACAAAGAGATAGGTCATCGTCATCATCGTTCTCATTGCTAGAATCATCATCAATGAACATTATTTCCTCTTCACCTGCCCCTTCAATCTCTACTAGGCTATGAATTTCAATATGCTTTGGCAGCATATCATTCCTATGCAATTCAATAATGGGCTCATCCCCCTCTTCGACTATCTAGCCATTAAGGCTAGTCGGCTCAGCCTCTTGGTAAGCGTCATCATTGCCAACATCTTCTTCTATGGATTATGATGGAGGAGCATCATATAAATTCCTTGAGGTGATATTCTGCACAACTCTCCAACTCACACGTAATTTGGTATCATTTAGATAAAAAAACTTGCTCGCCTGAGTCGCTAGAATGAAAGGGTCATCTTCATACCATTTATATGATGTATTCACACATGTAAAATGCCCATCAACTTTTGCTCCCTTAGTTTTATATTTCTAATATATCCTTCATGACACCATAGAAGTCAACAATTTCAGAGTTATGCCACCCCTACACAACCACCCCAGAATTTTGTGTTTGCCGGTATTGTTTTACCTGCTTTGGATGGAACCTAATACCATTCATGATCCTAATACCATTCATGATCCTAATACCATTCATGATACAACCAGAGAACAAGTGAACATTTTGATCAGCACCACATACTAGAAAATATAAATCACGAGACACCTTAGCTGGATCAGTCATTTGAAAACCCCTAATCTGTATAAATTACAAAAATATAGGTCCAAGATTAATTGTAAAAGAAGTTGCATACAAATTGATGCAAAAGCTTTAGAGTCACAAAAATTACCCGTCCTTTGAACCAGCACGGAAACTCCACTTTGTGCCTACCATCTACTTGAGTTGGGTGATGTTTCTTGATTTCCTCATAATGTCCACAAATTATAAAAAGAAAAAGTAATAAGCAGACATAATTGTAAAATCATTTTTGCGAAAAAAAAACTAAGATAACTAAGCATACTGACCTTAGATAACTCGCAATTTCTTTGCAATTGTTTAGCACATAACATTCAACCTTTGTAAAGAGTCGATTTTCCAATCGGTGTATTCTTGAGGCTTATAGTGGATGAAGTTGATGAGAAAAAACAGAAAGACCCACGTTGGTCTGGCAGTCTTGTGGTTCAGCAATTACATTTCGATCACCTCAATTAAATCTAGTCTCAATACTCATAAGATATTGAGAGCAAAATGTCAGTGACTCGACATCAATATTGGCCTCTGCAATTGAACCCTTTGGGTGAGTTTTGTTTCGTAGATAGCGCTTTGTTCCTCCGAGAAAGCACTTCATTGGATACATCCATCGAAATTGTATAAACCCAGCAAGCAATGATTCTTGTGGTAGATGTATTGCCAAGTGAATCATTATGTCAAAGAAAGCAGGCAAAAATATCATCTCAAGCTTGGAAAAAATGGTGATAATCTCTCTATCCAGTCGTTTCAACACTTCAATATTTAATGTCTGTGAGCAAAGATCTTAAAAAAAAAAAAGAACCAAGCTCAGTTAATGTTTTGGATATATCCTTTGGCAAGTACCCACGAATACCAACAGGGAGCAACTGCTGAAGAAATACATGGCAATCGTGACTCTTCATACCGGATACCTTACCCTCATTCACATTAACACATCGGAAAATGTTGGAGGCATATCCATCAGAGAACTTAATAGACTTCAACCATTCGCAAAAACTCTTTCTTTCACTCTTCGACAATGTGTAACAAGCTAGTGGCATTAAACCATGACCATCACCTGCTTCATGAATGTGCAATGCAGGCCTCAAAAGCATATCTTGCAAATCCTTGCGTGCTTGGATTGTGTCTTTTGTTTAACCGTCAATGTTCATCAATGTCCCTATTATGTTGTCGCAAATGTTTTTTCAATATGCATAACATCGAGGTTGTGTCTTAATTTTAATGTTGACCAATATGGTAATTTGAAAAAGATACTCTTCTTGCTCCAATTCAACTTTTCTGGAATACATTTTCGCTTCCCATCTGATGAAATTTTTCCAAATTGCACATCTCTAACTTTCAAAAGCTAATCTAACACTTCCTTCCCATACAAATTTGAAGAAGCATTTCCATGTTCTTCGATGCCATCAAACAAAGATTGTTTTTTTTTTCTGCCAAGCATGATTTCGCGGTAACCACTGACGATATGACATATAACAACTCTTCTTGCCATATTTCAGCCTAACAGATGATGTAAATTTGTTGTATGTGGGACAAGCCAATTTAACTTTAGTGCTCCAACTAGAGAGATTTGCATAAACAGGAAAGTCATTGATAGTCCATAGTAATGTTGTGTGCATGTGAAATGTTCGACCCACATGTGCATCATATGTTTCTACACCGAATTCTCACAATTCCTTTAACTCCTCAACTAATGGTCGGAGATACACATCATTAATGCTGGTAGATCCTTTGTTCTTTGTGCCACTACATATCCTTAGCCGTTTTCTTTGACATAAATAATATCTGCAATCTTGGCTTTAGTGGAAAATAACGTAAAACCTTATTTGAAACTTTTTTGGATTTACCAGCATCTAATGACCATCTAGACTCATTCCACATGGGACATTCTTGCATATTAATATTTTTCTTCCAAAAAAGCACACAATCATTCTTGCGTGCATGTATTTTCTCATTATTGAAACTCAAACCTTTCCTAATCTGCTTTGCCTCATAGAAAGACTTAGACAATTCTACTCCACGACTCAAATGCATCTCTCAGCAAAAGAATCAACATGTCGAAGGACTTGGTACTCCAGTTATTTATAGTTTTAATGTGCAGCAATTTAACTAAAAATGACAACTTCGAGAAGTTTGGACATGTTGGATAAAGTGGTCGTTGAGCATCCTCCAATAGTTGGTGGAAGTCAGTTGATGGACTTTCAGTTTGCTGATGGACATGGCTAGTAGAAGGCACTTCATTATCAGGGTCAAAAAATGTGCCTGTATAAACATCATCCAAAAGTTCTTCCATCTCATCGACATCTTTTATCATGTCAACTTCTTCAGAAAATGAATTATCATTTGGCCTGTGCACTTCATCCTCTCCATGAAAAACCCATTGTGTATAATTCTTATCAAAGCCCTTTACCCACAAATGATCTTCTACCACACTTATGAATTCCTTAACACCCATCTGCAACATATTCTTGTTATACTCACGAGTTATACTCTAGCCTAGAAATATATTGTCTCCTGCATTGAGAAGGGCAATTGAGCATACTTGTACTCGGAATACGAAATCTAATATGAAACCAAATCCTAGGATGGTGTCAATAGAAGTGGAAGTCCTGATTAAATTAAAATGTACTAAAAGGTTAATTTGGTTTTATATCCAAAGTGCTTGAGTTTTAACTTTATACCAGAAAATGAGTATTTGCATAAGATAAAATACAAAGTGTTTTCTGGTTAACATTTTCTCATGGTCCAGAAAAGGCAAGGTGTTTATATGATGCCATTTATGGTGTCAAGCATTGAAGGAAACCTGCAATGCCCTTATGCAAACATGGAGACCTCTTTTACAAAAACAAGCATTTGCTTAAAAAATGCATTTGGATGCTAGTCTTAACACTACAAAAAAACTGGTCTTTAGCGTCGGTCTTTAAAAATACCATTAAAGACACCCTTTAGAGGCTGTTAAAATGCTACTGTAAACCACCTATAGCGGCCGTCAACGACCGCCGCTATAGACACCATTTAGCGACGGTCAGAGACACGTAGTTTCTAGCGGTGTTTTTTTGCAAAACGCCGCTATAGGTCAAACTTTTAGCGACGTTTTTTGAAAAAACGCCCTAAATGTTAGATTTTTAGCAGTGTTTTGCGACAAACACCACTAAAAGTTTGATCATTAGCGGCGTTTATGGAGACAAACGAACTTGTGCACAAACGCTGCTAGGAATTCGATACCTACAGTGGAGACCGCCGCTAAAGCACCCACCTTTAGCAGCATTTGTGTCAACAAACCCTGCTAAAGTTGTGTCACAAACGCTGCTATAGATACAACTTTAGCAGCGTTTATTGACACAAATGCTGCTATAAGTCTAATTAAAAATAATAGTTTTATTTATTAATTATAAGTTAATTAATGTAAATAATTATTTTATATATTATTATATTCCTTTTAATAAATAATTTTATTTTGTTATATATTTGAAAATTTTTATTTTAAAGGACCTACTTAATAAAATATGAAATTAGAGGGAGTGTTGCGAAAATTGAAGTTGTTATATTTTGAATAATTAGTAATATAATACTATTTAATTAGGACATATTATTTAATTTCAAACAAAAATATATTGTGAGATTAGCTTATGCAATTAAAGTACATAACTTAATATATGGTCTTAGAAGCTATGATTTAGTCATTAGGTATATAGGTACATACATATAAAGTACTTAGTTAATTAGCACATATCATTATATAATAAAACATATAACAAATATTATTAGTATTTTTACTCAAATATTTTAACCATTATATATTAATAATATGCTATATTTTTCATACCAAGTATAAGGATTGATTTAAACGCTATTACAAATTACAAAAAAAAAAACATATAACATGTAGTATATAGCTTATTATTAAAAAAACTGAAACACTATAGATTTTTTTAAAAAAGGGTCAAAACAGTGAGTATATACATTATATTATTTAATGTATTAATACGTTTTAAAAAGAATGATGCAGCCAAATAGTTCGAGAATCATCCCTTATGAAATCTAACGGAACAAATCTTTTAAGCAAAATTTTTCCGTCGATTCTTTTCATTTTGGCCGGGGTGTGGGTTATCTTTATTTTTTTTTCTAAATTTACTATTTATCTTTTAAACTTTGGAAGAAATTTTAGATTTTTATTGTTTGGTTGTGGGTCCAGGTCCTGCTTTAGGTCCTGATTTTGGGGTTCAAACCATGTTTTGAACCCAATTCGTGAACCAGCGTTTGGCTGGGTTAAAGGTGATTGCGACACACTCACGTGTCACACGCTAATTGGCATGGTCAGCACAAAAGTTACTTTAAAGTTTACCTGCTAACCTGTTATTCCGACAAAAAAGCTGTCCTCGAAATTTGCTTTCTAACATAATACAAACGCAACACAAATATTTCAGCCTGCAATAAATACGTGTTGGGTAATTCGTCAGCGGGAAGCCTGCAACCTTTATCTCCCTCTCCCTTTTCCCTGCTCACTGTCGTGCACCACTTCCAGAGACATTTCGCTTGACAAGAGCGGGCCATCTCACACGAGCGAAAGGAGTTGCAAAACAAAAAAACAAATCCTAACCCTCCCGCAGTAAAGAGTTTCTCTCATATCCATTTATGGGTTAGAAATCGCGACAGATACATATCTTTTACGTGGTACTTGAGTTTTTTTGCGTTGGTTTGTGTCCCTCTTATTCCTTATAACATAGCATAGATATGCTTTTTCCTAAAGGCTGATAATATTACTTTGATCCAGCAACACATTCAAAGGGAGTATGTAGTAATTATCTGATTTAGTTTCTTGCTTCTTCGATCCAAATTTTTGGTTATGTGTATAGTTTTATGAGACTTCCTGATCTTTCTTTTTAACTTTGTCAAGTAAATCCTTACGGCCCTGTAGTTTTCAACCAGTTTAGCTTTTATTTTATTTTCTTGTTGCAAGTTTCAGGCTATCAATCGTGTTATTATAAGATCTTCACCTCTTTCATTTTCTATTTTCTTGTTTATAGTTTTACTTCTTCATTTTTCATCCACTCAAAAGGCAGTATTGGGGACGCAATTATGGTGCCATGTTCATCCCCAGATCATCAATCAATCTCTCTCCACAAGCAAATAAAAACCCAAGAAAAAGTGCTCAGGCTTTCAGTTCAAAAGCAATGGAAAAATCACGTGTCTCGAACATCCTCAAAAAATTTCTTTAGCCGTGTTCTATACTGACTGGTATCTTTATCCGTGTGAGTATCAGACTCTCCCTTGAACCAGATAAGAGCTCTGATCTAGCAACCATCGTGTAAAGAGGCTCTGCTGATCAAGTAGTTATCGTATAAATATGATCCCTTGGCCCACAGACTGATTTTAGTCCAGGCAATGGCACACGGGACCAAATTGATAACCCCCAAGTTAGGGTACTCCGCCAAGATGGCATGCACGAAAGGCATACTGAGTCCAATGCTGCAAGTTTTGTTGGTGTCGATGTCTTTGTGAAGAGGTTCATAGGCTTTAACCCAGTGGCGGATGCAGGGGCGACCCTAGGCGGCCTCCCCCCATTGCACGCCCAAAACAAAATTGTATATGTAATTTTTTTTTTTTTTTTTTGGCCTGGACTTGTGGGGGTCCGATCCCCATAGACCCAGGCCAACCCACTCCTCTTCCTCCTCCTCCTCCTCCTCCTCTTCCTCCCTCCTTCTTCTTCTTCTTCTTCAATAATATCTTAGGGTTATAGAGGTTTCTACCTGAAAATTTCTAATTTTTTAATTTTTTTTTCGAAAATAAATAGAAAATCCACTCATATTTTTGTGTCCCAAATTAATTATTTAGCTGATTTTTGTTTGGTTAGGTTTTTCATGCCTTGAATTTTCATGGAGTTCTTGCTGCTCAAACTATCATTTTCTTATATATATATATATATATATATATATATTATATATATTTTTTTTTTTTTTTTTTTTTTTTTTTTGCAACGTTTTCAAAATATGCAAATCAGTAGGATTATTTGTCACCTTCACTCTCAGCAAATAGTATGTATGTGTATTTTAAAAAATTTTAATGCTTTTAATCCTTAATTTTCGATATTTTAACTCTAAGACATTTTTTGCATTACGTAGGAAAATTTTTTTGATCCGCCACTGCTTTAACCCATGTCTTTTGAGCTAAAACGTAGGATGGAAGGTTCGGGCTTGCACTCAGAAGGAATCAGACCTTTCCAATGAGCAGTAACATTGGCACCCTCTCCAAATAGTTTCGTTCGCACCCTCTTCCTCCTCTTACTTCTAATGTGAGTAATTTCACATAAGAAGTAGTTGGCAAATGAAAAAAGAAACGCAGATCGGCAAATACAACAATGCCATCGCCATACATGGGTTTTTATTCATTTGTCAATTGAAACTGTTTTTGCCCCATTTAGTCGCAGAAGACTTACAAGTGATGCATTGTTTTTTCCACAGGATATAAAGGAGAAGGCTAAAGAAACAAGAGCAATAAAAGTAGTAGGCTTTCGTCTTTTACTTCTTTCTCCCCGCCTCTATTGCATTGGATTTGCTGCAACCAAAATGGGCAAAAAGGTGCAGGTTGCATGAAGACCCAAGACTTTGACGCTTTGGGATAGTGGACAGCTGCGCGAGCCCTGCGCAAGGTCCCGTGAAGGCAAGCGAGATGCCCACTTCCCAGAATGGGATTGTTGGCAGTCGCTCGAGCCCCACATGAGGCATGAAATGCGAGCAAGCTATAGGTCAGCAACTTTGTTTTGTTCAATTGCTTAAAAAACAAAAGAGCCTCACGTGACATGTCAATGGCTGTGAAAGACATGGTCAGCAAATTTGGTTTTGTTTTGACTGCTCAGTGCTCACGAAAGTTGCATTATATATATATATATATGCAGAACATTTAACAAGATGTCGGCACATTTAAAGAGGATTGTCGGATGAGAGTTTAAGCGTGTCAGGTGAGATCATTGAGGCAGGTGAAGTTCAGCCAGGGTCCAACTCACTTAACCAGAACTAGAACCTATACCCTGAACCAAAACTTGAACCCACGTCCAAACAAGCCCTATAGGGTTCATATCTTTTTCGCTCCATACCTCTTCTCTCCCTCCGCCCCCTTCCAGACGCCGTCAACCTCTGTCCTTCGCCATCATCCATGGCAGCAAAAATCTTACAGATTTAGAGCCCCTTATGTGCCGTCACAGAGAAGCTAAGAGAGTGTAGATTATGCATTGTTGCTTGAGGTTTGCCTATTGGGGTTTCTTTTCCATAGGCCGACCACCTCCTAGTCGAAGCATGGCAAAAATCTGATACATCCTCTTGCTAGCATCAAATCGACGAGCTGCGTGGCCTCTGTTTTTCTGGTGCTATGTGCTTCCTTTTTTTTTGTTTGCGCCCAATTTGCTCTGTGTTATTAGTTTTGGGCTATTGGTGAATGAAATTAATGGAATTAAGCCAAAAATGAAAAGCACGCGCAGTTTTTTTTTAAAATTCTTCTATGCATTATTCAGCGTAAATTGTTGTTCTAATTATTTTATTTCACTTGAACGTAGTCTTTCTAGTTCTTTTTTTGTGAGATGATTATTGCATGCAACTTGTTTGCTTAAATGGTCTAGTTGCAATGTTGCATTTTTATGTCTTACGAAGAGCTGCTACCTACTTGCTTGGTGAAGGATCCAAAAAGGCGCCCAACTTCAAAAAAGCTATTAAAGCACCCTTTTCCAAACAAGCATTCTTGATGGCCTTGCTCCTTTAAGTGATCGTTTTAGGACGCTGAAGGTCTCTTGCCTATCCAAACTCTCCCTTTGTAGCTTGTACACACTGTTTAAGGCATGCATGGCATAATGACTTATGATATCATTCTTCTGAATTGTCTTCTCTTGTTCAAAAAAGAGAGGCTAATCTTTTTGTGCAGAACAAAGCTCTGCATGGCGATAAAGAACATTTATCGCAGGTGACAATTCTTTGAAGTCATTGTCTAGAATAGATTATAGCCAATATGCCCTGATGGTTCTTTCTGTTATGATATGAAATTAGTACCTAATTGATCCTCTCTAAAATGAGCATCTTAGACATTGTCGAGTTTCTATGTTTTTTCTTATATTAGGACTGTATATACATGGTTGTTTTGATGTTTGTTGAGGATGACGTGATTGTGAGTAGTCCAAGAGCTGTAGTTCAAGAAATGGAAGAAATGAGGGTAAGAGTTCTGGACAGAGTACTAATTTTGCACAACATATCATTTTTGAGCATAAGAAATTTTTTATTTATTTATTTTAGGTGCTATCCAGATTCTTTATTGGCGAAAGTTTGGTAAATCTTCAGTTTGGAGCTTAGTTGAAGTCTACATATTCCCCTAATAATTATTTAAGTTGTGTAGGTGATTCGAATTAAGTTAAGTGTTAATACTGCTGGTTTTATTTAGGTTCAGGGGGTTACATGGTATGTTATAGAGCTATGAATTGTTAGTCTGAATTGTATGTCCTAGGGATACTTTACAAAGAAGTTCTTCTACTTCCAATTCCTTTTTTTAATTTGCATCTTTTCTTCAGGTCTCACAGAGTCCATCCTTTAGCATGGGTAGTGGTATTCTTCACCAACAGAAGTTTCAGGTAGGTATATCCTGGCTTCTGCTCCTATGTTTCCCTAACTTCCCCTTCAATTTTGTTCTTATGGAATTGTGAGATGCATGATGGTTGAATGGATATACTTATGATGAAAGAAGCTGGGTTATTTTCAGTATATCTATAATGTCCTAGAAAAGTTTGAATATGTATTGCATATGTTAAACTGCACAAATCCGTTGATTGAAAAAACTTTAGTGGCCTCCTTTTCTTTGGTCACCAAGTTACCGCAACTTTTCATTTTTCAATAAAAATTGGTTCTTATTCGTATTAAATGCTGATAATATAGCATGCCTCTGCAATGTTCAAGGATAAGCCTGAATTTTTAAGTTCATTATGTTAGGCTATGTGGAGCTTGGTTTTTTATATCCAACCCGGATAGTACTGACCCAATTCAATGAAAAGTGTTTTACGGTTTAAATTGAGATTTTTTGTGAGGCTTAGTCCATGGAGCGGAGGCTTGGGCCGATAGGAGAATCTAGAGTTGCTTATAGCCTTATATACAAGTAGATATTTTGTTTACATAAATTTTTGTTTATTTCTATTTCTCATGTGATATTTGTTTTCAATTACAGGAATTCAAGAGGATGTTGATGTGTAAAAGGAGGAAGATTTTAATTGGTCCTTGTTTATTGTGTTGTATTTGAATATTTTAGTTGGTCCTTGCTTATTGTTATTTTATATTAGAAACTTGTTACTTTTTAGATTACTTGTAGAGATTCTTGTGTTTGTTGTAAAACATTATTAATCAATGATGAAGTATATTTTGTTTTATTATCTTATTCTTTAAGTTTTTACATCCAATGAATTATGGTTATTAAAATAAATTTGTATTACCAATTATAGGAAAAAAATTAGTGATGTTTTAAAAATGCTGGCACATAACCCAAAAAAAAATTCTGGCATAGACTTTTAGCGGTGGTGACCTGATTGCGGCTAAAGGCTGTTTTTTTTGTAGTGATGGGAAGGACTAACAAAGAGTTGAACAATTTAGAAAATGATTTACCCTTCATTTGAATTAAATTAAATGAAGACATATTCAACCTTGTAGGGTAGAATTTTCTATTGACTAACTTGACATTTTCCTTTGACATCTATTTTCTACCCTTACCAAACACAAGAGAAGTTGAAAATATTTTCAAAAAAGATATTTTCAGGCGAAACAAACGCAGCCTAAATCTCCAAATTTTTGAAATCAATCAATTGCATCCTAAAATAAAATCTAACGATCAAAATATGTCACAACTCATTTATAATACATGTGGAATGATTTTGATGGTCGAATCTTTTTTAGGAGGTGAGATAAACATGTCAAAAGGTAATAGTTGGGACCTATTTGAGATTGCTTTGATAATTGGAAGCAAAGTTACTTTTTTCTTTGAAAAAAAAAAAAACACACTCCAAGCCATGCAGTAATAGGATGAAGAAGAATCATTTATATCTCATTCATGAAAGAATCGACATTACAAAGGTGTATATATATACACTTAAGAAAATTCCTATCCGCACAAGCGATATGTCGAGCACCTGGCGTGTGTAACCTCAAGGTGTAGGGACCACTGACACTCGGTTATAAAAGCAGCCCAAGAATTACAACAGAATCACAACAAACAATATTTGAAAAGCTACGTGACTCAAGACTGTTCTTGAAGGGATGCTAAGGTGGAGGGTGACTTAGAAGGAGAAGATTGATCTGGCTGCTTCATAGGCACATCTCTAGTTAGTTTAATACACCCCATCAAGTCAAGCGGTGTGTCAACAACAACTAGACTCGGATGAAGAGTAATAAAATGTGCTAGAGGGAGAGGTTTAGTGAGCAAATCAGCAATCTGATCTTGACTAGAGATGAAGGAGACTTGAAAGAGTTTTTGCAGCCACTCGATCACAGACAAAGTGGAAATCGATATCCATATGCTTTGTGCGCGAATGCAACACATGATTTGGAGACAAATAAGTTGCGCCAAGATTGTCACACCATAGTGTTAAAGGAGAGCGAAGATAGATGTTGAGCTCACTAAGGAGGCTCTGCACCCATAAGAGATCGGCAGTGGCATTGGCTAAGGATTTATACTCAGCCTCAGTATTAGAGCATGCCACTGTACGCTCCTTGCGAGACCCCCAAGAGACTAGATTTGCACCAAGAAAAATACAGAAACCTCCGGTAGAGCGTCGGTCGTTAGGGCAACCTGCCCAATCCGCATCAGAGAATGCTTGAAGTGTAAAGGAAGAAGAGTGGCGAATGAGCAAACCAAAATTCAACGTCTGTTTAAGATACCGCAAGATCCTTTTGACAGCTTGTCAATGAGGAATTTTTGGGCAGTGCATGAATTGATATACCTTGTTGACAGCAAAGGTAACATCCGGCTGAGTAAATGAGAGGCATTGAAGACTACCCATAATACTTTGGTAAAGAGTGGCATCTGAAAATTCTGTTGAATTAGTCATGGACAGACGTATGGAAGAAGCCATGGGAGAAGAAATATCATTCGCAAAGAGCATGTTGGTGTGTTCAAGCAAGTCAAAATGTACTTGCACTGAGATAAAAGAATACCAAAGGAGAGGTATGAGACTTCAACACCGAGAAAATAGGTCAATGCACCAAGATCCTTAACAAGAAATGTCGAACTCAAAAAATCAATGAGAGCAGTGACGTTGGAGACAATGTTCGAAATCAGAACAATAACGTCAACATACACCAATGCATAAATTACAACCGAATGTTACCTATAGACAAACAAAGAAGGATCAAATTTAGCAGCAGAGAAGCCAAAATCCAGTAGACATGCACTCAGTTTAGCAAACCTAGCCCTTGGAGCTTGCTTAAGGCCATAAATGGCCTTCTGAAGCTTGCAAACATGGTTAGGGTAGTCCGGATGAAGAAAATCGAGAGGCTGAGACATAAAGACAGATTCGGCCAATTCACCATGGAGGAAGGCATTCTGAATGTCAATCTGTCGTAAGGGCCAGTTCTGAGCTGCAGCAAGACAAATAACAGTACGAATGGTAGTAGTCTTGACAACTGGGCTAAAAGTATCAGAGTAGTTGATCCCCTCACGCTAATGGAAGCCTTTGGCCAAAAGTCTGGCCTTCCTCCACTCAAGAGAGCCATCAGCATATTATTTGGTGTGAAAAACCCACCTGCAACCAATGATATTAGCAGAGGAAGGAGGGGGAACCAAGGTCCACGTTTGGCTCTGGAGAAGAGCTTAAAACTCACGGGTCATAGCCTCACGCAACTCAGAATGACGAGTAGTAGCACCATAGAAGTTGGGTTCTTCGAGTACCTTAGCAGTGGTGGTGAGACAGTGTTGGAGAGATGGATAAACGATTTTACCATCAGTGAGCACACGGGGTCCACTAGCATTAGTGTGAGACTGGGTGAGAATGGGAGAACGTGGAGGAAAAATTGGAGGCGGAGAAGGTGCAGGAGGGGGCACGGGTCAGTTGAAGACATGGGAGATAAAGGAGAAGAAGAAACAAAGAGAGTCGGTGTAGAAGAATGAGAAAGAGATGCAGGTATAGGCCTAAGTATAAAAGAGGAAAAAAAAAGGTAAAGAGACGTGAGTGGGAGAGGAAGGCATAGTGGGACACATAGAGGTGGAAAAAGGAAATAAAGACTCAATAAACAGCACATCACGTTAAATATATAATTTGTTCATAGGCACATAAAGACATTTGTATCCTTTGTGGGCCGAGCTATAGCCCAAGAAAAGGCAAGGAATGGATTTGTAATGAATTTTATGATTATTGTAGGGATGTAAATTATGCCAGTATTGAGAATCAAACACTTTGAGACATTTATAATCCAGTTATGTTTTGTAAAGTAATTGGTGGGGGGGATTTGTGATTTAAAGAAGGAGAGGAAGGAGATTAATAAGATAAATGGTAGTGTGAAAAGCATCAGCCCAAAACTTTTATGGTAGAGAGGCAGAGGCGAGGAGAGCAAGTCCGGTTTCCATAATATGATGGTGTTTACGTTCTACAGTTCTATTTTGTTGATGTGTGTGAGGGCAAGAAAGACGATGAGAAATGCCTTGCGGTTTTAAGAGACGATTAAGAGGACGAAATTCACCACCACAATCACTTTGAACCATTTTAATTTTAGAGTCAAAAAATCATTCAACGTGAGTCTGAAAATTAGTGAAAGTAGCAGTAGCATCTCCCTCAGAGGCAAGAGGATAAAACCATGTAAAACGATTAAAATCGTCAACAAAAGAGATATAATATTGAAAACTATCTTTAGAAATATAGGGAGATGGGCCCCAAACATCAACAAAAATTAACTATAAAGGAGAAACAGAACGATTAACACTATTGGGAAAGAGAAGCTGATGACATTTAGTAAGAGGACACTCTTGGCAAAAAAAGTCAACCTGAGAAAAAAGGGACGATAGACACTTGGAATGTAAAATGCGCTGGACCAGCTGAAGAAACGGATGACCAAGACACATATGCTTGCATTCAACAGAAGTCCTTTCACCAATGCAAGCAGAGGAAGAATTAGGCATAGGTGAGAGAAAATGGTATAAATCATTACGGGTGGGGCCTTGAAGAAGAAGCTTGCTGGTTTGTTTGTCCTTCACACAAAAATGAAAAGAGTGAAACCAAGTTTTTGGTAATAGAGGGAACACAGAGTAATTGACATAAAAGAAAGGAGGAGGAACCAACGTGAAGAGAGGATTCACCAGTGTGCGTGATGGGCAAACCAGACCCATCACCAACCCGAATTTGTTCAACACAATGATAAGATTCAGAAGAAATGTGAGATTTTCTAGCTCATTAGTAAGATGATTTGTAGCAGCAGTATCAAGATACCAATATGCGTCGGATGGAAAGGAGGAGGCACTGGTGTAGTGAGCAGCCATGGAAGCCGAAGCAGTATTCTAGAAGGCATGATTGAATCGATTGTAGCACTGAAGAGCTACATGACCAGTTTTGTTGTAGACCTAATAAGTGAGCTTCAAAGAGGCAACAGAAGAGAGCTGAGAAAACTACTGACCACCACCACGACCTCCGCGACTAGGGCCACCCCGACCCCGACCGCGATAGCCACCTCTTACTCTGTTGGAACCAGAGTTAGTTGTGAGGTTGGCAGATGTTTGTTGGAGGTTGTTTTGTAAAGTGTAATGTGGGAGAGATGACTCTCAAAGGTAAGCAGCAGGTTGAACAACTCAAGGGAGATAATGGGTTGAGAACGAGTGGTCACAGAGGTGACAAATGACTCATAGTTAGAGCCCAAACCAGTCAGAAGATAAGAGACAAACTCAGAGTTTCAAAGAGGTTCTCTGGCAACAGTGAGAGTGTCAGAGAGTAAACGGATTTTGTGATAGTAGTCGGAAATAGAGAGAGCCCTTGCGGATGCTAGTGAGCTGATACTGAATATGAAAAACTTTGGCATGAGACTGGGTAGTAAACAGGGTCTTAAGGGAAAGCTAAAGTTGACGAGAGGTGGATGAGGTAAGAACCTGAGCAAAAATAGGTTAGGTAAGAGAGGAGAATAAGGCAGAGAGTATAAGTTGATCTGTACAGTGCCATTTCTGGAAAGCAGGGTTAGGAGCAGAATCATCTCAGAAGGTGGAGGGAAGGGTGGGCGACGGAGAATAAACAAAGCCATCAACAATGTGATAGAGCTCTTGACCGTGCAAATAAGGGGAGATTTGAGCACGCCATAAAAGATAGTTATCAGCATTAAGCTTGACAGAGAGAATATGGGAGATATTCTGGGGAATAAGAGTGGGAGGAGATGAGACGAGTCACTGCCAGAGTTCCCTGAGTTAGGATTTTCTTGAGCCAAGCCCTGATACCATAATAAGATGAAGAAGAATTATCTATATCTCATTCATGAAAGAATCGATATTACAAAGCTGTATATATATACACTTAAGAAGATTTCTATCTGCACAGGCGATGCGTCAAGCACCTAGCGTGTGTAACCTCAGGGTGTAGGGACCACTAACATTTGATTACAAAAGCAGCCAAAGAATTACAACAAAATCACAACAAACAATATTTGAAAAATACGTGACTTTAGTCTGTTCTTGAAGGGCTGCTGAGGTGGAGGATGACTTAGAAGGAGAAGATTGATGTGGCTGCTTCGTAGGCACATCTCTAGTTAGTTCAATATACAAGTATTCAGTCCAAAGACGGGTTTATGACATTGAAAACGAACCTCATCCCTGCACACTGACAAGTGGCTGAAACCAAGTGCTATTTTCTTTCACCCAAGCCTGCACCTATATAGTATCCGATGGATAGCAATTTGCGTCTAGTTCCAGAAAATAATTTACGATGTAAAAGCAAGAAAAAAAATGAGACATGAAAATTAATGCAAGAGGCAAATATTACCATCTAGAACTAGACCATACATGTAGACTTGCATTAAAATGAAGTAAAGATGCTAAACACATGGACAAATACTCATGTATTTGGTTGGCATCTATGTCGGATTACGAAGTACTTTGCATGTAGGGATAAAGGAAATCCATCGTCTTCAATCTCTTCAATCGAATCCTCAAATTGAAATGCAAAAGGCTCAGTTACAAGTTGATCTGCAAGAAGCCTTAAAGAACTAAGAGCAACTTTAGAGAATCAAGTCTCACACTCAATGGCTTGCCACTTCGGAGCTTAACACACGGTTCTTTCATCTATCCACCCTTATTCACAGGTGCAGAAACTGTATCAAAGGTTTAAAAACTGAGAACGGAAGGTGACTAAATAACAGAGAAGACATTGGTGCTTATTTATGTTCAAATTTCCAGACTATCTTCTCCACCTCCTCCCCTGCTGCTCCAGGTGATATCAGCAATTTATTCTCTCCCATTATTTATGCTGATGATAATGACTTTCTATGTCGTGTGCCTGATGAAGTTGAAATTCTATTTGTTATCCAATCCATTGGTGCATCTAAGGCACCCGGGCTGGATGGTATCTCAACCTTGTTTTACCACACCTACTGGTCCATTATGAAATTTGATGTTGTTACCACTGTCTGATGTTTTTTTGCATCTAGTTTCCTCTTGAAATCCCTCAACCATACTAATATTATGCTGATCCCAAAAAAGGACAACCCTACTTTAGTCTCACTCTATAGGCCTATCAACTTGTGCAATGTCCTTTACAAGACTATTTCTAAAATTTTAGCCATGAGACTCAAATCCTTCCTCCTAAAAATTATCTCTCCTATACAAACAGGTTTTGTGCCTAACCGCCTTATCCAAGATCAAAATTAAATTCTAGCCCATGAGCTCATGCATATCATCAAAAACAAAAAAGGGAAGGGAGGGCTTATGGCTCTTAAAATCGACATGGAAAAGGCCTATGATAGGGTGGAGTGGCCCTTCCTTTCACTATTACGAAGTGCGTGGGTTTTTCGAAAATGTGGATCCATTTGATCAACCAATGTGTTTCCACGATTTCGTACTTGATCCTTTTGAATGGATCTCCCTTTGGTTATATTCACCCTCATCCAGGGCTCCGTCCAGGAGACCCCATCTCACATTTATTTCCTTTTCATCTTATGTGCTGAAGGTCTCTCTAGAATTCTTCTTTGGGTAGAGAATGAAGGACAACTCAAAGGTGTGAAGATATGTCGAGATGCCTCTCCTATATCCCACTTAATGTTCACCGATTACCTCATTATTTTCAACAAAACCAATCTTGATGATGCTGCCAAAATCAAGGATAGTTTTCAATGCTACACTGAGTGGTTGGGTCAAATAATCAACTATGCCAAATATGCTATTTTGTTTAGCCCCAACCTAGAACCATAATTGAAGTCCATAATATGCCATGGGGTTCAATTAATATGCTAACGTTATGGTGCTGAGAGACGGTAGACATTCAAAATTCACAATTTGATGGCTCACAACACGCCACCTCATTTAAAATGAGGAGACCCACTCACGACCCGTGTAGAGGTTGACCCGTTCTCTTCATTTCGTGTTGCCCAGTGAGTCTTTGTTCTGTGTCTTACAGAGAATCAATATAAGAAGTTATTTTTGCTCTGCCTCTTAAAGAGAAAGGCTGCTTATAGTTATGATTAAAGAGAAGGGCTGTTTTTGGCCTTCAGGTAATTGATCAAACTTTGTTTCTGTGGGTGTTGTGTGAATCTGAAAAGGCTTCTATAGAAAAACTTTGTATCAAAGAAACTCACATAGACCAACAAAGGCTTCCATAGCTCAGTAAAGGCTTCCATAGAAATTTCATTCCATGTCTGTGGACAGCCACCACACTGAACATACCCATACAACCAAAAATCAAAACCCACCACGAGATATCCAAAGAAAGAGTCACGCCCACAAGATAAAAATCAAACACAAACAAAAAGCCAACTGGTAGTAGCAAGAAACAGCAGACTAAGAGCACAATCCATGACCTTTGCAGAATCGTGTCAAAACGAAATGAAGAGAACGATGGGTCTGGGCAAGCTGTGTGATGCAAAATGAAGAGAAGTTGGCGAGTATACGTGATTTGAATTTCCGGGTCAGCCTCAAAACGAGTGGGGAGATGGGTAATCGGGTTGAAGCATTTTAAATGTCATGCTCGTCTCTAGATCACCGGATCTCTAGCTTTGGATCCTCATCGTCGATCAGCACCGCTCAGCACTCTAACACTCAACATAGTAACCGAACCCATATGCCATGCAGTGGGAATCTGACAAGCTAACAATGGGGGGGCAAATATCTGGGCTTGCCGCTCCTCATTCCAAGGTCGAGAAAAATGGCTTATATTGAAGTTAAGGATCGAATCTTACAGAAACTTGACGGCTGGAAAGCAAAGTGTCTATCCCAAGCGGGTCAACTCACCTTGATCAAGAATGTTGTTGCTACTATGCCATCTTACTCTATGTCAACTTTCTTTCTTCCCAAAGGTTGGTGAAAGGGGCTTGACTGCCGGTTCAAAGATTTCTTTTGGGGATTTCAGAACGATCAAAGAGGTTTTACACCCTTTGCGTGGTCATCCATCTGTCAACCCAAGGAGCTGGGAGGCTTGAGACTTCGACATCTATTTGACACAAACAAAGCCCTCATATCCAAACTAGTCATGATGACTAAACCAGAAGCACTCTGGGTTCGTACCCTTTCTGCGAGGTACCTAAAGAACTCTAGTTTTTTTTAGGCTATTAAACCAGCTTCTAGTTCGTAGGTGTGGCAAGGAATTCTGGCAACCTAAGAGTTATTACGAAATGGAGTGATTCCTGTTATTGGAGATGGGAGTCAAATTAACATCTGGACAGACCCGTGGGTACCGGATCTACCCCAGTTCAAAGCTCTTGCAAACCCGTCCAATGTCAATGAGACTTCACTCACTAAGGTTTAAGAGCTGTTTATTTCCCCCACCCCCTCCTAAGATGTGTAACATAACGCTCATCATTTCTCAGTTTTCCCCTGAGTGTGCTCTTAACATTCTCAATATTCATATTAATGAACATGTTCCCAAGTACAATTCATGGAATTGATGAGATGTCTTCTCAAATTAACAGTATATGGACAGACCCAAAGTGGGTACCGGATCTACCCCAGTTCAAAGCTCTTGTCAAACCCGTCCAATGTCAATGAGACTTCACTCACTTTGGTTTAAGAGCTGTTTACAAGCCACCTCCCTCTTCTAAGATGTGTATGGAAACGCTCATCATTTCTCAGTTTCTCGTACCCTTTCTGCGAGTACCTAAAGAGCTAAAATTAGTTCGTAGGTGTCATTCTCAACCTAAGAGTTCGACCTGTTAAGATGAGTCAAATTAACATCTGTTACCGGAGTTCTTTGCATACAATGAGACTTCATGGATGCCAGATGTGTAACATAACGATGGAGTGTGCTTTAAGAACATCCAAATACAGGAACAGCCTTCTTCATTACCCAAAGAAGCAGATTTCACCGGAATGTGTCTGGGGCATCCTTTAATTGGAAAAAAAAGCTTTGGTCTGTTAAGATACAAGCCCGCCTCAAGCTTCTTCTATGGAAATTGGCAGCTGGAGCCTTACCAGAGAGAGGTAAAATGTTTTTCCTATATGACAAACTGCCCCCGGAGTTCTTTTTATGCCCCTTATGCCAGCGTGAGCAAGAAGCCATTGAACACCTTTTCATTAGTTGTCCCTTTGCCCAGATCTTGTAGTTGCATGCCAAGTGGCCTCTAAACCTTGACCGTTTGCGAAATTTGGAAATCCATTCTTGAATTTCGTTTCTCATGAACTCTTCATCCTCCTTGATGCTTGACCATGTTTCCGAAAGGGACTTCCTTCTCCAGGCTGCTGTTATTTGTGACTCCATTTGGTACTCTCGGAACCTCATTGTTCATCATGACAAGTCTCTAAGCATTCTTGAAATGGTGAGGGATATGAAGAGAAGACTTGTAGAACACCTTGCTGCTTGGTCAGATTTTGAGGCTGTTCTCCAGACTAGATGGAAGCCCCCTCCTACTGGTTATGTTAAGGTAAATTTTGATGCTGCCATCATGCCATGAGAGGCAGCACGGCTTTTTTGGGTGTTGTTTGTCGACCTCCTGATGGCGCTCCAACCACTACAAGAAAAAGGCTCTGTCGCAACCAAATTTTTGCCCACCAATTAATTATGGTTGCCAATAGTTAACTTTTAGCAACGAATCCTGAAAATTCATTGCTAATAATACTTTTTGCTGCGAATTTAAGTTGGTAGCTATTTTTTGTTGCAATATATACATTAGCAACGAGATTATTGGCTGCTAAAAGTTAAACAATAGCAACCAACATTTAATGGTCAGAAATGATGACCCTTTTGCAACCAGTCAAAGATGTGGTTGCTAAAAGTCATAGAATTAAACAGCAGGGGAGACAATTGCCAGTAGTCGCTGCCTTTGCATTCATTTTTTTTTTTTTTTTTTTAAAAAGAGTTGGGACCCACACCTAAAAGTTCTAATTATTGGTTGCTATAAGGCTGCGTTCTGACTGAATATATTTTTATGCAAAATATTTTCAAAAAATATATTTTTCCTCTACTATCGTAACAAAAGAAATTTAAGTTATTTTCAGGTGACTATTTTTTCTATATTCTATCTAAATATCTACTGTTTTTTGTCAACTATTTTTTATTTACTATTGTAACAAAAAAACTTAATTTATTTTTCAGTTGACTATCTTTTCTCTATTCTATAATAACATAACTATCTACTATTTTCTCTCTACTAACAAATTAAAGCCTATCTTTAAATTTAAATTCAAAAAAGGAACAGAGACAAAGCAAAAGCTCTCTTTTTTTCTAATGCCAAGAAGTAAATTAAAAAAAAAAAAAGAATCGCACATCATGTTCAGCTCATCTCTTCCCCGTCTTTCTCTGATCTCTCTCTCCTTCTCCTTGTCCATCTTTCTTTAGAATTGAAGCAGCAGCTCGCGACCCACTCGTCTTTGCCCAATATAATATCTACCGATCAACTTAAATTTTGGGTTGTCAGCATTCGCAAAATTACCCAACTGGAAGAAATTGTAGAAGAAATTGAAGTGAGACTCTTCTTGTAGAAGAAATTCTGAGGGGGTATATCTGATCATCGAATACGGGTGAGTGAATTCCATGCTGATGTTAGTTGAAGCATTCTAAGAAAGAGATTTTGGATGTAACGTTCACTTATCTTTTTTCGGTTCCAAATAAGTATTACGCTCTTGGCTGCTTGAATTAGAGAGTAAATGGGGAACAACGTCGGAATTGGATTTACCCTTTTTCTTCAAAGTTCCTTTTTTTTTTTTTTTGTTTCCTTGTTTCCCTTAAGAGTTTAACATTAAAATAAATCTGGTTTATGGTTGTAATTTATTTTTTCTGCCAAAGAGCGCTCCGTTGTTGATTCATAAGCAGTAGTGTATGTGATATGATCTTAGTCTCAGAGCTGGCCCTGCTCCTCAGTCCTCCTCCAACCACTTCTCTGCAACACAGGGTGAATCGTGTCATTGTCTTCATATCTACTACGACACCATCCAAAAATCACCAAACTAGTGTGAGAAATTGTAGATTGCAAGGGCTTAGTTTCGTGACAAAGCTAAGATGGCTGTTGAAGGGGAAGTATTGGAAAGAGAGTCAGTTGGGGTCGATGATAAAGATTATGGAGTTGTTAGTGGTCACCATGTTGGAATTCTGTGCGAAAACCTTGAAAGGTCGCTCTAGTTCTATCAGAATATTCTGGGTGTTGAAATAAATGAGGCAAGGCCAAATGATAAGCTCCCTTACAGAGGAGCTTGGCTGTGGGTGGGTTCTGAGATGATTCATCTGATGGAGCTTCCCAATCCTGACCCCTTAACCGGTCGTGCTGAACATGGAGACCGAGATCGTCATACTTGTATTGCAATTAGGAATGTGTGCAGGCTGAAAGCAATCCTGGATAAAGCTGGTATTCCCTACACACTTAGCCGATATGGGAGGCCAGCAATCTTTACACGAGATCCAGATGCAAATGCCCTCGAATTTACTCAAGTGGATAACTGGAATCATTAAACATACACCGCATGAACTTGTAATGTCAAATGTATTCATTTTCCTGTTTTCTGAGGCACCAAACCTACAAGTAAATGTAATTGCAGAACTTTTATGTTGAATAGGAAGAAAAGCGGACATGCTTAAGAGTTAGGAAAGCATTTACACGACTACCCCATTGAGTTTGAATGGTGCTGAACTAAACTGCTTGAACCAAACTTAGTATTTCATATGAAGACACATGGCATCCCTCTTTATTAAAAAAAAAAAAAGGATATGATCTTAGTCTCGCAGACACGGTAGCTAATGCACGGATATGTTCTTTTTTCTTAATTCGAACTCCACTCTTGACAGTTGACACCCTGTTTCCGTGTGCTTCCTTTATCTGCTTCTGTTGTTCTTTATTTTTTTTATAATTATTATTTTATATTATAGACGAAACCAGAATCCCAAAACAGAGAAAACAAAAAGCATCAGGATGTAATACGCATAGATACCCTCTTTTTCCCCCTTTTTCGCTTCATTTTACTGCTCTAGCTGAGGATGCAATCTAATACTTTTTTTCTTATGTTACATGGTGCTTTTGTTCCTCCTTAGACTTTGGGATACTTAATTTATTATCTTCTTATTCACAATTCCTTGTGCAGTGTGTCGAACAAGTGCCGCACAAGATTTCTTTTTATGGGATAGTGGTAAGTGCATTTTCATCATTTTGCTCTCTCTCTCTCTCTCTCTCTCTCTCTCTCTCCCACACACACACAGACAGACACACCCTTAAGAGTAGTACCTAATTTCTCCAAGAACCTTTCTCACTTAAAGGTAGATAGGGCACCTTTTTCCTTTCTTAAGACCAGCATCCAAATGCACTTTTTAAGCGAATGCTTGTCTTTGTAAAAGAGGTCTCCATGTTTGCATAAGGGCATTGCAGGTTTCCTTCAATGCTTGACACCATAAATGGCATCATATAAACACCTTGCCTTTTCTGGACCATGAGAAAAATATTAACCAGAAAACACTTTTTATTTTATCTTATGCAAATACTCATTTTCTGGTATAAAGTTAAAACTCAAGCACTTTGGATATAAAATCAAATTAACCTTTTAGTACATTTTAATTTAATCAAGACTTCCACTTCTATTGACACCATCCTAGGATCTGGTTTCATATTAGATTTCGTATTCCGAGTACAAGTATGCTCAATTGCCCTTCTCAATGCAGGAGACAATATATTTCTAGGCTCGTGAGTATAACAAGATATGGATAGTGGATCCAAATTAGCGATAGGAAGTCCAGAATATGCTGCGGGTGTGAAGGAATTCATAAGTATAGCACAGTGCAGATGGGTTGAATCGAGTCAGATGTCGAATTTGTAACAACCGATACTACAAGGTGTGGTAGAAGGGCTTTGATAAGAATTATACACAATGGGTTTTTCATGGAGAGGATGAAGTGCACAGGCCAAATGATAATTCATTTTCTGAGGAAGTTGACATGATAAAGATGTCGATGAGATGGAAGAACTTTTGGATGATGTTTATACAGGCACATTTTTTGACCCTGATAATGAAGTGCCTTCTACCAGCCATGTCCATCAGCAAACTGAAAGCCCATCAACTGACTTCCACCAACTATTGGAGGATGCTCAACGACCACTTTATCCAACATGTCCAAACTTCTCGAAGTTGTCATTTTTAGTTAAATTGCTGCACATTAAAACTATAAACAACTGGAGTACCAAGTCCTTCGACATGTTGATTCTTTTGCTGAGAGATGCATTTGAGTCGGTGGAGTAGAATTGTCTAAGTCTTTCTATGAGGCAAAGCAGATTAGGAAAGGTTTGAGTTTCAATAATGAGAAAATACATGCACGCAAGAATGATTGTGTGCTTTTTTGGAAGGAAAATATTAATATGCAAGAATGTCCCATGTGGAATGAGTCTAGATGGTCATTAGATGCTGGTAAATCCAAAAAAGTTTCAAATAAGGTTTTACGTATTTTCCACTGAAGCCAAGGTTGCAGAGGTTATTTATGTCAAAGAAAACAGCTAAAGATATGCGGTGGCATAAAGAACAAAAGATCAATGACCAGACAAACATGAGACATCCAACTAACTCTCAAGTGTGGAAAGAATTTGATAAAGATTATGATTGGTTTTCCCAAGAAATGTGAAATGTTCGATTGGGACTTGCTAGTGATGGATTTAATCCATTTGGGAATATGAGTTTATCTTATAGTGTATGGCCAGTAGTTCTCATTCTATATAATTTGCCTACGTGGAAATGTATGAGAAGTTCGTACTTTATGATGACCTTACTTATTTTTTGACCCTGATAATGAAGTGACTAAACAGAAGCACTCTGGGTTCGTACTCTTTCTAATGCAAGGCAGCACAGCTTTTTTGGGTGTTGTTTGTCGTTGTAAAAGGCTCTATTGCGAAGCAAAATTGATGTTCGTTGTGAAAGGCTAGTGTCCACGGGTCAATGGTAGCGAGCCTTTTCTTGGCAGATATTGGTCGCCGAGTAAGATTTGTTGCGAAGACAAGATTTTGTCGTTGTGAAAGGCTATTGTTCACCAATCAAAGCTTACGAGGTCTTCAACGACTTGGATCCGTTGCAAAAGGGCTTTACCAACCAATTTGTATGTTTTTGCCAACAATAGTTGGCACTGTTACAACCAATATTTCTTGTAGTGAACCTATGCCTGGGGTGATTTTGTCCTTACAGCAAACCCCCTTCTAGCTGAATTTCGAGCAGCCCTCCTTGCCCTCTAATTGCTGCACCACCTGACTTTTTAGCCAGTTCTTTTCGAAGGAGACTCCCCTGTTGTTTGCCGTGCAATTTGTGAACCTGATTTCTTAAGGGAGGGACCTTTGGTTGGACTGCTGGATTCCATGAGAGCCTTACTTCTTGAGCATCCTGGCTGGAAGTTTATTTGGGCGCCTCCTCGTCAAAATCAGTTGGCTCACCTTCTCGCGGCTTGGATTTCTCGTCATTTTCGCTTTGGGTTTTTAGACCCCCTGTCGTTGCCTTTTGCTGTTTCTCATGTGGACTATTTCGAACCGCCTTCAGGCGTTGAGTTTTCTTTAATAAAGTTTGTTTGTTTAGGGGGAAAAAAAAAAGAAAGGGATGAAACTGGTATACACTACTTCATTTGGTCCATTTATTACTAACCTGAATCCAGTCCTATCTAATATTTTTTATGGTCTCTTGTTCTATGAATTTTATTTTGCACTGTAAACCACTCAAGAAGCTCGAATCCGCTCCCTCCACTCAAGGAGAAGCTCGAATTCGTTCCCTCCAAAGATTAAAGGGCCTTGGTTAGACAGTAAAAAGATGACAAGATCTTCATGGAGATCTAAATTGAATCTGTTCTCTCACAGTTCCCTTACCGACCAAGAATAAATTTCTGAAGAGAAAGGAGCAGAAATTCATTATCTCATTCATCACAGAGAGAAAAAAAATTCTTGTTGATGTTCGCAAGCTGTGATAGTGTGGAGCAACTCTTTCCATCGTCCCATCAAAGCGTGTTCAACGGGTCAAGGTGAGAGCCTAATGAAAATAACCCACAACCTGTCCACCCACATTTCTTTTAATCGCCTCCTCATGATCCAAAAGGCCATCTGGTGTCGTGATTACAACATAACCCCACTGCCAGGAGCGAGAGAGAGTTAAGGAGGTGAGCTTGATGGAAATAAGTTTTCATCCTTTGGCAAAATACATCAGCTGAACAAAGCAGAGAGCACTTCTTCCCCAAGCCCTTTCCACAATGGAAGGGTCAAGTGAGAATCAAGAATGTAAACAGATTCTTCAATATAAATGCTGACAAACCTGATGCGTTGGAAGCATACGCAATCTGTACCCTTCAATATCTCTAGCCTTGATATCCTGCCTGTAAGTGAGAGCGTGGCAATCATTAACCCTTCCTTGTAGTTCAACTGTTATCCTCCCCACTCTATGTGGATCATAAACCTGAAAATTCTTGATGTACCCTACGAGCAATGTTACCAAATCAGTCAGTCATCCTGTAACATGCAAAATATTAATGAATAGCCTTTCATGGAAACACAAGAAACAGAATATGCAGTCCCTGTTCTAACAAAATTGAGGAGAAAATGAATGTCTACAGCAGCTGCTCCCAACCAAGAATAGTGAAGTTGTAGAAAGCATGTTTCTGGGACCCTTCAAACTAACAGACAACTAACTACAAGTTACCAAAAGCAAATCTTAAACCATAGAAGAAAACATCCACCTTTATTTGAAATAGCTCATAGAAAGTCTTGACCTAGAAAGAAACACCTGTTCTAACATCATACCCCTTAGTCAATCATAATAAGCTTGCAGTGATGCCCCCAATGCACTGTTACGTCTAACCCTAACTCCTACCCTGAGTGATTCTATAAATTCTCATGCAAGTAAATTAAGTACCATTCACCATAGGTCTCTAAATTATATTGCTTAATTATGTCCAGGTATCTAATTTAGAAAAGGAATCTCCAGGGGTTTCTAAGATTAACTGCTTCCCTACTGCTTTATCCATACTGTTTCAAACAGTAATGGAAATAAAGCAAGACAAGCCAACGAGGCAGGAGTAATGAAATAACAGTAACAAATTTAACAATACAAGGGGAAGTTTTGCTTAGGCCCATTTCAGCAGAGATATGTTACAAGACCAAAGAAGACATAATACCTAACACTTAGATTATCTATAATCTTTCCAGTCACATTGACACGGATAGCGTTAATTTGGAAAGCTTTCCTAGATTGACTAACCTTCGGACATTTCAAGCATGAGGCTCAACCAAGACCTATGTTTGTTTTCAACTAAAAAGGAAGTGAATTACCAAAAGCCAAAAAAAAAAAAAAAAAAAAAAAAAAGCAAAACCAAACAGAAAGGAATTACAAATTAAGAAGTCCCCGAGAAAGAACCTTGTTTCAGATGGTCAAAAGAGCTCTAGTTGCACTGACACCAACCAATGCCTAAGCAACTGTTTTTTTACTTTAAAGATATCGTAAGAAGAAGGTTCATTTGGCCAAATTCCTGTCTGGGAAAACGAGACTGACCTATGCCCAATTGCATCAGAAAGTCCTCCAAATAGACCATCTCACTTATGAACAGACCACTTACAAAAAAAAACTCATGAACAGACCAAAAAATTTGGTTTGAAGGCGAAAAAATAAAGAGATGAAAAAATAACATATCCAAGCACATGACTGCAAAAAAGGGTTCTGCTTTTCCGCAGAAGAATTTGAATACCATACACATAGATATCTATATAACGCTTTCCAAATCAATGAAATAATAAGAATAGCTGGAGCTTGGAAATGCTGCAAAAGCCTGGTAGTTATGGCACCATTGATAGTACAGAAGCAGAAGCACAAAAATATTGATTAAAGCTAAAGAGACTTAAAATCTTCACATTCATAAAGGAAACCCTAACAACCGTCCTAAGGATCTCAACACTTCAGCACAAAAGAATCATCAAACACCGTATTAAACGTAACATTACTAGAAATTATCCTCACACGAAGAAAACAGTAGGAAAACAAAAGAAAAACCAGCGCAGGTTTATAGATACTTAGTCAATTAAACCCGACCATTTCCTCAAAGCAGGGAATCGATATCACATCAGATCCTATTTTAACAATGTCCACACTAATTATTCACAGGAAAGCTATTGGGTCGGTGGAAACTCGCACTATATAAAGCTAATAAAGAAACCCAGATCGACACTGTTGCTATGGATTTACCTCGATCTTTCATGATCTTGAGAAAAGAAGACATGACTGTGGAGATGGGCTTCAACTCCACCGTTGCTTTTCCTCTCCGTTCCGCATTCACTATCGCTCTCAACGCTTCGTTCAATATCCTCCTCCCCATCTGTCTCCGCGCGTAAACCCTGAACCCCAATAGCTGCGGACACAGCCTGTTCAGTGAAACGCTATCAAGACAATAGAGTGGCGTTTCGGGTATTTCCAAGTGGCATTTTCGATATCTAAAAGAACGATAGGGATATTCGAAAATTTTCATTTAATTTATAATATAATGAAAATTATAAATAAAAATACGTGACATGACAGGTGTTTTAAAAATATATGACTTTTGAGAATTTTTATTATTATTTAATTTATGACTTATAATTTTTATTATTTAATTTATTATTGTCATTATAATTTTAATTTTTTTACGACTGGTATATACATGATTATGTATTAACACGTATATCACGTCATTAATTACTTTAAAAATTAAGCAAAAATATGACAGAGTGATTAATGACATAAATGTAATTTATAGGGGTGAACGTTTTTGGGCCGGGACCGACAGGCCCGAAACCGACTGGGCCGGACGGTTTAGGTCCGGCCCGGTTCGGCTGTCGGTCAACCCAAAACCAAGAACCGATCGGTTCGGTCGGTCTACGGTTTTGGGTACCCAAAACCGTAGACCGACCCGAACCGACCGGTATTTAAATGATTTTACCCCCTTCTTTTTTAAAACGGCGTCGTCTGCCTTCCCCCCACACAAACGACGTCGTCTGCCTACCCCCTCCCCCCCTTCTTTTTTGGTTCACTGAAAACGTCGTCCCCCCCTCCCCCACACAAAAAACCCTAGCCCCGACTCCCCCTAAGAAAAAAACCCCAGCCCCGACTCCCCCGATGCCCTAGCCGCCCCCTCCCCTCCGCCGCCCCGCACCCCTCGGCGTCTCTCAGCTCTCTCTCTCTTCTCTCTCTCTCGGCGTCTCTCTCTCTCTCGGCATCTCTCTCTCTCTCGGCGTCTCTCTCTCTCCGCGTCTCACGAGGTTCGGCGGTCGGCCCAACCGACCGAACCGGGCCGACCAGGTTCGGTGGTCGGCCCAGCCGGTTCTCCCAACCGTCGGTTCGGCCGTCGGTTGGGAGAATAAGAAAACCGAACCAGTCGGTTCGGTTTGCGGTTTGGGGCCAAAACCGAACCGACTGGTCGGTTTTCACCCCTACTACAAACTTTTAAAGAAAATTTTTTTAAAAATAAAAAATTTTACAACAACATCAAAATCTAAAAATTTCACACAAATTATAACACCTTTAAATCAATTTCAAAAATAAACATATATCAAATCTTTTATCTCCTCACTTCTTAACTAGTCCTATTAATTTTTCATTACATATTTTATCTCTATACTTTTTAACAAATTTCAATAAAAATCATTATACAATCAAATATTCTTAAATTATTTCGCTAACTTTGTACTATCTTATAAAAAGTGAAAATTCTCTGAGACTTTAATTTGAGAAAAAAACTATTTCAGCCTTTTTTTTTTTTTTTTTTCTAGGCAATTACAACGGAAATGTTATTACAGTTGAACAGATACTACAAACAGCCCCATATTGCATACAAACCGATCCAAGGGCGCTATTTCCTCTCGGCTTCATTATCAACTGCATTTCAAAAGCCAATAGAGTTCGCTATAACGATACTTCTCTCCTCCACCTACACTTTTTATATTTCATAAACTAGTTTTCAACTCCTTTTGCATTTATAAAAAATTAAAGGTACTCTACCATAAACATCCGAACTAATTTGGTCTCTACTAAACAATGTCTTCCTAGCTATATAACGCTCTCAACTGCGGATCCTCAGTTTAGAAAAAATACACTTGAGACGTACGTCGGACCTCACCAGCGACATAGAGGCAGCCTGCAACTGTAAGGATGGTGTTCGGCGCCGGCAATCATGCGAACAGAGCGTGTTTGCATTTTCTTCTACTACTGCTCTTCTCTGTGAATGTGGCTTTCTCTGGCACACTCGTCACTTCTATACCAGGCTTCGACGGTGACCTTCCTTTTAGACTCTACACAGGGTACGTTCCATGTTTCTCGTGTTCTATTTTGGGATTAGCATCATTCCATTCAGTCGCTCATGAAAAAGTAGAAAAACTTTTAGCATTTTCTCATATTTTTCATCTACGATCCGTTGCTTTATTTCTCAGGTACATCACCGTCGATACAGCCGAGCTGTTTTACTACTTCATCGAGTCAGAGGGGAACCCCAGAGAAGACCCTCTTCTGCTCTGGTATAGTGGTGGCCCCGGTTGCTCTGCTTTCAATGGCCTTATTTACGAAAACGGTACCTTTTTCCTTACCCGGTACTAAGCTGAGGACTATTTGTGAACCATGAATCCATGATTTCAGCAATTTTTGTCTATAAACTGTCCCATCAGTCCAAATCAAGCACATTAGCATATAAAATACTTATTTGAGATTTGAACCATGATTTAACCGGTAGGTTTACCAGAAAGCATCAGGGTGCCTCCTACTGTTAGTGTTGAGAATCAAAATCCAACAGTTCGATCCATCCACTATACGCATTTAGTCAATTTCAGCCAAATTCAGAGATACTTTTCTGTGCCCTTGTAAAATCTTGGTTGAATAGAACTGTTCCTAAGTGAAATGAAACAGAGTAATGCTAAAGCTTGTAATAATAATGAACAATTTCCCAATTAGAAATATATCTGTAATTCTCTCTTCTAACTGTACTTGTAGGTCCATTAGCTTTCAATATTACATCTTACGCGGGGGGTCTCCCACAAACATATTATTACCCATACTCATGGACAAAAGTAAGTGTACCTAAATTTCTTTTTTTTTTTATTTTTTTTTTAATTTATTTCCCTATGAACTCTATCTAATTTGATGCTTTTTGGTCTTGTAATTGAATGATGGTCGATAATTCCCCAGAGTTCCAGCATATTATATGTAGACGCACCTGTTGGCACTGGCTTCTCCTATGCTACAAGTCTAGACGCGTACCCTGTTACAGACTCAACAACAGCAAAACAAGTCTATCAGTTCATAAGGAAGGTGAGTAATGCTCTTACCGACTCACGTTAAAGACAAATAATTGGAAAATTAAGAGCTGTTTACGCCTCATGTCTCTGGTGATGGAAAGTGACAAACAAATTTTTTTCAGTATTTAAGTGATCAAGCTCTCCCCACTTATACTTTTCGGTTGTGATTGCAGTGGTTGGTTGAACACCCACAATACCTGCTCAATCAATTTTTCGTCGGCGCTGATTCTTATTCAGGCATATCCGGCCCAATAGTCGTCAAAAAAATAATTGATGGTAACTTTGTGATCTTGCTCTCACAAGTAAATTGGAGTTGTACACAGCTTGCGACCAATTTCAAAGACGAGTGACTCATAGATTTGGAACTTGTTTGGCTAAATTTTTGCAGATAATGATGCTGGAGTCAAGCCGCAACTGAATCTCAAGGTACACGTTCAAGATGCAGAACTTGAAAACACCTAAATAGCTTATAATACAGTAATTCCTTCACCACATTGATAGAGTTTTGTGAATGAAGACTTGAAAAGCTGTTTGTTTCGAAACCTTTCAGGGGTATATTCTTGGGTGCCCTCGAACTGATGCAACTATTAATGAAAATTCAAAGATAATATATGTTCATCGGATGGGGCTTGTATCAGATGAACTCTACGAGGTACTTCATATGGACTTTTAATTTCTCAATCTGATTATATGTTCCAATTGTTATATATGGGAGTTCAATTATGTGAGAAAATTTGAAGCTGTAAGGTTCCGCCATGTTTATCAAGGTGAGATTGGATTAATGATGTGCTTCTGCAGGCAGCAAAAGAAAGTTGCAATGGGAATTATGTTGACGTTCCTGCATCAGAAGCACAATGCTACGAGGATCTTAGATTACTCCAGATTGTAAGAAACTCGATTCTTTCTTTGTACGGCATGATCACTTATATAGATTTTGGAATTTAACACAGAGTGGGCGATTCTCTGAACTTGTAGTGCACTAAAAACATAAACACCAATCATATTCTAGAGCCTACATGCACATGGGCATCCCCAGGCGCACCATACGGAGAATCCATTCGAAGAGCTCTTGAAGAAGAATCGGATGGCTTAACCCTGTCATCCTCATCAGATAATACCGAATTTTTTTGCCATGTAAATCACTCTCCGTTTCTCTCTCTACAAATTTACATCTTTTAGTGTAGTACTGAAGTTTCTGACGAGTTGATTCGACGTCTTTGCAGACCTTTAGTTATGCACTCTCTTATGCATGGGCGAATGATATCGATGTCCGAAAGGCTCTTAATATCCGAGAGGTATTTGACTCACAAAACAAAAAATAATTGATCTGGGGGGGCTTATACGATATTATACTGGTGCTGACATATGTTTGGATTGCAAATCAGGGAACGGTATTTGACTGGAAGAGATGCAACGAGAGCTTATCATACTCATCTGATGTCTCCAGTGTCCTCGAATATCATAGAAATCTCAGCACCAAGGGTTTACAAGTTCTAATATACAAGTACGTTATACGTTTCCTTAGCTTTCACTGGATGAAACTAGTAAATCTTTTCCAACATATTTTGCTTCTATTTACAGTGGTGACCATGACCTAACAATCCCCAACATCGGTACACAAGAATGGATCAAGTGGCTAAATTTAAGCACCGTTGAATATGGTTGGCGACCGTGGTTCGTGGATGGTCAAATTGCAGGGTTAGTAGTATTAACCTCAAGACCTATTTGATTTTCCAAAGCACAAATAATTAATCACGTATGGCTTATAAGGGTCGGTTCGTTACTTCGTTTTATGCAGATACACAGCTGTGTATTCGAGCAGTGAAGGATACCGCTTGACCTATGCATCTGTAAAGGTAAGTTTCAAAAAGATCAATCATAATTATTGACAAAAGAAGAACACTTTGAGAAACGTTTTACAACATTATCTGGTTGTAATTTGTTCAGGGAGCGGGTCACTCGCCACAAGAGTACAAGCGCAGGGAGTGTTTTGACATGTTTGACAGGTTCATCCACTATTATTCCCTCTGAGGCATGCAGCTTCGAGATCGATGAGTCGTGCGCTGAAATTCCATGCGCTGTAATTTTCCACTAAATTGTTCTAGTCGAGTTGAGGTTGAAGACGATTTCTCAATAAATTACGATTTCACGTGGAAGTGTTTGCACATTGTAATTACGCAATAAAGGCATGACGACTTGTTAGAACAAAAGAACGTAGGTAGAACACGACCAAGCAAATTCATAGCTAATTAATTCTATCATCGTTTGCTAGATATACTTTTCTTCGAAGCAAAAACGATAAGACTTTCGGGCCACGAGCCCATTAGGTTTCTAGGTAACCCTAAAGGTTAAAATAACATATATATATATATATATATATATATATATAGAGAAGATCACAAACAGCAAGTGGGGTTGAATAAGATGAAAATTTGATTAAAAAAAAATCAAACGATGGATAAAGTGAATTTTTCAAGCTTTCTCCCACTAAAGTCTCAATTTCAAAAATTTCTTAGATACTACTAATCTTTAGAGCTACTCCTATGGCTATTAGTTCAATAATAATCCGATCTATGTGAAATGCAGAAATTACACAAATCTTGAGATTAATCAGGCACTTAAAATTAGCCCGAACACCTAATTATCCAAAAAAAAAATTATTCTCAGTTAGGACTAGAGCAAATAGCATTGGTTTTTCTTTCCATAACAACATAAAAATTAGTCGCCCATGGGAATTTATTTTTCTTTTTTATTAGAACTTTTTTCTTCATTGAAATTTGATTCCCCTTTTTTTTTGGTTAAATTTTGAATCGCATTTTTTACATCACTGTACGAGTCTCCAAAAAGAGAACCGTAACGGTATGAATTATAATGGCTTAATTACTTCGGAAGCCCTTGTGGTATTGAGTTGTGACAAAATAGTTTCTGAGGTATCACTTTCTATAAATTAGTCCCTGTGGTAACCCCTTTTGTTAAAAATAGATCCTTCCGTCTATAGGACATCAAGACACTAAGGGTAGATGCTGACATGTCAATTTTTACATGTTAAAAAGCCAATAAGAAAAAGACACGTGTCCCAATAATCCACCTCAATATAAAAGTTTTGAGTTTCTTTTAATTTCTATTTCCAACGCAGCAAATATGTTACACTTAAAAAACAAAACGAAAAAGAAACTGATTTTTCTCTACATCGGTGTGTACCCCACCAACCCGATACCTCCACCCTTTCCCACCGATACCCACGCTAAAATAGAAACCCTAACTTTTGAAAATCCAATGAATACGATAGCACTGTGGTACAAAAACGAATCTATCTACCTAGGTGGTGTGTGGTACTTAAAGATTAACTAGGAAGATCCACTAAACCTAGATGGATCTTTCTAAAGATTTGGATGTGAATTCGTTGGTGTGGTGGTAGTGGTGTTGATCAAAGAGACAATTAGATCAGAGATCAAAAGAGAGGGAAAGGGAGAGAAGAGAAAGCAAATTTTTTTTTTTTTCACATGTCTATACTGCTCTATTTTCACGAGGAACAAAATCAACTAGAATGGAAGAGAAAAACAAAGCCTACTCATGGTTGAGACAAATCTGGGGGCAATCACAAAATTTTTCCTGTCAACTTCTTATTGCACAACAAAACTAAGCTATTTGCTTCTTGTTTTTTTCATTCAAGTTTTTCTCAGCAACTTACTTTATGCAACTTCTAAAATAAAATTTGCAGGTCTCAATAAAACAGCTCCAAACAATTTCCGTAAACGATCCAAACAATTTTTCCCGTAAACGATCCAGCAGACATCGGCACTGTGACGACGACCTTGCTGAAAGGGTCCTCAATGATGACATGGGCCGTGATAGTCATGCATGGGAGGATAGGTGCCAAGATGAGGCGGCATTGGCACCTATGGGCACCCTTGACACGCCCACCGCGCGCGCAGCAAGAGCACCACAGCCATGCCATGGCATCAGCGCACGCGCGCGCAAGCACAGCGCCCCAGCAACCCTGACAAGGCATGGCGCCCCAGCAACACCCATGCCTGGCATGCCAGCCAGCCGGCCACAGACATGCCATGACAGCCCATGGCCTTGCCATGACACGGTGCTACAGCAAGTCCTTGGCCACTAGCCAAGCCAAGCAAGCACAGCGGGCCAACAGACAAAGGAGTGCCATTACACAGATGGCCACCACCAGTGGCGGAGCACCACCACCCCTACCGGTGCTAGGTGGGGAAAGGAAGAGGAAGGGCCACAGAGTCGAAGGAGCACCACCACCCATGGAGGTGCAAGCAGCGGCGGCGGCGACGGCAAGATCCAGGAGGTATCTTAGGGATTAGTTTCCTTTCTTGTTGAGATTGAATAAATCATATCTTCTAGATTTAGGGATCCTTTCCTAAACTCTAGAAGATTCCTTTCCTTTGAATTTATGTTGTACTAGGCATGTAATATCAAATCTACTTGATTGAAGGATTGATTCCTAAAGATCGGTGATTTGATTTAGATTTGATTTAATTGTGATTGTAATTTGATTCCATTAGGGTTTGTAAGCACCTAAGGATGTCTATATAAACACCTTAGGTGCATTAGAGTTAATCATTCAGAGAATTCAGAATATTGATAATAGTAGAGTCTTGGAGAGCCTGAGTGCTTTTGGAGAAGTTTTGGCCAAGCATAGGCACGTGTATGCTAAGTCGGTTTCAAGGCTAATAACCTTGTTACTTGGGATTCATTTAGGCTAATAACCTAGTTTGGGTACCCGTTCTTGGGCTAATTAACCCTTGATCGGGATTATTCTTGTGTTCTTGTGGTTCTTGGGCTAATTAACCCTTAACCACATTCTTCGTTCTTCATAATAATATCTCAGTGTTCTTCATTTGTGTAGTTAGATCCTATATTTCAGCTCGTGTGATGCCAAGAACGGTTTAGGAGGATCGATTGGGGTGATCGCGTTCGAATCACTTGGCGAGAGTTGGCATTGTTAAGGCGGCCTAGACCGGGGTCCCTAACACTTGCACCGAGGACGACGACGTTTGAAAATAGGATGCACCAAACTCTGGCTATGTCAAAAGTGATTTGGAGATTTTTAGAGAAGTGTCGGGAATGTGGGGTTAGGTGCGACAGGATGATACTTGGTTCTTTTTATTTTTTTTAAGGGAAAATTACATGGAGCTCATTGGGTTTTAACCCAATATCAAAAGCCCTATTGGGTTTTAAAAAAATCTCAAAGTCCATTGGGTTTTTCATTTTGGTATGAAAACTAACTCAAGCCAACTCCGTTATGGATATAAACAGAGCCCAATTCATTAAGTTAAATGTCAGTGCTAAAATCAATCACTAGCTGCCACGTGTTTAAAATTCCTTATTTGCTTCATTCAGTCTCTCGTCTGCCACTTCATATTCAATGTGATACAAAAACTAATTCCAACGTGGCATGCGGCGTGATAGAAAGGAAACCAAATGGAGCATACAAGGAATTTTAAACAAGTGGCAGGCAGTGATTAGTTTTAGCCCTAACATTTAGCTATGACAGACGAGAGACCGAATGAAGCAGACAAGGAATTTTAATCACGTAGTCGACAACAATTGGTTTTAGCCCTGACATTTAACTTAAGTAGACTATACTCCATTATCTCCAGTAACGGCGTCGGCTTTTTTTAGTTTTCATACTAAAATAAGAAACCAGTGGGCTTTGAGATTTTTTTAAAAAACTAGTGAGACTTTTGATATAGGGCAAAAACTTAGTGAGGTCCGTGTAATTTTCCCTTTTTTTAAAGTGTTGACAAAGCATTTGATTTGGGCTTCTGAAAGAAGGGTATAATCAGATGTGGTGCTGAGGTGGATTATTGGGACACGTGTCTTTTTTATTGGCTGCTGATGTGTAAAAAATTGATACGTCAGTATCTACCGTTAGTGTCTTAATGTCCTATGGATAGAAGGACTATTTTTAACAAAAGGAGTTACCACAGGAACTCATTTATAAAAAGTGATATCCTAATGACTATTTTATCACGACTCAATACCACAAGTACCCGGTGTAATTAAACCAATTATGATTCTCCAAAGATAGTAAAATACGTGTAATTACGGAGGTTAATTATTAGCATCAAATTATCAATAAAATACATACGAACTGCGAGGGTGCCAGCTCACCAGGCGACCCTGCGGTCCCATGGAGCCTGCATAATGCTATGGCCCACCAGCGCTCCGAAAACGTTTAAAAAAACGTAGAACACGTCAACATCTTGCTGAAAATCCTCTCTTTTCAAAAGGACAGATTTGTCAAGCTCTGAACCGGCCCATTGGGGCCAATGCGAACTTTTTCGCCAATATTTATATGGGGCCGCTCCAACCGTCAGTTCATTCCAACCATGACTCGGCGTCGCAGAAAGTAAGAAACTACTCTTCAAAGTCCAAAATGCAAAGGATTTTTGAAAGTCCATGGAACAATGAACATGTGCTGGGTGACAAATATAGATCGAACGCGTGCGAACGGTTATTATATTATTTACAACACGTGCTTCATGAGGTGTCACGCTCGAAAGGTTCCTTTTCATAAATGACTCCATCTATATAGACTTGTACTTGATATTCAATGTCTACTTGCAAAATTAAAGGTGCAACGAGCTTTCAATCCATGAGTCTGCTCTCTCTCTTTTTTGGGTAGTTTTTTTTCCCTTTTTTTTTTTTTTTTTGTATTGATTAATCACTTGCGGGTCAATGAGTGGTCACGTTTAAAATCCGATGACAAACAGTTAGGCGTTAAACAGTGACCTCCACAGAAATGCGGCGAAAACAATGGTACTTTGTCCAATTGGAAAGCAACCACACCATTATATATATAATGTACATGGGTCTTACATTATTAATTCATGCTGTCACACTTTCCGACCCACCTTCAGAAAAAGAAACCCGTTAGCTTTGCACGTGAAATAACTACCCACCGATCAAGAACTTCTGTTAGACTGACTGAAATTCGGATATATCCTCGAACTTGTCTGTAAGAAACAAAAAATTTATAGCGAGAGAAGTGAGACAAAATATTTAAATGCTTCATCGTAACTTTATATCTATTTGTAGTAAGGTTTAATTAAGTTTATTGGTTTTCTCACTTATATTCAAAAAGTTACATTGAGGCTTTTATTTATAAGTCATTGGTTTCAATTGCAATGTGGGACTTTACATTTTTAAACTCACCCACCTTGAGTTTGGAATTATAAAATAGAAAAATAAAGTTATTGGAGATTCGCCGGATTGGTCGCCGGGCTCTGCCGGACGGTTGCCGAACTTTGCCGGATGGTCGCCGGCTCTGTTGGACGGTCGTGGGCTTTGCCGGATAGTTGCCGGGCTCTGCCGGATGGTCGCCGGATCGTGCCGCTCCGATACCATGTAAGAAATAAAAAATTTAAACTGAGATAAGTGAGACAAAATATTTAAGTGATTCGGTCATAGACCTACATCTACTTGTGGTAAGGCCCAATTGGGCTTATTGGTTTTCTCACTTATATTCAAAAGGTTACATTGAGGCTTTATTTATAAGCCATTGGTTTCAATTGCAATGTGGACTTTACATTTTCAACATTCCCCTGCAAACTCAAGGTGGACCCACCTTGAGTTTGGAATTACAAAATAGAAAAAATAAAGTTGCCGGAGATTCGCCGGATGGTCGCCGGCTCTGCCGGACGGTTGCCGGTCGGGTTCTGCCGGATAGTCGCGGGCTCTGCCGGATGGTCGCCGGATCGTGCCGGACGGTTGCCGGATGGTCGACGGATCGTGCCGCTCTGATACCATGTAAGAAATAAAAAATTTAAACTGAGATAAGTGAGACAAAATATTTAAGTGGTTCGATCATAGACCTACATCCACTTGTGGTAAGGCCCAATTGGGCTTATTGATTTTCTCACTTATATTCAAAAGGTTACATTGAGGCTTTATTTATAAGCAATTGGTTTCAATTGCTCACATTACTTTAACAATATGAGACTTTACATTTTCAACATTGTCCAACATCACGAAGAACTGTAAGTGGGAAGAAATACAAAACTAGAGAGGATAACAGTGAATCCATCGATGGAACATATCATAACACTCCTTGCGTTTGTACTCATGTGGCGAGTGTCCAGCTCCCTACACAAATTGAAAATTATTCTAATTAATCGTTTAGATCAGTGAAGGTAATTGAAGCTAAAAAATTCTTCTTGCCTTCACAGTTGCGTATGTCAAGCGATATCCATTATTTGTATATTTCATCGTGTACCTTATATATAAGAGAAACAACGCAAATGATCAGCGACAGAACGCAATTGATCAGTGATCACAATAAAAGGGGCGTCAGAAATTAATGCTAATGACGTTGTATATAGATAGGTTAGAAACTAACCCTGCAACTTGACCGTCGACGAACCAAGGTCGCCAATCAGTATCGAGAGTCAGTTCTAGAGAAGCTATCCATTGCTCTATAGCGAGATGCGGCATGAGCAAGTCATGGTCGCCACTGCGGGTGGAGAGTCAATATTAATGGGAGCTCCTGTAAGTAATATCTAAAAACCAATTTTATATAAAACAAACCATATCTTGCAGCAGAAGTTCCTACCGGCCGTATCTCACTATCTTTCTAAACCTCTAGTTTGTGATTGTCAAATGCAAACCATTTCTACGGCTAAAAACTACTACATTCGAATATATAGGAACCTGAAAACCAGGATTTGCAAGCCTGACTCAATGAGATTTTTGTGATAGGGGACAGCGTCGGTGATGTCATATTCGTACACCGTGGTTCGCAAGGTAAGGTTGCACCTAAAGAATTCTTTCGCCGTTCCCTGTTGTCATAAATAATACAAATTCCTCAAAGGATGAGTAAATCAGTAAATCAACTACATTTTCGTTGGACTTTAATAGCCAGATCAGTTACTGCATATACCGGTCGGACATGGAGAGCATCTTGAACACTTCTATAATTTGTCCATATGTCAGATAGCAAATACTCAAAATTCTGCCAAGTACAAGCGATGGGCAAAGAAATCGGAATTAGATGCCTCATCTTGCGGTCATACATCAGAGGACTGCACGCGCAAAAGGGGGAGAGAGGGAGAAAGGGCAACTTACTTTGCACCAAAAATCACCTGTTCCAGGCCATGGAGGAATAAGATTGTCCGAGTTTTCTTTTAGAGATCTTCGAGCGATTTCTTCTGATGCTTTCGGTGATAAGGTAGCACATTTGGGTTCCAATATACTTTGTTCATTTATAAGCTCTGTGCACTGGTTACTCAGAATATATAGGATCATTAATTTTTGCTTCCAATAGAATTCTCTCTTAAACAAAACTGGTAATCCATATATACCGAACCTGAGTTATTGCAGAAAGTGCCTCTGTGCAGTTCGCGTTGGTTGGATTGACGTAATTCCCATGGCAACTAGTTCTGGCCGCCTGAAATAATACAGAATGTCAAAACCAGACAACTAGTTTGAGCCCAGTTAGGCCTAGTTAGTCAGTTGTATAAGCTCCTTATCAAGAGGCGTACGTTGCAATTACTACCTCGTACATGGCATCCGATATCAAAGCCATCCGGTGTTTAGTGTCTATTTTTGCGTTCGCTTCGAGATCTGTGTTTGTATGCGGACATCCAAGAAGGAATCCCTGACGATCGTTTTCATTGCCATAATAAGCGAATAGCACAAGTGGAAGAAGAAAAAAGAGAGGATAAGATAATCATTCAAGTCCACCAAGTGAAGTTGACATATATACTTTAAGATTCACACGCGGCTCGATTCCTGCTTCATTGCCTGCATGCACATCAACGAAAAAGCTACAGGTTTGAGTACGCGATTCAAATAAGTAATAAGAGGAGTTGATTTCGCTAGATAGCCATGTAAGCTCAATTAGATGCAGCTGGTTTCCAAAGCAGCTTACCATTTATTATATTTTGAGCAAGAGGTGGAGTAACTACTCCTGCGTATGAATCGCTTGCAAGGTAAACCGGATTGGTAATGAAGTCCGGGTGATTGCCCAACCACTGACTCAAAAATACAACAAATATAATTGCTAAACACAATTCTTTTGTGGTTTTCCATATATTTACAACAGAAATGGAACTGAGCTCGAATTATCTCACACCTCAAGTATCAGCTCAACAAATTATTGGGCAAACAACGTAAAGAATATACCCACTTATAACCAGTAGGCAGTTGGCACTTATTCTTCTTTTCTTTACCCTCAACAAGTTTCTAAAATACGTGACATTACATAAGCCTTGAGATTTGTAAAAGTTTAAGTCTTATGAATTGATTACATCTATTTCAAAATACAAATAAATTTTCGAACCGAATTAGCTCTGTACAGCTCTGTAGTGTCAAGTACGTACTGTGTCATATCGATATACCTATCGATAAAGAGATCGGCACTTCCACCGTGCATGGCAGGGGTTATGAACCTGATATTCTTTAGCTCGGTTTTTACAGCAAATCCCGTACCCCTAATTAATTAATCTACTAATATTTACTTACAGATCTTAGAAATTCATCTGCTTGTCTGGCTGCTATACTGTCCGATGCTTTCCAAGCTTCCTTGGTGGTTGCATATGAAAAGCCAACACCGACAGGCAGATCAAGGAATATGATGTTGGCAGTCTGGAATAGCACATCACTTTCAGGTTGGAAAAATTATTTTACCAAGGGAAAACTTTGGGCGTAAATTCTTGTCTAGGCCAATATGGAAATGAAAAATTGCAGTTCTTCTAAATTCTGTACCTTTGTCCACGCGTTTGGTTCATACATCAATGTTGGTAAGCCACCAGTGTAATCACTGATATTGAACTTCAAAGGGCCTACAGGAAAACACGAACTCATCAAGGTCAAAATCAGCTCAAGTTTCCAATTCGACGGCACTTAAATCCAAATAACTCATAAATCGTAGAGATGAAATGAACAATATGCATGCTACGTCATGCTTTGCATAAGATCAAGGAGAGGATGTAGAAATTTAAAGTCATATCCGTCTGGTAAAAAAATCCATTTAAACCGGAACAACCAGGACCCCCATTTGTGTAGGGTAAAAGAGGGTCAGCCCCCGGGTTCCCTTCCGACTCGACAAAATAGTAGAACAATTCAACACCGCCGACACTTACGTATCTTCGTATATGTAAAGCCCCGTCAGTACCATGATACCCAATCAATTAATCCGTACAGGTACTATAATACGAATTCTACATCCCACAGAAGATATCAGAGGAAGAGAACTAAGGCATACCCAGTTTCAAGTTTAAAGGGTAATTCACCGGGGAAGCCAGGAAGGGTCTTGACAATCGAATGAGAGACTGCAACGCCTGAGACAAACAGTAGAAGTAGCAACTGCCAGCATGCCGCGTTTGCTATGGATCCCATTGTTTCTAGAGGCTTTTTGGTCCAGCAGATCTTCCTACCAGATAGTTAACGTATTATATAAGCTTCAAATTTGAGTAGACTGCTAGAATATGTGCTGCAGTGACTTGTATGTTAGTTATGTTCCTTAGTGATTGTACATTGTTAGTTGGTTAGTTAGCTGCACACATACTATAGATATTTTGGCTCACTTGTAAGGAAAGTCAGTTAAGTGGAATACAAGTTGAATACATAATTCTTCTTCTTGCATTCTGCGGAAGTTCTTGATTGGGGTTCTGTAAAAATACTGTCACTGGGCTGTGTAATCTTGATCTTGACATAGACACTGATCAGCTGTTTGATATTTATTGCAGGACAAGGTAGAACAATGTCATGAGGAAGTACGGTGAACGTCGGAATGAAAATTCTATATAGAGATCATGAGTACTCCAGGAAAACAAAGAAATAAAAATATAGATGCAACGTTAATTCTATATTGAGTTTACAAGTTTTGCTAGAACATGACTCTCTAGACTAGCATATTATAACGGCAATTCATTTTCAGTTATATAAAGATTTTGTCGATGTAATAGTATTATTTGTTTTTTGAGGCGAGAAACTTCTTTCTTAGGAAAAAGATACAACGGGTGTAGAATTTGGTGTCCTTTGGCGGACAATGTACGAGAATACACCGAAATTTCTGGATTTCGCAGCCCAGCCCTCTTGGCAAGGTAATGGGCTTGATGGTTTGCTTGACGCGGCACTTGGTTAAACTGCCGCCGCAGCCAGCGGACAGAGAAGTACCTGCCGTACATCTCCGATTAAATTGGTTATATACCAATCTGGGTGGACCGCAATATGATCTCCAGGCTAGCGGGTCAAACATTAGTTTATATGCTTAATTTCAAGTGTCCCACCATGTAAAATAGGATAAAGATGCTGATCATTTGTGAAGCCAGGTCAATTCGGCCATGATATTGGCAGTGGCGGAGCAGAAATTAATATTTGGGAGCTAATTTTGTATAATAATAATTTATTATTTATTATTTAATCTAATAAAAATATGAAACATAAAAACATTTATTAAGATTATATTTTTAATTTAAGACATAATAATAATATTATTAAGTTATTGACTTAGAGATATGATAGGATAAGATTTTTCAACCTACTTGGCAGACTCAACCCAAGTGAGGTCTTATACCCTTAAATGAGGCCCAACGGGAAAAAAGCTCAAAAGTGGGTATATGGATAGATTTTCAAAGATCTCCTCGTTTGCAAGGCCATGTCCCATTGACCAAAAATCACATAAGCTTGCAGAGAGACCTGTTCTTATTAATAGCCAATCAACCCATTATGTGGGCAAGGAGGAAAAAGTTATTTATATAAAAGGGGTCTCCTTAGCTTAAAAAGGAGATAGATAGTAAGGAATAAAAAAGACTCATCTCCTTCTTCTCATTTTCTTATGATTTCTTACAGAGAACTCATTTGAGCTTCGGAGGCTGACCTATAGGGCAGCCCAGCTCACCCTTTCCTCAGTTTTGTAGGTGTTTTATCGTTCTCCGTGTTGGGTCTCTAGCCCAATGAATTTCTGTGATGGCTAGTCAAAAATGGCTTCATCAAGATATACTTTTGATTATCATTATTAACAAAGATAACGAATTATAGATAATAATTTTTTTCTTAAAACCCAAAATTTATAACATTCAATATTTTCTTCAAGTTACATTTGTAGAGAAAATAGAAAAAAAAAAATATGGATAAAAACAAGTGAGTGTTTGAAGAGCACAAGAAAAATAAAAATAAACCACACACATTATGAGTTTTATTGTTAATTATAATGTCACAAGAAACAAATTTTATCTAAAACCTTTGATTTTTTTAAAAAAATTGTTAAGATTCAAACTAAATCTTAAAAATTAAGAAACATGTTATTTCAAATATTTAAGGGACTTAAATATTAATTTTTGTAAAAACTATATATATAGCGACCAAATAGGGGTTTTAAAATTTTTGAAGGGGCTAAATCTTAATTTTTGTCAAAACCCTGCAAAGAAACTAAAGGGACAGTCGGGTTTTCAAAAAAAAAATTTTGGGTGGGGGTGGGGTGGGCATGTCCCTGCTGGATCCGCCATTGATCATTGGTCTATATCATATTCTATCCTATAGGCTTCAAACTTGCAGGCTTGTATTTACAAACCAGTAGACCCTCAGATGTAGGAGGACGTTTGATTAGGTATTTTTGGGTATAGAAAGTTGTCCACTTGAGTGCTTTTCGCATTTTGGTGCTGGTGCGGTCGATCCACCGGGGAAAAGGGATCGAGATGCTTGACGACTTCCTCCTCCGGCGCCAGAAACTGCCTTCGACGACGTGGTCTGTGGACCCGAGTAGATTTTGTGGGTCTTTTGACTCGGTTGTGTATGGCTAAGGCCGAATGGGTTGGATTGTAGCCTTTGAAGGCCTTTTGCTTTGTGGCAGTTAGGGCCTTAGTCATTGATGAACTGGGTTGTGGGGGCACCAATGTATGTTCTCAACATCTTGCTGAATAACAATATAAAAATTAATCTCGTATAGAAATTTACTTTTCTTTTTTATTGGACCTTTTTTCTTTATTGAAATCTGAGTACTTTTTTTTTTCGTTGGGTCAAGTTTTGAATCGCGTTTTTGAAATCACAGTATGAGTCTCCAAAGAGAGCACCGTAACTTTATGAATATGATTCTCCAAGATACGTGTAATTACGGAGGCTAATTATTAGCCTCAAAATATCAATAAAATACATACGAACTGCGAGGGAGCCATCTCACCAGGCCATCCCATGGAGCCTCTGCCTACTTCCATGGCCCACCCAAGCTCCGAAAAGCATTGAAAAAACGGCAAAACAAGTCAACGTATTGCTGAAAATGCTCTCTTTCAAAAGGACAGGTTTATCAAACTCCGGACCGGGCCAATGGGGCCGATGAGAACTTTTTCGCCAATATTTATATGGGGCCGCTCCAACCTTCAGTTCATTCCAACCATGACTCCGCGTCGCAGAAGTACAAGCTACTCTTCAAAGTCCAAAATACAAAGGATTTTACGGTTAGGAGAGCAAGTACGCACATGAAAATCTAGTTTTGCCCGCTTATAATAAATTGCAAACGCAACCGTCACTCACATGTGGTTTCTGAACTTCAACAATATTATAAACAGAGGAGTAATCCAATAAATATGAGAACGGGTTTAGACAATCTTTAAGATCCACGCCTACCGGACGTCAGACATTGAAGGTATGACTTTCTGCTTTGATACTGTCTGCTGGAAATATTTTTGAAAAGTAAATTCATAGATCACAAGATTCACACCAATTAGATATAGGCAGAGACAGATCTCTTGGTACTAATATAATCTCTGTCGCTTCTTGTTTGTCTTTTAGCCTGTATGTTTCTCCTTTGGCTGAGTCACTATGCATGTTCTTTGTCTGTTCTGCACCCTCCACGCTCCAAGGTTCCTTTCTTCTGCTAAAGAAAGTAGATGTATTTCTGTAGGTATAAAACAATTCGGTGACTTCTTTGAATGTTCAGTAAGTGTAAGGCTGGGAAAGAATTGAAGATGAGTTATACCAACCCGATTCATCGATAAGTCAATATTGCACGTGCCTAATTTATCCATTTATTCAGTTGTGCGAGCAGACTTTTCAAGGGCAGCTCCAAGTTGGTGGTCCGGAAAGTCGTGGGAGAGGCGAACACATAAAACCTTAAACTTTTTTCAAATTTGCATAGCCATATTACCCTGTAGGCCACTTACCAGTGAAGGGCTTGTGGAGCAACTTTGGTAAACAATAAGATGTGTTCACAGCAAACAGGTTTGTTCAATTCATGCAGAAGAATTCACAAGGTGTGCCTGAGTACAGTTTTGCTATTGCTTTTCTCTGGCGTTGCCGCCTCTCAGTCCATCGTCGAATATCTCCCGGGATATCCCGGCAAGCTCCCCTTCAAACTTGAAACCGGGTAACCAATTTTTTTTTGCCAGAGTGTTTGCTTTTGCTTCCTTCCTCCGTTCAACTGATATATAGTTCTGCTACGATCATGTTTTTTTTTTCTTCTTCTTGTAAATAGATACATTGGAGTAGGGGATACTGATGATGTGCAGCTTTTCTACTACTTCGTTGAGTCCGAGAGGAGCCCTGTTGAAGATCCTCTTGTTCTCTGGCTCACTGGAGGCCCTGGTTGTTCTGGGTTCTCCGCACTTGCTTATGAAATCGGTCAGTTCTCATAGTTTTTTTTTTTAATATCAAAATCTTGATTTATTATCCCGAGTAATTCAGCTTTGCAAAGTAGAACCAACCAAAGGAGTTGGAGTCCTGGAGATAGACGGGGCAAAAGAAAAGTTAAGAGAGTAAGACGTGGGATTAAGCTTGAAAAGCAATTGTGGCGGTACCTGCAAGTCTCTTTCACCCAAATAGTTCTGCTGTTGCTTTTCCTACTTTATGTCGCGTCGTTTTATGAAATTAATGCAGACACACTTTTTTTTCTAAATTAATGCAGACACACTTATTTCCACACAAGTAGGTGATCGCCCGTAAAGGGCAGAAATCCATGATCGTGCGGAGGGCTCTGTGCTCGTAGTTAAGTTGTGTTTGGGTACCCAAATTGTAAAGTGAATAAAATTTTAGGATAAAAATTAGTCAAAAAGTAAAAAAGTTTATAAGAGTTAATAAAAAAGTGGGGGAAAATTTTTTTTTGTAATGATGACAAAATTTTAGATTTTAGTTGTCGCACGCACCCTTAAATAGTTGAGTGTTTCTTTTTATCTCTCTAGGCAAAATAGCTCTCAGTTGACTATTAGCCTGTTAACATAAGATTTTACCTTTCATGGGCTTTGAAGTTAGTGGACTATTAGCTTGTTCACATAGGATTCTTCCTTACATGGGCTTCCAAGCCCAAAAAAAACGTCCTTTGTGGATCCGAATCGCGAGCCAACCCAACTTTTACCTTTTGGCCCATTAGTACTATAGGAAAAGATTACACGTTGCCCGAACTAAACCACGGGTTTGGTTTACTACAAAACAAGAAAGACACAAAAAAATTTAACAAAAAAAAGAAAGACAGAAACAAAGAAACAAAAGAAGGAAAGGTTTGCTTAACAGAGATATTGTAATGCATTATCAGGGGAAGACAGCCGCAGTAAACGATTTTTGGTCTTGGTGCAGGTCCATTCGGTTTTGATTACGAAAATTACAACGGGACTTTACCGTCTATTTTACTGAATCCTTACTCATGGACCAAGGTGCATGATCTCTTTTATATCACGATCCCCTGGATCGTTTGATAGTCAGAAAAAGAAGTAATTTTTACTAATCCTTTTGATTGTACCTAAATATAATTAATTAATCAGGTGGCCAACATCATATTCATTGATGCACCTGTTGGGGCTGGATTTTCATATGCACAAACATCATCTGGTTATTACACAACGGACACAAAATCAGCAGCGCAGACCTATACTTTTCTGAGGAAGGTGAGGGTAGAGAAAGTGTATATATTTCTTCCATGAGGATTTTCTCTTTAAGTTTCAAATTTGGTTTCTCATTAACGTCGTGGTACAGTGGTTGCTTCGACACCCAAATTTTCTTGGAAATCAACTCTATATTGGTGGTGATTCATATTCTGGCCTCATTGTTCCTCTTCTCCTTCAAAATATACTAAAAGGTATGGGGAAAAGTCACTGTATATGTTCTTTCAGTATTCAAAACATTTGTAATTTGATCATATCTGATCATAAATTTATGTTTTGGTTTATGCCATGATGTAGGTCTCGAAGCCGGGCTCAGGCCAAAAATGGAACTTCAGGTACTTAAAGCTTATTTTCCTCTGCATTGTCTTGTTGCAGCTAAGAAACTGAGGGAAAACTTCTCTTTTCGTTCATTTTTTGTTTTGTTTTTGGGAATCAGATAAGGATTATGATGCTTTTGAATTATAACAGGGATACTTGCTCGGTAATCCGGTGACGGATTCTTATACTGATGTAAACTTCAGGATCCCATATGTGCACAGGGTGAACCTTATTTCAGATGAGCTGTATGAGGTGGTTTAACAAATCGCAACCCTTGTGCTTACCATTTCTAAGCATATATCTAAAGTTTATAGGCTTGCGCAATCTAAAATTTGGAATGTTTTTGCTCATCCAGGATGCCAAATTGTATTGCAACGAGGATTATGTCAATGTAAACATTAACAATACCCTATGTGTTACTGCTCTTCAAGGAATCAAAGAGGTTTGAAGGACTTACATTTGATTTTGCTGATGTCCGACTCTTGAGTCTATAATCCAAATGACATTCGAAGTAAATATTGCATTGCCTGCAGTGCCTACTACAAATAAACCTTTGCCAAATTTTGGAACCTCAATGTGCTTTTTCATCGGGAAAACCAAAGGAGTTAGAGTGGGATTTGAGAGCTCAGGAAGCTAGAACCATGAATTTCCTCCTTTCACAACCTGAACTTCCTGAACTGCGTTGTCGGGTAAACCTGCCTCTGTCTCTCTCTCCCTATCTCCCATGAATGTGTTTGTTTAAATATGTTATGCCATGTATTCTGGAAATGCACAAGACTTTCAGGAATTTGATTGAATTAGTTTCTCTAATAGGGCTTCACGTACGTGCTGTCTTATAAATGGTTGAATGATGACAGAGTTCGAGATGCTCTTTATGTTCGAGAGGTATGCAAATTGTACAGTGACTCGATCATTTTTAGGTAAATAAATTAGTACTAATGATCAGTCGATGATATACCCCTCTCAGGGAACCGTAGAAACATGGAAAAGGTGCCCGAAGAATTTTTCGACTTACACAGCAGATGTGACAAGTAGTGTCGCATATCAGAAGAATCTCACCGAGACAGGTCTCCGAGCTCTGATATACAGGTTCTTGTCCTCTAATGACAACTCGTTTCCCTTCACGACTCACTGAAACTAAACTTAATACGCTATTCTGTATTCTTTTCTAACCACATTGCTTGTCCAATGACTAGTGAGAAAGATGCATAATTGCATATTTAAAGTTGTAGTTGGATGACACAGATGAATATCCACTCAAGAAGAATAAATGAGACCACACCTTATATACTTTTGCTGTATGGGATTGTGAACTCTTAGAAGATTTTCTTCTGTTTATTGAAAGATTCAGTCAAGTTTTTTCATAGGTTCCTTTATTGTAGCAATTACTGGAGTCCAGGACGAATTCATACCATTTTCCCTGCTGCAGAATTCGTCCAACTATAGTTTCGTCTTGCCAGTTGGCTTAGTCCAGGCATTAGAAGAGCTAAATGATGTTGCAATGTTGAAGAAGTCATAATCACACGAATATGATTCTGGATAGTAATATACCAGCATTACTTACATAATATTATTGCCTTTTGCACTTTGCAGTGGCGACCATGACATTTCTGTTCCATATATTGCAACACTTGCGTGGATAAAAGCTCTTGGTGTGGCTGTTTTTGATGAATGGCGTCCGTGGTTCGTTGATGGGCAAATTGCAGGGTGAGAGCTTCACGGATTTGCCTTTGCTTCCATTAATTATATCAGTGTCTTTGCAGTCTCACATAGCTATGCTCTATTGCAGATACCAAGTGAAGTTCATGAACGATCACTACCGCTTGACTTACGTGACTGTAAAGGCAAGAGAACAGAGAATTACATGACTTCACTCTTTATCTTTTTTACTTCTAATGATGTACAGAATATTAAGATGGAAGTAGAATTTAATCAATCTCCCATAAATATACAGGGTGCAGGTCACACAGCTCCAGAGTACAAGCACAAGGAAACCCTCGCCATGGTTGATAGGTTCTTTGCTCGTTACCCGATCTGAGTGATTGCTGAAGGCAGAAAATTTAGCGATTTTCATTCTTGTCAGGAGGAATATGTTTAATAAAATCTTCTTGTGTTTTGTGCCACCAAGCTGCACTTTTTTTGTCAATTTGTTTTTAATTTCCGGTGAGCAAGTCGTAGGAATATAAGCAACTGATCGCAAATTACGAGAATGTGTGGTTTCCACAGAAGGGGTAAGAGGATTGAGGGTCTGATTATGATATAACCGAGTATTAGCGAAAAGGGAAGGGCAAATGGGTCAAGGGACGTAGAGTACGTTCTAACAGCTAAAACTCTGGCTCGAGTCCTCTACCAGACTACCAGACATACTTTTGGTGAAATTTTTAACATTTGTACTCAGACCTTAGCATTATAATTTCAATATTACTTCTACATAAATTTTAATATAACTTAATATTATTTTTTTCTGCAAATATCAATATGACTTAATAACTTTTATATAAATTCTAATAAAAATCCAACGTTATCTAAATATTCGCGTTATATTGAAATTCTTAAAATTTAATCAAAAGTAACGGGCCAGTTTATGTTTTTTTTTTTTTTTCCGGCTCTCTTCTGCTATCTGGGGTAGAGGGAAAGTTTGGGGTTTCTGAGGCAGCAGAGAGATGGGTCTGGGTACGCTGGAAATGTATGATTATGAATCCCAATATCCACTTAAAAGCGTACGAAAAAACAATTGATTAAGATATCCAAAAAAGATAAGTCGAAGATTTGTCACCTGCGCCGGAAAAAGGGTTTATCGCAGCATGCCCGCAGTATAAAAGTAAAAGGCTGAGAGAGAGAGAGAGCTGAACACGAGAAAGGGGTTTTATTTCCCGCTGCTTCTTCAGGTTCTCCATTTCTGTGTTTCCTCTCGGCAGTCTTCTAATTAAACCCGGACCAACTGCACAACAGCAGCTACAACTACAGCAACTAAAATTAAGCAAAAATGTCTTCAGTTCTCCGAAGCAGCAGAGGGAAAGCCGCCAACATGTTGTCGATTCTCAGAGCTAACACAAGCAGAACTGAAACCATGATTTCGGCTTTGGACCAAACCACGACGTGCGCCCCGGGCGACTCTCTCGGTCTGAGAACCCTAGGGTCCTACTTTGCCCAACAATGGCGCCAAAAGTCCTCGTACGACCACATTCGTGCCGACGTCAACTGCCCCCGTTGCTCCCTGCAAATGGCCGTGCTCTTCTCCAACCGCCCTTTATCGATAACGGGGCGCGAGCCGGGACTTTACCAGGCTCTCAATCTCTGCCCCAACTGCAAAACGGCGTTCTATTTCAAACCCTTCAAGTTGGAACCTTTGCAAGGTAGTTTCATCGAGGTTGGGAGGGTCAAGGACACGGATGGAGTCAGTGAGAAAGATCCCGTTCAGTTTGGGAGAGCGAAAATTTGCGGAAAACCGGAGGAGAATGAGACGGCGTCGTCTTTGGAGAGGGAGTTGCCGACGCCGAAAGAGATTGTCAAGGTGCTAGACGAGTTCGTTGTCGGCCAAGAAAGAGCGAAAAAGGTTTAGTTTGGATTTTTATTTTGACATCGTTGATTGGGAATTTTCTGTAATTTTTCTACTTGCTTGCAAATATTGTCGATTTTGCAATGATCGATTGTGTATTCTGCGTGGTTGGTTGTGAATTCTGTGGAGTTTTACTCGCTAGCCAATGTTGAAAATGGTGGACTGTGAATTATTCTTCTTTTGAGTGATCAATGCGGATATTTATGGAAAGGCTTCGGCCGTAGCTAATTCTGTAATTAATCTGTAATTATAAATGGCGAGCAACTCTTTATGTAGAATTTTGTTTGATGTAGTTCGGGAGTTAGAGTTTTGGTTTTTGTGTTGTCACTGCTGAATTTGTGGATTTCATGTACTTGTGTATTTGATATGTGGATTTTTGTAACGTTGATATGAATCGATGCTACAGATGCATGAGAGCAACTGAATTACTTTATGATGGTAATTGAAGATCTTCATTTCATTCTCTCGACAGGTGCTTTCCGTGGCTGTTTACAATCACTACAAAAGGATATATGATGCCTCTCCCAATCAAAAGTTTGTTCATTATTGTCTTTCCTCTTGTGTCTGCTTACTCACGGTTTCTACAATTTATCGCTAGAGTTCCATATTGTTCGGTTTTGGTTTTGCTATTGTTCAAAGTGTTCACCATTAGTTGATCTGTTGTGATTATTGGCAACATTAGATTACTATTCATTTGATAATAGGGCTTATTTACTGTGTTTGGGCATCTCATTGCCAGGTTGGGTAGAGAATTTGGTAATATTGGGGAAGAAAATGAGGACAGCGATTCCGTTGAGCTGGAGAAGAGCAATGTACTGTTGATGGGTCCCACTGGCTCCGGTATGATGTATTAATTCTATGTGTTTTACTTTTTTTTTGTTTCCTTTTGGTTCTTGTGTGAGAACGAGCTGACAAGGGCTGCAGTTTTAACTTATGTAGTCTTACCTTGTCTGTAAGGATAGGAAAGACGTTACTTGCGAAAACTCTAGCTCGTGTTGTAAATGTTCCATTTGCTGTTGCTGATGCAACAACATTAACACAGGCAAGTTTATTGCTTGGTATAGTTCTCTGTCTGTCTGTCTTGGTAATAAGGCTATTAGCTATTTGTTTAGCGAGTGTATGGAAATCTGCCTTTGATATGCTGCATGAGAAACATGGACATTTGGCAAAGATGGCTTATCACATTGTCTTTGAAATAAGATCATAGGACAATGTCCTACGGTTTTCTTTTCACATCTGGCCAAGTCTCGATACTATGAAATTGCTTGCTGGAACTATACTGAAGTTTTATCTGATTATTAAGTGTAATCTCGACAACTTCGACTTAGCTAGATCTTTTCCTTTATCTTTGGAATGGGTTGAATGTGTCGAACTAGAGATTCATAAGCCTGGGTTGTGTTATGAAGAGTTGACTACCAACTTCTATGGATGCAAATTCATTTTCCCTTTTAATGAGTATAGCTTTTTCGAGTTTTCAGGGTTGTTGCGTATTTTTGGCAAGTAAATGTTTGAACAGACTCTGTTCTAAGCAATACTTTTGGTTTAGTAGTTTTGCTAAGTTTGTTTGACATATTCACCGTGCTCTCTCTCTCTCTCTCTCTCTCTCTCCAGGCTGGTTATGTTGGAGAAGACGTGGAATCAATATTGTATAAGCTGCTTGTGGTATGTTCCTATGTTATGTAGTTTGGCCGTTATCATAGTATTTCGTTTTAGAAGCAGTGACAGATGGCTATATTTATTTGATTGGTTTTTTATCATAATATTCATATTTTATAAGCAGTTATACATTAAATATAACTTCTCAGGATTTTGGGATTCTGAACATATCTGTGATCCTTCTGCACTTTTGCTCGTCGTAAAGTGAGATTGAGGGTAGCCTCGTTTTTTCCTTCCTAATTTTATCTCTTTTGCCTGTCTTTAAAAAAAAAAAAAAAAGTTTGGTCACTTCCTGTTGCTTATGGTTTCAGTTCTATTCCAATCATCAATCCTTGAGAAGGTGGGCTACAAAGCCCCAAACGCCAGAATTGCATATGTATGAGCAATATGGTCATATAGTTGGAGATTGCTGTATTTCTCTTGTTATTCAAACACGGTGGTATTAGAATGTGAGCTTCTTGGAGGTTCACCAATGATGCAGGTTTGTTGGTAAATTCCAGTAACTCTGTCAAAACCGATGTCTAATATGTAGACCTCATGTTCAGAAGCATAAATCTAAATAGGGGTATTCTAGGTGCTTGATCATGGAGCTTAGGGCCTCTTGATTGTGTACATCGTGTAGTTGTATGCATATACAAATATGTGCACATGATGTACTTGTCTTTCACAGTGTTCAGGAAACCTAAAAGATAATTTGTTAGCTTCAGGCCATAATTGGTTGACCTATTTCATGAATCATTTTGATCTCTCACCTGTTTTGTAATCCATCTAAATTTGATTGATTAGAGCTTTGAAGTGTTATGCATAAGTTTTTTCCTGCTGCCACAGCTCACTTAATAAGTTTTTCTGATTGGCTTTTAGGAAGCCGAGTTCAATGTTGAAGCAGCTCAGCAAGGCATTGTCTACATTGATGAAGTTGATAAGATGACTAAGAAGGTCTAGTGACCTGTCAATATTATGAAATGTGCACTTAATTTTTTGATGTCTAATTTACAATAATTGCTTTGAATTTTGTGCAGGCTGAAAGCTTTAACACTGGGAGAGATGTTTCTGGAGAGGGCGTCCAACAGGCATTGCTAAAAATGCTGGAAGGAACAGTGTGTAGAACTTAGCTTTGTTGTTAGTTTCTGTTCATGATTTATACTTTTCTAATAAAACTTAGAAAGCTGCATTTTTCTCTCTCAGATAGTAAGTGTTCCTGATAAAGGAGCTAGGAAGAATCCTCGCGGTGATCACATTCAGGTAAACAGGACCTAAACTATCTTTCTCTGTTTCAATTATATCTGTTGTGTAGTAGGCAAAAGGAGCATTTGATGCACTTGGAATATATCTTGCCTTAGGAAGTTTGCTTCATGCCAGACGCTTGCTAAATGAATTACTTGAAATAGACCATAGATTGTTTTTCAAGTAATGACTTTACTAGGAATTATGGAGTTTGAATATCTAACAATTACCCCGAAGGCCAAATTCTATGGCAGATAATGCTGTAGGGATAATATAATTTCTATGGGTTGTTAGTTTCTGAATTTTTTTCTTTATAGTTGTTACCTGGGCATCTTTCACTTGTGATGATACTCAGATAGATACGAAAAACATCCTTTTCATTTGTGGTGGAGCATTTGTCGATCTGGAGAAGACCATTTCAGAGAGGTAATACCATTTTCTAGTGCTGTATGTTAACAGAAATATCTTACTTTTGTTGGCTTCTCCTATGATTGCATCCTTTTTCTAGACGGCAGGATTCTTCCATTGGCTTTGGAGCACCAGTTCGTGCAAACATGAGAAGTGGTGGATTAACCAATGCTGTAGTGACATCCTCATTGCTGGAATCTGTAAGAATCCGTACACTATGGTTACATTAATTATTGACAATCCCATTGATTGGATTCTTCTTTTAGATCTGGTATGTCATTGTGTCTGTTGATTACTTTCATTGGCTAGCCTTATGTGTTTTGAAACGAACTTGTAGGTAGATAGTGGTGATCTTATTGCCTATGGCCTCATACCAGAATTTATTGGGCGATTTCCAATTTTAGTTAGTCTGTCAGCTTTAAACGAAGACCAACTTGTTCAGGTATGTTCTATCACTTTAATGTTTATTATATTCAGTTTCTTCTATCTCATTGAGAAGAAGAAATGGGTTTTGGTAGTTGCAGTTTTTTAGCTTTATTCTGTTATGTAATTGGCTAAAACTGCAAAATCTTGTATGCATATCTGTTTCTTATAATGGTTACATGATGATCTCCGAAAGTTGTTATGCTTCAAACATGCTGTAAATCTTGAAATTTGAAATAAAATTTTTTGGTATTCTCCCTTTTTCATCGATAAGGAAGATTTAACTCTGATGGTTTATGTTTGTTTATATTTTAGGTCCTCACAGAACCTAAAAATGCTCTTGTTAAACAATACAAGAAGATGTTCAGTATGAACAATGTAAGCTTGCAGTCTACAAAGTTCAATTCTTGTTCTATCCAGTTTGTGATCTCAAGCATTTGATGCAGATGTGGTTACCCTCTATGTGGTAATTTTGGAGCTGCTGATCTGTCTATTCAATTTCAGGTCAAGTTACACTTTAGTGAGAATGCTTTGACATTGATTGCAAAGAAAGCGAAGGCAAAGAACACTGGTGCCCGTGGTTTAAGAGCCATATTGGAAAGTATTCTAACCGAGGCAATGTATGAGGTAGATACATATCAGGTTATTGATCATGGTTATCATAATTGCACCATTATGGTTTATATATATATATATATTGGAGTTAGAGTTGTATGCAAAGCTTAAGTTAACAGAAAGGGATAAATTTAATCAGGTACTGAATGTATTAAAATGAGGTAAGCAAACCTGCAAATTGATTCCTTCCCTGACACTCATTTGACATCAGGCAAAGATTAGATTTTAGCATCAAGGTCCATTATGACATGTAGAACTCTCTAATCGAAGCATTCTGTCTTGTCATTTTACGTGCAGATTCCAGACATCAAGACCGAAACTGATAGAGTGAATGCAGTTTTGGTTGATGAAGAGGCTGTTGGACCAATCGATGCTCCTGGATGTGGAGCAAAAATAATTCATGCTGATGGTGCGTTTGAGGGATTACTTCATGGCATGAAGACAATGAATCCAATGGTATGTTTTTCTATTGCCTCCTCTAAGTGACCTTCTCTGTTCTCAAGTTGTTCCTTTAGAAAATGCGGTCGATGCGTCTCAACTTAAATTCATCTCCTCTCCTTGTGAGAATAGGGTGGAGTTGAAGTTGTAGGTAGAAGACCCATTGATACATGTATACCATGCCAAATGAAGGAAGAAAAAAAAAGTTGAAATTAAGCATGCAGATTGAGGGTCTACCAAATGGTAGATATGTTGATGCATCGCCCTTATTAGTTCTTTTCTTTGAACAACCTCGTTATGGATTTGTGACAACACAGCTCTAGACCATTGACCAACTTCTAAATCTAGCGGGTCTTTGAAAGCACGTGGTTTTTATGTAGTGCTTTTTTAAAGACTATAACGTAAGATTAGGACAGGAAACGCTAAAAACTAGTTGATTCCTTACAAACGTGATCGACCTTGGCTTGGTTTGGCAGGGAGAAGGTGGGGTGCCTGACGGCGAGTTTGTGGAAGACGAATTATCGGTTCAGTCAAGAGTCATTCATTTGTAGATTTTATATTATTTTTAGCATGTGTAAGGACTACATATGTACGCACAGTAACCACATAAAATAAATCTAATATTTCAAAGACCTTTACACTTTTTCCTCAGCCTTCGCCTTCCTTACTAACAGCCACCCGAAGCATTAATCGTGGCTTTCATGTTGGTTCTTATCACTGGATGTGCCATAAACCAAAGTTAAACATATCGTTTTGATCTTGTGCACGAGCCGCCCACACAGGCCTGTCACGATACAATCTTAACTCAACGGCGGTACTGTTGCATGATGTAACGAAATGTATATCTTTTTTATTTATTTTAGGAAAATTGGCATTTTAGGAAAATTGGCATTTTAGTCCCTGAGTTTTAGGTGCTTTTGTAATTTAGTCCTTCACTTTTAACTTTCAAAAATTTAGTCCCTGAGGATTCCTTTTTTTACAAAAACACCCTTCCGTCACTCTTCCGTCTAACTAATTAACGGTGCTCTCTGCCACGTCAGCAGCGATGACATGTGGCATCATTTTAGCGCTAGATCAGCAGGACAGCAGACCAGACCATATAGCAGACCAGCATACCTGACCAGCAGACCATACAGCAGACTAGCATACCCGACTAGCACCAGCAGACCATATAACCCGACCAGTAGACCATATAAGCAGACCAGCATACCCAACCAGTAGACTAGACCATACTAGATTAGTGAAACGGTGAGTTTTGATTAGTTTGAGTGGCATGGTTGCTGATGTGTTAAGAAGATGATGTGGCAGAGAGCACCATTAATTATTTGGACGGAGAAGTAACGGAAGGGTGTTTTTATAAAAAAAAAGAATATTCGGACTAAATTTTTGAAAATTGAAAGTGAAGGAGTAAATTGCAAAAGCACCCATAACTTAGGAATTAAAATGCCAATTTCCCTTTATTTTTATATCGTTTTTGGTGTTTTAATCCTCCCGGCGTTTTGATAAAAGGTGACGTTAATTAGAACTGTGGAAGGGAGTTTCTGTTTTGGACATATTTGGTGGGTTAATATACAAGTAGGAGCGAACTCTTTACATACGAGGTATGTGTCGCATTCAAGGAAGTTAGGTTTCAAAACTCTATAATCAGCATGGGAATTTGCTATCTACTATTCAGGATGGTGGTAATGTATATTATCTATTCATCTTACTCGAATTAAAGTACTCTGGAAAATTAAAATTTGATATCAAAGAAAAAAAGAGAAGAAAAGAATAGTAAAAAGTCATGTCGAGCTCCGCGCACCCATTGTACCCCGTGAGGTGGCTGGACCTCGAAGAGATAATCGGCAGCAGTACTCTTCGAACAGATATTTGATATTTCAGTCTCGACCAGATATTCGGGTGTGATGAGAAGGATATCCAAAACTACGTAACTCTACCCTTCCGACCAACCACTTTGCGATGCAACTCTGATTAGCCTTGGTCATCGAATATTACTAGTCTCTAGAAAAACTGCGGCTCCATTAAAATAATAAGTCTGCAATATTATAATCAGTTGGTCATGTGTATATACCAATTCAGTTGGTCATGGTAATAAATAATCAGAAAGTTCGATAGAAAGAGGCAAGAGCAACCCATTTGACCCATTGGTACAGTCCGGCCCGGTCGTCGGGCTATAAAAGAAAGCTCGCCTAGTTAATAGTACTACCGAGGCCACCACCACTGCTTGTCCGAATATTTTCAAGCAGCAGCCTCAGAACAATGTTGTTGCGTATGATCCTCTGTTTCTTGCCTGTTGCAAACGTTGTTGCTTCAGAGTGGATCATCAATAGTCTCCCGGGCTTTTCGGGCGATCTTCCTTTCCAACTTGAAACTGGGTGAGCGTTAATTTCCTGAATCACTTCTGCCAGCGATCACTGCTCCGTTTGATGTATTTATATGTATCCCTACCTATATATATGTGTGTGTGTTGAGTGCGTGCAACTGGTTTTTGGCATATTAATTAGGTACGTAGGAGTGGGCGACTTGGATGATGTGCAGCTCTTCTACTACTTCATCGAGTCAGAGAGGAGTCCAGAAGACAACGCACTTGTTCTTTGGCTCATTGGCGGTCCTGGCTGTTCAGCTTTTTCTGGCCTCGTTTATGAAAAAATAGGTACATATAAACCGTCAATCCATTCAAGGGAGATGTGGAAATTTGTTGTATCAAAGTCGATCGAGTTCTTATCATATATAAATGGCATCTATTTATTTCAATTGTTTACTGTACGTAGGTCCACTGGCATTTGACTATGCAAGTTCCAAAAGCAACTCTCCAAAATTTAAGTTACACCCCTTCTCCTGGACAAAGGTATGACACTTTTAGCTGCCTCTCTTTAGTTCTCGATGAGAGCAACACAGTTAATTGCAGGGTTAATTATTAATTAGGTGCATGTGTTTATGTAACCAATTTTCCAGGTCGCTAGCATAATATTTTTGGATGAACCGGTTGGCACTGGATTCTCTCATGCAAAAAGTTGGGAAGGATACAATATCAGCGATACATTAGCCGCAGCAGAAATCTATGATTTCCTACGGAAGGTGAGCAAAAATTAATTTTGATCATTGGATGTGTATAAATAAATATGGTATAGCTCTGAAAGTACACACCTTAATTAATGTCCACTCAACTAGGAACTTAAAATCTTGCTTACCTGATTGATTAATGTTCATAATTAGTAGCACCCTAGGATAACATATATATTCCCCCAAGCAAAAGTTAGGGACTAATATTTTACAAATGCAAGGCTGGTAACAATCATTTACCTTTGGATTGAGTTCTGATGCAGTGGCTTAAGGCTAGTCACAATCATTTAACTTGGCATTTCGTTTTGCTACTTAAAAAAAAATGATTGAAATCTTTTGTTGATAGATTCAATGCAGGAAATTTCCTTCTTCTATTTTTTATTTTTTCAATAATCCCAGACAGTGTACCTGAAAATGAACATGGTATATCTAATATATTTATTAATGGTGTTTGGGGGTGACATGTTGTTATAGGTAATGAGAAGGGTCTGGAGCCGAGAATGAATCTTAAGGTACATGTCCAAACTAACTCAAAGTAGATGTATTTTCACTTACTTTAACATGACTTGGTTCTTGTTCATCGATGTCACTGAGTTTAAGGCTTCTTATACTATAATGGACATCAATTTCGTTTACATTGGGACAAGGGATACGTGCTTGGAAACCCTGTGACAGATACGCATGATGACTTAAATGCAAGAATCCCATTTGCTTACCTGAAGTCACTCATCTCAGATCAACTATATGAGGTGACTTTCCCTCCTGATCCTGATCTTATTTGATTTTGAGGGTTTATTACTGGATTGGCTAATCATCTATGAATTAAGTTAGCATAGCCGCAGGTAAAATTTAGCAGTTAAAAGCAGTTAGGCGCTTAATTATAAGCAAATGATTTTTCATGCATGATACTGAAAAATTATATTCCTTTCTTAAATGTTCGATCTCTTTCCAAATATAAAACTGAAACATTGGATGGTCTAATATCTTTTCTGAAGTCAACCAAAAAGCATTGCATGGGCGAATATATCAATGTTGATCCAAGCAATGCACTATGTGTGGACAATCTTCGTTTATATACAGAGGTTAGTGATAACATTTGTGGTTCTTACTAATTCTCCCTTGCCTATATTACTCTCTTGGGGTCTAGGCTTGTGAATTTTGAGCTTCATATATCACTGAACTTCTTCTATATTATATATATCGATTTACCTCTCGAATTCTGCAGTGTACAGAGGACTTATATACTGGCAATATATTGGAACCTTCATGTCAGTTTTTATCAACCAAAAACCAGGAGTTCAAAGTGGGATCCTGATGGCCTTAAAGAAGATCCCACAGAACTCTTCCTATCGATTTCTCATCATCCTGAATCTAGAAGATGGTGTCGGGTACGTACAAAGTTCTTCTCTCTGTCCTCGTACATTTGGGCGAATGATAAAAAGGTTCAAGAAGCTCTTCACATTCGGGAGGTTCGTGAATTCCAACACTAATGATATTTCGAATGAATAGTAAACTTTACCGAGTACTCACTGAAAATGACGAACAGGGGAGCATCACGGAGTGGGTGAGATGCAATGAGAGGTTAGTCTACACCTATGATGTCTCAAGTAGCCTAAATTATCACCGCGACCTTATCAAGAAAGGCTACCAGGTTCTCATTTACAGGTAATACAAAAAAAAAAAAAAAAAAACCTACTTCTATATGTGCTTCGTTCCCCAGATTGATATTATTTACACGTACGTGCTATTCTTCGTCTCATAATTCACGGACGGGTTTTCCATTTTTTTTTTCCTTCTGTTAACACAGCGGAGATCATGACATGGTTATTCCGTAGATAGCAACACATGCATGGATAGAATCTCTAAATTTGACGATCGCCCATGATTGGAGGCCATGGTTTGTTGATGGACAAGCTGCAGGGTAAGTTATGTTCCTTCATGAACTTTTCATATTTTAATTAGCAACCAACATATTTTGTTTCCCATCGTTTTAACAGTACGACTCCGTCTTCTATAGATTCACGATGCAGTATACATCTAAGAAGTATTGCTTGACCTTCGCAACTGTAAAGGCAAGTCCAAGACCTGTCTAGTTAGTTGTTCTCTGTTTATTTTCATACCCAGAAGCCAACTCTTATCCTTCGCCTGTTTGCAGGGAGGGGGCCAACTTATTCGACCAACTGATCCAGCTTTGTATGGAAAATTTATAAATAATTCCTCACAAACTTATTCGACCAACTGATGCTCTACTCCTAGCAGAAACTTGTGAATTTATACAGAGTACGTCCTGGCAAAATATCTATATTAAAGTAGCGAAAAGGGTTCCGCAAGTCTCCTTTTTTCTTTTCTTTTTTGTAGGCAAATTCCAACTATATATATATGAACTGAAAATGCAAAACAAAGTACACAAGTGCAGACTCAGCTCAACAATTTTCTCAACACATCGGAGTCTGACCAAACAAGTATCTAACCAACCAACGCATAAAACTGAGGGATGGGCTAGAAGCCCATTCCGACACATATATGTAGATATTGAACCCATAATAAAACAAAGGCCCAAAGGCCCTAAATTTGCTCTCGATGCATTTATCCTCAAAACTGGAGCAGTTTCATGTGTCCCGCCCGGATGACTTTTAAGCTGGCCGAGTAAAGAATGTACACAGGCCGGGATTCGACCCACCTGGTATCGGCATGCACGTTACGTCATATCCCAACCTGAAATTTGACAATGCAGTACGGGCCCCACTTTTGAGACTCAAGCTGGACCTTTTTCCCTATTCATTGTTATGTTATTTATTTGCTGGGTAAGCAGCACGTTGCGTATGATGAGCGAGTTAGATAAATTGTTGTAGTAGCACGTTTACCTCCAAACTTAACTCAAATGGTGGAAGGACACAGGTCATTGATTCTAATCTTGTCAGAGCCACAAAAGCCCAAGAAACCGTCCCGTGATTTTTGGGAATGGCAGGATTCGAGTCTGCTAGACTGCTTGTCGTCCACGCCACCAACGCCGTTACATGTTTCTACTTCTACCATTCGGTAGCTCTGACATTTAGTTGAAAACACAACTCGTGGGTGTGACTCTCAGACTCTCCGGTGAGGTGCATGTTGAAGTGCAGAACAAGTCATGGCTATCTAATTTTTTGGGGCAACACGTGTCAATGAGTGTACCAACAAAAGAGCTACGGTATTGGTGGGAGCGGATTTATACGTGTACAGTGTACTTTCCTTCAAATAACGTGATTTTGTACTTTTGGATTTTAATGATTGCAGAAGGAGAAAATTAATTACAAAGTATTTGATATTCTATGCATCTGCTGCGACAACTGAACGTTTTTAAACCACGAGCTTCTCTCTCGAACATGATCCAAACAGAAAAAAGTAGGATTAACTGTCGAAACAAAACTTAATAGGGAAAACGGAGGTAGACACGACAATCAATTTTGTATTAAAGCTATGTACTCCTCGAACGGAAACATCAAACAGGATGGTTGAGATACGCACATTGCTGTTGCTATCTAACCTCCAAAAAAATGGACGGGTATAAAGTAAGCAGAGAGCCGAAGACCGGATTTCATTTGACGTACCTGTTTCATACATTGTGAAAACACATAATTTCTAGAAAATGGCAGCATATCAGCAACGCCGGAGAAATATGTTCAGTTCCACTGCTCTCAGCGCTTTGCTTTGGCTGCTTCCGTTCGTTTTATGTGCTCTATTGGGCAGCGCTAATTCCCAGTCAATCGTCGAGACACTGCCAGGCTTCCCGGGTACACTTCCATTCAAACTTGAAACTGGGTAAGCGATATCTCGACGACTTCTCTGTTTTTTTTTTTTTTTTCGTCCATAGATTTGAAGCAATCAATCCGTACCTTTGGCTTAATATATAGCGTCTGTGTCAATTGACAGATACGTGGGAGTGGGGGAAGCGGACGATGTGCAACTATTTTACTACTTCATTGAATCTCAGAGGAACCCAAAGAAGGACCCTCTGATGCTTTGGCTTACAGGCGGCCCTGGTTGTTCTAGTCTCACCGGACTGCTTTACGAAATTGGTAGCTTATTCTCCCTGTTTTCTTTCTAATTCTTTTCTTTATTTTACCCTGCAATGTTACCTATAGTTTTACTACGAACAGCAGTGCTTAAAAATTTACAACTGTAGCTTACCGTACACGGTACAGCCCAGAAAGAAAAACACATTTTACAGTAATATGGCAACACATCATTAGGGCCAAAGATTTTAGATTTTAGATTATCGGGTTTTTTTTTTCTTTTATCTTCATTGCAGAGAAAGAATATTGGAGTCGATCCTTTATAATTTCAGTCCAACTTGCTTTTTCTTTGACAGTTTTTATGTCACATTTTCTTTTTGGATCGGGATCAGATGCTAAACTGAACATTTTGCTCTGGTCTGATGTAGGTCCGTTGGAATTTAATTATGAAGATTTCGATGGGAATCTACCTACATTTGTGTTGAGGCCATATTCGTGGACACAGGTGTATCATCAGCCCATATTATATGCTCTGTATGCATATCAGGCAATTCATTTTGATTGTTTAGACTAAAGACACGTCTCCGCTTTAACTTTCAGGTCGCCAGTATTATATTTTTAGATGCTCCTGCTGGAACAGGATTCTCCTATGCAAAAACCTCCCAAGGTTATAATATTACCGACAAAATCTCAGCAGCACAAACCTATGAATTCCTGAGAAAGGCAAGTGTAATTTTAAGAAAGAATGAGAATTTCCCTGCTTAAGATAAGGTTGGACTGAAAAAATCTAAACCATTTTGGTTTTCCATTAAGTTGATGGAGAATTATTATTATTAGACCGCTAAACTGTATAAGTATTAAATCAAGACCAATGGCGTTGCTATATATTATGGTTTGGCCTTAGAAAGAAATAGTTCCTTGAGATTTATAACGGAAATTATTCTAAGTGATGCTTGTCTGTTGATTTGTGACACAGTGGCTGCTGGATCACCCACAATTCATGTCAAATGCACTTTATGTGGGTGGTGATTCTTATTCAGGCATCACCGTTCCAATCATCGCTGAGGAAATATATAATGGTACTTTATGGGCTGTGAGGACCAACCCGACTTGGTTACAAAGAATTGTCACATTGCAATTTTTCGTTTTACTTTCAATTTTTTAGAATCACACACAAAGGATTAGTATCTCTACAATTTTCTGTATAAATTATATCTATAATTTAGAGAAAGATAGACACAATATATGAATCTCAATGCAGGGTTTATATTGTCCAAAATTTTTCACGAAAATATTAAATAATGTAGACTCCATTTATTGTGTCTATCTCATTTCATATAACATTATGCAATTTGGGTTGAGAATTGCAAAGAATTCTATTCCGGACATAAAACACTTTTCTTTTCTTTTTTGAATTGTTCAATGTAACTTAGTTCCTTATTATGTTTGGATGTTACAAAACAGAGAAATTTTTGTTTCATCGACAAAAATTTAAAAAATAAAACTTTTGTGTTGCCTGGGTGAATCATCTCATCTCTTAGAGACCAATTTAATTTTTCAGCTTTCGTACTTTCTTGCAGGTAACAATGTCGGACACGTGCCGTTCATTAAGCTCAATGTAAAGATTTCTTTACAGAGCCAGTTTGATATTTTTTAGATTCCAAGTTTTCAGTTCCTCGTATCTCACTAAATCAAGGATTCGATAAATGAAACCAGGGATACTTGCTTGGAAACCCATTAACAGATCGTCGTGGTGATGCAAATGCACAAATCGAATATGCTCATCGTGTGGCACTTATATCAAATGAGCTCTACGCGGTAAATCCCCCTAGAACTGCTCGAATGCGTGTGCTTATGTCCTCTGTTTTAAGTTTTCTCAACTCATACACTACTTCAACAAAGGATTATACTATGATTTGTGTTCGGTGTCCAAATTTCCAGTCAGTCAAAACAAATTGCGAGGGAGAGTATGTGGTTGTAGATCCAGATAACGTACAATGTTTGAAAGATCTTGAAGCTGTCACGGAGGTGAGAAAACGAGTACTATCAATCTTTGATATGATGCTCAATAATATTGAAATTATTTAATTGGTTACTTTATTTGCTCTCAATTTAAAGTTTCTGGTTAACTAGTGATGTATTATTACATTTGATCACCGGTAGTGTCTCGACAAACTTGATATTGCCAACATTTTGGAACCTAATTGTCGACTAATCTCCCCAAAATCAAATGGAATTGAGTGGGATCAAGCACTTCTTCAGGAAATTAATCCTGCGGAGACGCTTCTTTCATTGTCTAAAGCTCCTAACTTATGGTGCCGGGTACGTAAGCCAATTTTCCTTCTTCTCTCCTTGATCTCTTGCTCAAATGAACGAGTACATTTGCATTAATGTTTATGGTATATAAAGTAACTTAATTTCTCTGTAGGTTTATACTTATGTGCTTTCATACATTTGGGCCAACGACGTAAATGTACAAAATGCTCTCCACGTCAGGAAGGTAGTGCTGTTACACTTTCTCTAAACAACAGAATCCAAGTGCGGAAAAAAGGGAAAATTACTTCTTGTTGTTTTGATTGCCAACAGGGGACTATAAAGACCTGGGTGAGATGTAATAAAAGCATGACTGCCTACACGTATGATGTTATAAGTACAGTTGATTATCATCGGAATCTCACAAAGACAGGCTACCGATCTTTAATTTACAGGTGATGATTATAATGCATGACATTTCCTTTCTCTAGTTTTCTTTCATCTGTCACATGTGTTGAATTTCTTATATATGAAAATGAATTGGTCTTGTCACAGCGGAGATCAAGATCTCGGAATTCCGTATGTGGGTACCCTACAATGGATGAGATCTCTCAATATGACTGTCTATAATAAATGGGAGCCATGGTTTGTAGACGGTCAAGTTGCCGGGTTGGTATTTGATATTTGCAAAATTCCTCCGTCTCTTATCTTGCATGATTAAATTTTGTCTTCTTGCCTATATGAAATTTGAGGTTGATCTCAGTTTAAACTTCATTTTATTGTTGTGACAGATATACAATGGAATTTAAGAACGATCAATACTATATGACTTACGCTACGGTTAAGGCACGAAAGAAAAATTGCTCCCCTTATTTTTATTCTTTATACTATTCTTTTTTCCCTTTCTAAGGGATTTCAATGTTGATGACTTTGGATTAAAGTCGTTCTTTTTGTTTTCTACTTCAAATGTAGGGAGCGGGTCAAAGAGCTCCAGAGTACAAGCCTAAAGAAAGTTTTGCGATGGCAGACAGGTGGCTCGCCCATTACGCTCTCTGATCTAGCTAGCAGCCCAGCTTGGAGCAAATCTTTGCATCGATCTCATGTTCAAGCCGGAAAGTTGTTGCATTGCAAGCTCTCTCTGAAAAACTAAAGACGATTGATGTGATTTGTGTAATAAAAATTCTGTGAAGGAAGAAAATTAATTTACTCTATAAAGTGGGCCCTTAGTTATCAGGCAGAAAATAACAGTAATGAAATAATATATTTTCTGCAGTAGTAGACCACCCTTATTAGATAATATCACAGCTTCACAAGGATCAGATCGTGCCAGACTTGGGATTTACGTTTATTTTTTCTTTTGTTTCCTTTAACTTCTATGATCTATTTAATATTTTACCAGACTTACGACTCACAAGTAATTAGAGAGAGCAAAACAAATAATACAGGGTAAAAGCAGCCTTTTTATTTTAGCGAAAAATACCCTTTGGCCTTTGAACTCTTGGCTATCAGGTACTGACACTAAATACCTAATTTTTCAATTTCGTGACATTGAGCCCATAAACTTTTAAAATTCATCGATTTGCACTCTATAGCCGAATTAACCGTTAAGTCTACGATAAATACTTACGTGTCATATACGTGATTCACTCTCATTGTTATGTCCATTTTGCCCTTTGAAAAAAATACACTTAGCACCTATAATTATGAGGGGACTGACACTTTGCATTCCAACTCGTCTTCCAATTTCGTGAAAATTTCGTTGACTTACAACTCACAAGCCAATTGATACTTAAATACATGTCGCCCATGTTATTCACTGATACAAATCATGAAGTTTTTTTAATCGTAGTGTTTCACTGACGTGATTTGTTTATTATTTATTTCTCTAGTTTGTTTCCTAGATTGTAGTTCATCAGTTGCATATTTAGAATTTGGAGCAATTTCATCTTTGACATTTTTTTAAAAAAACTTTGAAGCGATTCCAATTACTGGGAGATTCTGTGTTTTTTTCCCTCTCGACTGTCAACTTGTTGTTAAATCATGAGGCTTTGCACATAACAAATTTACTGTCGCATTTAACAGTTAATTCGCTTTGTGGAGTGCAAATTGACAAAAATGTCATGAAATTGGAAGATAGGGGTGCAAAGTGTCAATACTCTCATATTTGGGGGTTTCAAAGCGTCTTTTTTTCCAAATGGCAAAATGGGCATAACAAACGGAAGTGAATCACAGGGATGGTACGTGGATATTTACCGTCACATTTAATAGCTAATTCGGCTATGAGGTGCAAATCGACAAATTTTAAAAATTCATGTTGGTATTTAGAATTTGGAGCAATCTTTGACAAAAAAAACTTGAAGCGATTCCAATTACTGGGAGATTCTGAGAGTGCAAAGTGTAACTTACACTTTATTTTATTTAGACAAGTAATCAATATTAAATATTTATTTACCAAAAAAAAAAAAAATGGGCAAAAAAAAAAAAAAAGCATTCAAATCTTTCATTTCCTGCGGAAATTCAAAATTATAATTACGCAATAAAATTATAATAGTCGGCAAAAAAGGCTACTGCGGTGAAGCAGCGACAGCAAGAATTGTCGCAACAATTATCCTGATCCGTGTTGTGTTCGATTTATGGATGGTGGACTGGGGAGTCCTCATTGCAGAAGGGAACAGCACTGTTACTGAAATAATTGCTGTGTGTGTGTGTATATATATATATCGCATTTAATACTATATCCAATCCGCTTAGCGAAAGAAGAAAGAGAAGACTATATACAATCCCAACTTTACCAACTGATACGAGTCATCTAGCATCAACGCCTTCACATGGTCGATGGTTCTACGTTTCGGTGGCTCTGACCTTCAGTTGAAAAAGACAACTCATGCATGCGACTCTCTGGTGATCAAGTACTGAACCAATCGTTGCTATCTAACTTTTTGGGGTTGCTATGCCGAATATAACAGAAGTATCTAACATTCTAAGCATTTAGTATATATTTTTTAATTTTTCTAGCTACCACGAGCTCTAACCTTATAATTAGAACTTGATCCATACAGAGATACGTGTGATTAAACAGGCAAAGACAGGATTTCATCCGTCGAAAAAACAGAGAAGTTGTAGAAATGGCATCACATCAGCAAAGCTTGAGAAGTATGTTCAGTTCCAGTACTGCTCTCATCGCTTTCCTTTGGCTGCTTCCTTTCGTTTCATTTGCTCTATTGGACATTGCTAAGTCCCAGTCAATCGTCGAGACACTGCCAGGGTTTCCGGGTAAACTTCCATTCAAACTTGAAACTGGGTAAGTAATACGTCTAGTCAGTACTTTTTTGTCCCTTCTTCTTTATTTCGTCCATAGATAATTTGAAGTCAGTCAATCCGCTGCTTTGGCTTAATTGCATCTGTGTCAATTGACAGATACGTGGGAGTGGGGGAAGCGGACGATGTGCAACTATTTTATACTTCATTGAATCCAGGGGAACCCAAAGAAGGACCCTCTGATTCTTTGGCTTACAGGCGGCCCTGGTTGTTCTAGTCTCACTGGACTGGTTTACGAAATTGGTAGAGTACTAATTCTCACTGTTTTCTTTCTAATTCTTTTCTTTATTTTACCCTGCAATGTTACCGTCCTTCCCTCCCTAAGTCAGCCATCCTAGAGTTCTCTAAAAACATACGATGATGTGATATTTTATACAAATATAAAACATAACGTGATGGGACTGTAAAAAAACACTTCATTTTATAGCACCAGGTAGTTTCTGTCACTTTCAACTCCCAGCATACTTGGACCATCTGAGATAGAGGCGAAGTTAATGCAAAAGAGGGGCTACCAAACTTTTACATGCGTTGTTTTTAAAATTTTAATAAAATTTTGTATTGTTTTTTTATAAAAAAATATTATTAAAATTTAGTGAATGAATGATAAAAATAAAAGTAAAATTTTGAAATGTATTTATATAAGTAAAATTTTAATAAAATCTTATGAAAATTTTTGTTTAATAAATACTATGTTAATCTTTTCGTTTTATTGCCGATTGTCATTTCCAGAATCCAACCTCTTTTCGCTTTTCTTAATTTTTATGTTTAGGCATTTTATTTTTGGGCCCGGAGATGCCTTAAAGTACTGAACATTCCGCACTCTGATGTAGGTCCCTTGGAATTTAATTATGATGATTTCGATGGGAATCTACCAACATTTGTTTTGAAGCCATATTCGTGGACACAGGTGTATCATCAGCTCATATATAGTACTTACATGCTCTCTATGCATATCAATTCATTTTGATTGTTAAGACTAAAGACACGTATCTCTATCTGGCCTCTTTAATTTTCAGGTCGCCAATATTATATTTTTAGATGCTCCTGTTGGGACAGGATTTTCCTATGCAAAAACCTCCCAAGGTTATAAAATCACCGACAAAATCTCGGCAACACAAACCTATGAATTTTTGAGAAAGGCGAGTGTAATTTTAAGAAAGAATGAGAATTTCCTTGCTTAAGATAAGGTTGGACTGAAAAAATCTAAACCATTTGGTTTTCAATTAAGTTGATAGAGAATTATTATTATTAGACCATGCTGTATAAGTATTAAATTAAGACCAATCACGATGCTATACATAATTAATATCTTACTGTAATCTAAAACACGTACTAATGGTTTGACCTTGGAAAGAAATAGTTCCCTGAGACTTAATTATATATAACGGAAATTATTCTAAGTGGCGCTTGTCTTTGATTTGTGACACAGTGGCTGCTGGATCACCCACAGTTCATGTCGAATGCACTTTATGTAGGTGGTGATTCTTATTCAGGCATCCCCGTTCCAATCATCGTTGAGGAAATACATAATGGTACGTTATGGGCTGTGAGGACCAACCTGATTTAGTTACAGAGATCTGTCCGTGCCATTGCACCTTTTTCGTTTTGCTTCCATTTTCCATCTCTTTTAAGGGCATAAAAATCTATATCTCTTCTTCTTTTTTAGATGGAACTTATAGTTTCTTCTTATGTTTGGACGCTCAAAAATAGAGAAAAAAAATTTCACTAAAAAAATTTACTTTTTGGGGTTAGTAAAGATTTTATTGACTTTTATAAGGTTTATAAAAAGTGGGTAGAAAATTCAAAAAAATGCTAGGTTGGAGATAAATTTTTTATTGAAAATTTGTAAAAAAAAAGTGTGAAAAAGATGATAATTTGATAAAAAAATTTTAATGAGAAAGTATTTGAGTTGGTGAAAAAGTAAGGAGATAGATAATTTAATAGATTTTTTAAAATAAAAATGTGTTGGGATTTGTGAAAAAATATATGTTAAAAAGTGTGGAGAGATGATTTAATTCGAGAATGGTAAAATAAAATTTTTAAATTTGTTGACCAAAACTTTGAAATTTTGTTGTTTAGCAACAAAGCTTTCAAAAAAACAAATTGTGTTGCGAAATATGGGTGAATCATTGCATCTCTTAGAGACCAGTTTAATTTTTCATTTTTCGTATTTTCTTGCAGGTAATAGTGTCGGACATGTGCCGTTCATTAAGCTAAATGTAAAGATTTTCTTCACAGAGCTAGTTTGATACTTTTAGATTCCAAGTTTTCAGTTCCTCGTATCTCACTAAATCAAGGATTCAATAAACTGGAACCAGGGATACTTGCTTGGAAATCCAGTAACAGATCGTCGTGTTGATGACAAATGCACAAGTCGACTATGCTCATCGTGTGGCACTTATATCAGATGAGCTCTACGCGGTAAATCACCCGGGAACTGCGTCGAATGCCTACACTAATTTTGTTCTCTCTTCTAGCTAGTTAATTAACAATACATTATGTCGATCACAAAAAAATATTATACTATAATTTGTGTGTTTTGTCCAAATTTTCAGTCAGTCAAAACAAATTGTGAAGGAGAGTATGTGGCTGTAGATCCAGATAACGTACAATGTCTGAAAGATCTTGAAGCTGTCACGGAGGTGAGAAAACAAGTACTATCAAACTTGGATATATATGATGCTCAATAATATTGAAATTATTTAGTTGATCATTTGCTATCAATTTAAAGTTTAATGGATAACTAGCTATTGATGTATTATATTTGATCACTAGTATAGTCAACTAGTAAATGTCGATCACAAGCATTCAGAATGACTAACTTATTGTACTTGTAGTGCCTTGACAAAGTTCAAACTGCCCACATTTTGGAACCTAAATGTCGACTAATCTCCCCAAAATCAAATGGAATGGAGTGGGATGAAGCACTTGTTCAGGAAAATCCTGCGGAGACGCTTCTTTCATTGTCTAAAGCTCCAAACTTATGGTGCCGGGTAAACCAAATTTTCGTTCTTCTCTCCTTCTCTTGCTCAAATGAACGAGTACAATTGCATTAATGTTTATGGTAAACTTACTTAATTTCTCTGTAGAGTTATACTTATGTGCTTTCATACATTTGGGCCAACGACAACAACGTACAAAATGCTCTTCACGTCAGGAAGGTAGTGCTGTTACTTTTTCTATTCAACAGAATCCAAGTGCGGAAAAAAGAAAAATTACTTCTTGTTGTTTTGATTGCCAACAGGGGACTATAAAGACCTGGGTGAGATGTAATAAAAGCATGATCGCTGCCTACCGTATGATGTTATAAGTACTGTTGATTATCATCGGAATCTCACAAAGACAGGCTACCGATCTTTAATTTACAGGTCATGATTATAATGCATAACATTTCCTTTCTTAGTTTTCTTTCATCTCTCCCATGTATTGAATTGCTCATATAAAATGAATTGATCTTGTCACAGCGGAGATCAAGATCTCAACATTCCGTATGTGGGCACCCTACAATGGATAAGATCCCTCAATATGACTGTCTATAATAAATGGGAGCCATGGTTTGTAGAAGGTCAAGTAGCCGGGTTGGTATCTGAAATTTGCAAAATTCCTCCGTCTCTTGCATGCCTTGCATGATCAAATTTTGCCTTCTTGCCTATATGAAATTCGAGGATGATCTCAGTTTAAACTTCATTCTATTTTGTGACAGATACACAATGGAATTCAAGAACGATCAATACTATATGACTTACGCTACGGTTAAGGCACGAAAGAAAAACTGCTCCTCTTATTTTGATTCTTTATGCTATTCTTTTTTTTTTCTCCTCTCCAAGGGATCTCAATGTTATTCGCTTTGGATTAAAAGTCGTCCTTTTTGTTTTCTACTTTAAATGTAGGGAGGGGGTCACACAGCTCCAGAGTACAAGCCTAAAGAATGTTTTGCCATGGCGGAGAGGTGGCTCGCCCATTATTCTCTATGACCTAACAGTCTTATCTGCAACTTTCGATCAATAATCAGAGATTCAAGCCGGATACACTACTAGAAAATTGACTTTTAGTGACGAAATTTTCGGTGACAAATTGAATTTCGTCACTAAAAGTCAATTTTTAGTGACAAAATGCTATTTTCGTCACAAAAAAGGTTTTTTCGTGACGAAATTACTTTTCGTCACCAATTTCGTCACTAAAGGTTTTATTTGTGACGAAATAAAATTGTTGTCACTAAAAGTTAATCTTTTGGTGACGGAAAGTTTCGTCACCCGATCATCGGTAATACACCGATCGATCGGTATCGTAACCGTCTGCAAATACGAAAGCGATCGATCGTCAATATATGACGATCGATCGGTAAGCGTAACGTCCTTTTTTCGAATCGCCGTTCAACGAATGGGAAGACGCCACGTGTTAGAACATAGCGATCGATCGGCACAAACGATTATATGAAACCGCCGAAGTCATTTTTACCGGTTATCTCTCCACGAAATCTCTCGAATCCTCTCAAAGTGCAAGGAGCCATTTCGTGCTGCATTGTCTTCCAAAGTGCGTGGAATCATCCTTCATTGTCTTCTACGTCAAAGGTACGTACTTATATTGTTTTTTAAGCAATATTAAGCGGTTGTTCAAGCGAATTTTTAGTTTACGTTTTCTAATTTGCTATATCATCCATTTAGGACCGTAAAATATATTTATTTTATTGTTGATGCATGTTTTAAGAGTTTAGGATTGTTTTGGGATCAATTTTGGGTGATTTTGGGCCTGTTTTGGGGTTTTGGAACGCCTGTGTGTATTTGTTCCCATAACGATCGATCGCCTCCATTGGCGATCGATCGGTGTGTAAGTGGTAGGTCAAATGATCGATCGGTTAAATTCACCGATCGATCGCTGAATTTGGTACGGAGCGATCGATCGTCTCCTCGAAACTGTGCGTTTCAATTCGGGCGATCGATCGTTTATATAGACGATCGATCGGTATCGATCGATCGCTTACACCTAAGCGATCGATCGGTAAGCTACAATGTGAAGCGTACCGTTTTGATTAAGCGGCGATCGATCGCATTTGTGGCGATCGATCCCTTAGTGATACTGTGCGTTTGGTTGCATGGACGATCGATCGTCTGTGCACTGAAACGCGTCTTTTAACCGATAGCGTTCGATCGGTCAAATTGATTGATCGATCGCCATTTAACGATGATCGAATCGGTAATCGATCGTTAGATCGATCGGTATATTTAGTGATCGATCGCTATTGATGGATCGCTTTTTGTTTCAACTTCATTAATAATTACGTGATTGTGATTACTTTTTTTTAAAAGTAATACGTTATTGTGATTGCTTATTAACACATATTTATATACAACTTTTGCAGTATACATAAAATGTCAGGAGTTAAGCGTGCACGCACAACGAGAACCGGGACGGGATCGTCGTCCCAAGAGCAGGAAGTCGCTGATCCAATGATGACCTTGGAGAGGCGAATGGAGTACCTGAGGGGGCGGCCAGTGGCCAAAGAGCGTCCTGTGACGCTCTCTGATTTTGACCAGTTATTGTACGAGGAGCACTCCCTCTACCAGCTCTTCGAGTACCAGGGATTTCTTCATCAGCTCTCGTGGACTGAGGGGTTTTGTGGACGCAGTTGTGCAAGATTTCTTCTGTGCACTCGTCTCGGTAGATAGAGCACCTGAGGTGCAAGGCGTGCAGTTCTTATTCTCGGCAGACGTCATTGCCGATTTCTTAAACTGCCCCCGGCCCGAGAGCCCCTGTTTCCCGGCGGTACCCCTGAATGATGAACAGAGGACATCAGAGCAGGATTTGTGGACGCTGATGACTGGGAAGACCTCTGCAGTGGTGGGCAGCATAATTAAGCAGAGTGAGTTCAGTGAGTTTTGGCGGATTTTGCACCTTATCTGGACGCCGAACGTCGATGGCAGAACTCATTCCACCGAGTGTCCGTTCACGAGAGCTCAGTGCATGCTCTTACTGGGTCAGCAGACGCGGATAGATTTTCCGTTGTACATGTTCGAGCTGATTATGGATGAGGCTTGGGAAATTAAGGAATATAGCCTCCCATACGGCGTGTTTCTGACTCAGTTCCTCATTTCTCGGGGAGTCGTGATCGCTGCCTCGGATACACGTAAGGAGGTTAAGAGTGCGCTGAACAAGTTCACTCTGTCCAGGAGCCGGGGCCAGGAGGGGGCATTGACTCGACGGTTCGCTCGTAGAGCAGCAGCGGCCGTAGAGGAGGCATCACGGCCTTCGACATCAGCGTCAGAGGCACCTATGGAGACGGGAGCACCTGCAGTGCCTCCTCCATGGGTGGCCCAGCTATTTGCGGACTTCGACAGCCGTGTCGGCGCGACTATGAAGGCCACTCTACAGCCTGTTGAGAGGCAGATGCAGTCATTAGAGGAGCAGCTGAAGGAGCTCCGGACCGCCTTCGATGGGGAGTGCACTGTGACAATGCTGCGCAACAAGTCGGTCGTGGCTCATATGGCGGACGTCAACGAGCAGCTGGAAGAAATTAAAAAGACTCTGGATGATTTCAAGATGGAGGCAGATCCACAGAGGATTCCCGGAGATATTCCTGATGACGTGGCCACTTTCCGTGATGCTGTTCGACGTTGATGAGTTTTTATGTTATTTTTTATATCTATTTGGGACATACATTTTGATTTATGGTTTTATTTATCTGTTTGAGACATTTGTGTTTATTTGGATTTGTTTTTTTATTTACGTATTTGAGACATTTCTGTTTATCTGTGGATATGCAGAAGAAACTTTGATTACATTTACGTGTTTTTCTATTTGTATTTCTTTATCGACACTTATATAAGTAAAATGACCAATATACCCTTTGGTCGGCAAAAATAACGAAATAAGTGGTTTATCAAATAACTAATATAAAGAATTTAACAAGAAATCGTTTTTTATTTTTCTGTTTTGCAACTAAATACACCGATCATCGGTAATGCACACCGATCCATCGGTGTTATCCGTCGTCGTTTGGGTGCACTAACCGATCGATCGATCGTATATCGATCGCTACATAGTTTTTCATCTAACCCTCATTTTTTTAATAATGTGAGTTTAAATGATTAGAAACATAGAAATATATATTAACAAAGTATGTTAGATGTATTTAGATTACATAAAAACATATCAAGTACATATCATTAATTTTTAAGAAAGCATGTATAAGTTATACATGTTGCAACATAGATGCATTTTGTTTGTGTTAGTATGAGTAAGGTATTAAGATGTTAGAAATTAGTGACATAACGCTTATTTAACACATGATTATAATTTATCAGTATGAGGTATGCATTAATATGATATTATAAGTAAATTAATTTTAATAATTAAGTCATTTGTTAGGCTAAAAACTATTTTTAATAATTAGGTTACCAATCGATCGCGTTATTGGCGATCGATCGGTACATAACGGTGTCGTTTAATATTTTGGTACCAATGGATCGTTAATTTTGGGTCTTCATACGACGTCGTTTTTATTCTCGTCAACGATCGATCGGTCTAAAATCTGGGGGAAATTTTATGGTTGGTACCGATCGATCGGTAATATTACCGATCGATCGATGTTTATCGCGCTTGAAATGCCAATGCTCTAAAGCCGTGGGTGAAGCAAAAACACACCCACGGCAAGAGGAAACTAGAGACTCGCGGCAAGGAGCCATTTTTCCTTTAATTTTGTCTAAATACCGTCCTTTTTAGTTGTGAGAGTGTTTAGAAGTCCTTAAGGTTAAGCCCAAGCTCAAATTCATTGGTTTTTTAACCGGGTGAGTATTGAAAAATTTGGGCGACATTTGTGAGATTTTGGTGTGAATTTAGTTCGTTTTGGTCTACATTTCGTGCAAAAGGTAATATCCTCAACCTACACTACGATTTTTGAATGATTTCGTCGGTTATTTGGTGTTATTTTTATTTTTCTATTCGTGGGTGTTGTGGATTGGATTTGTGTTGATTAGAGCTTCTTAGAGTATTTTTAATATGTATATTAGAATTAGTATTGCATGAGGATGATTTGTGAGTGTTTTGGGCGTGGATTTGAGTGTGTGGGAGGCTGGCAAGCTGTTTTGTCGATCTGGGTTACTCATCGATCGATCGATTTGTTAGATGGAGGTTCAGCGATCGATCATCTTTATATGACGATCGATCGGTATTGAAAGATCGATCGTCTATAGTATCGATCGATCGCTGGTTAGGGCAGATTGCAAGTTATTGACCTTGTGTAGCATTTATTATATTCTCATATTTATTTATTGAAGTGCTTGAGTTCTGAAAATGAATCATGAAGTTTGAGAAGCTGGAGGATGATTACAGGAGTGTTTTTTTTAATAGTGATACATGTATAATGTTTGAGCTTTATATTTAATGTTTGATTATTGAAGTGCTTGAGTTCTGAAAATAAATTATGGAGTTTGAGAAGCATGGAGGATGAATATTGAGTGTTTTTGACTTGTTATTTTTGTTTATCGCGTAATAACCCTTGAATTGTCCACAATATGGACAGTTTGAGATTGTGTATTCGTGGTTGGACGAGTTCGGTACTTGTGTCCTGTCCTGTCTTGGAGGAAATTCGGTATCATCTACCTTTTGTCTTCTGGGTATACTACTAGCATTGGTGTATGACGTCATACAACTATCGTTGATGACGTTTGCCTCCAACGCTGGTGCGTGTATTTGGGGACTGGGGGGAGATGCTGCCGAATTTTTTTCGAGGTATGGATGGACACAAGTTGAACTGATGTTCAACTCCAAATGCACAATCTTGAATGGGATAGGACCTATCAGCTGGGCTTAAAGTCAAGTTACAATGATTGGGTGTTTATGAATTACTTAATTTGTATATTTTTTAGATTGGTGGCGATGGATAAAAGTTGGGTTTACGAGAAAAATCGGTTTGGTGAAAAGTATGCGGAGGGGGTCCGTGGGTTTGTCGGTATGGCTGCTTGTTGTGTAGACTCTCGGGGTCAGATCAGATGTCCGTGTCGGAAGTGCAGAAATGTAGTGTTTCAAGTGTTGGATAAAATGGAAGATCATATATACATTAATGGGTTTGATGTGAGCTATAAGTCATGGGTGTTTCACGGGGAGGGTATTCAACTTACTTCAAGTTGAGTCAAGAGTCCGGTGCGAGCTTACCATATAGTGATGATGATTTAGAGGGAGATAACTCTGATAGAATGGAGGAAATGTTAACCGATGTTCGTGCCGGATTAGATGGTGGGGCGGCAAGGGTTGAAACGGAGAACCCTAATATTAAGGAAACCCCCACTTGGGGACCGAAGGCTTCGACACCACTTAATAAATTATGGGAAGAGGCAGAACATGAATTGTATCCTGGATGTACCAAGTTTAGTAAGTTGTCATTTACGGTTCGGTTGTTGCACGTGAAGTCGGAGAATAAGTTGTCGGTTAAGGCATTTGATATGATATTACAATTGATTAAGGAGGCATTGCCAGAGGGGGAGACGTTACCAGGATCGTATTACGAGGCGAAACAATTGCGAAAGGATCTTGGGTTTAGTTATAACAAAATCCATGCATGTCAAAATGATTGTGTGTTGTTTTGGAAGGAAAACAGTGAGTTAGACAGATGTCCGATATGTGGGGTGTCCCGGTGGAAATTCGAAAATGATTTGCGCAATCGAATTCCCAGAAAAGTGTTGCGTCATTTCCCTTTAATCCCTAGACTTAAACGTTTGTTTACCACAAAAGATGTAGCAATTGACATGAGATGGCATAAGGAAAAACGGGTCGATGATGGGGAGAGTTTGAGGCATCCTGCAGATTCATTGGTTTGGAAGAATTTTGATAAGGACCACGATTGGTTTGCTCAAGATGCCCGCAACGTCCGCCTTGGTCTTGCTTCTGACGGGTTTAATCCGTTCGGAAACATGAGCAATGCATACAGTATTTGGCCGGTCGTTGTGTTTCCATATAATTTACCCCATGGAGGTGTATGAAGGTCCCATTTTCACTAATGACTCTTCTGATTCCGGGTCGAAAGTCACCGGAAATGATATTGATGTATATCTTCGACCCTTAGTGGAAGAGTTGAAACAATTATGGGAAGATGGAGTTGAGACACATGATGCTTCAGATGGGACGACATTTAAGATGCATGCAGCTTTGATGTGGACCATAAATGATTTTCCAGCATATGCCAATTTATCTGGATGGAGTACCAAAGGGAAGTTGGCATGTCCAACGTGTAATTTAGACACTGACTATAAGTGGTTGAAGCACGGGAGAAGAATGTGTTATATGGGTCATAGGAGATATTTGACACCAGGGCATGCATGGAGATATGATGTGGATACGTTCGATGGGAAAGAAGAACATAGACTTCCGCCTGAGGAGTTAACTGGTGAGGACATATTGGAACAATTGACGCATGTCGGGAGACTATCTTTGGTAAAGCGTCAGGGAAGAATAGGGGAAAGAAGAAACAATCGTCGGAACGTTTGAATTGGACGAAGAAGAGCATATTTTTCCAACTGCCGTATTGGAGTACATTAGGGTTACGGCATAACTTGGACGTGATGCACATCGAGAAGAACATATGTGACAACGTGATTGGGACGGTGATGAATATCGAGTTCAAGACCAGAGATTCAGCGGGTGCACGTAAAGATTTAGCTGAAATGGGGTCAAAAAAGACTTGCACTTGGTGCATGACGGTCGGGTTGAATTGATGCCTCAAGCGGTGTATACTTTGATTCGGGAAGAGCGAAGGAGGGCCTGTGAGTGGTTAAAAGATGTGAGGTTCCCCGATGGTTATGCAGCTGAGATTTCACGTTGTGTGAATCTAGATGAGTTGAAGGTTTCTGGAATGAAAAGTCATGATTGTCATGTGTTCTTGCAGAGGGTTCTTCAGTGATGATCCGAGGGTTGTCGGTGACGCTAAAGATTTCTGTAATTGCAGAGGATGTCAGAAGATATCGGGATAATTTTATGCAAGTTGGAAATGATTTTTTCACCCGCTTTTTTTACAATAATGATGCATTTGGCAGTCCACTTACCGCGCGAAGCAATGCTTGCTGGACCAGTACAATATAGATGGATGTATCCAGTTGAACGGTTGATGGGTCGCTCGAAACGGAATGTGAAAAATAAGTCTCGTCCCGAAGGGTCGATTGCAGAAGCGTATATTGAGAATGAGTGTTCGACATTTTGTTCCCAATACCTCCGAGGGGTCGAAACAGTGTTTAATCTTAGAGATCGAAACTACGATTCTGACGGCGATCCCGAGATACGAGGAAGGTCATTGGATGTGTTCACTCAGAGAATTAGATTGCTAGGGGCTGGAAAAGGACATGACATAGACCGAACAGAGTTCAAGAAAGCTCGGTGGTTTGTGCTGAACAATTGCAAAGGCATCAGCAACTACTTAGAGTAAGTAAAATAAAATTTCATAGTTTTCTATAATATACAGACGTTGATTAACCTTATCATTACAGTGAACACATGGACGAACTTCGCGCGCAAGGAGTTGGTAACATTTCTCGTATGCATGAGGAACAATTTCCGGATTGGTTCTTAGGCGAGTAAGTGTTATTGACAAATAATTCATGGTTTAAATTCGTGTATTTATTTTTAATGACTTCTAATATATTGTTGTAGGTTCAAAAATTACGTTCTCAAAATCCATGTACATCGATCGATGAATTGTATTCATTGGCACGTGGGCCTAATACACAAGTGATGCGTTATTCTGCATGTGTTATGAACGGATGTAGATATCATACAGTACAACGGGAAGAACGTTGGAGAACGCAGAACAGTGGTATTATAGTACCTGCGCCGGAAAGTGGGTGAAAATAGTACTGTATAGAGTAAGCATTAAATACAGTATGTGAACCTAGTTCATAGGCAGGCTCTTCGGTCTTGATATAAAGTACATAGGGTAGTGGCGGTGGGGATGTTAAGCGGACAGATGTAGACTGAGCCGAGATGCGGATGATTACTCCTTAAGTCGAGCTGAGGAGACGAGTGTAGCTTGAATCGGAAAGGTGCGTGCCGTACAATGAGGGTTGGTGACAGGTGCGTTGTGATGAGAGTACGAGCTGCTGGTTATCTATTGCAAGATGACGAGAGAGGCGATGGCCGAGGGAGCGAGGTCAGTTGCTTAGTGCGTGGAGAGAGCGCAAATATACGAGCTATTGAAGTGTGTGTGGTGTTAACGCGGTGTTATATGGTGGGATGTGATGTCTGCGGGGTAGGACTAGTCATGAGTGAGAGGGAGCATAGTGTGGGACGAGCGGCTTGATGTGAGAGGCGAGGCAGTAGGAGGGTAGAGTTTAAGCACGCAAAGATTGCGCAGTATCGCGTCTAATCTTAGTTAGTGACTTATAGGAAGTAGGATTAGCATGCGGAGTTGTGTTTGAGAGGGAGTGCTAGATATGGAACAGCGAATAGGAATGGAGGAGTAAGTATTCTAGTAGAGAACAACCGGATGTAGAGGCGGCGCGAGTATGAGAGAGCGAGTTGATGCGGTTCGCGCAGTTGTAATGCATATAGGAATAGGACGATGTGAGGATGAAGTGCAACATGGGCTATACGCAGAAGAGGAGTCATGACGTGACAGGAGTATGATGTAACGTTTAAATCAGGAGCGGAGGAGCAGACACTATCGAGATTGAGTGAAAGCAGAATCAGGGAAGAAGAGGGCGAACCGGAGAAGGGTAGCCATTGAATTAAGATTTTATAGAACTTTCCGACAGTTCTTTACCCAGTTGTAGAGTTCGGGACTATCACGGTGGAGGGGATGTGAGCGGTTGACGAGCGCAGGAGAGTACGGAAGATAAGATAGGGTGACGTTTTCCATGCTTGTACATAGCGTATAGGCAGGAGGGCGTAATTGATCGGGACGGCAATACGGAAAAAAAGACCGTAGTAGAATTTGTAACGATGATTGTGCTAGGGGAGTTGGACTGAAGACGCCGAAATTGAAGTAACGTAAGCCGGCATAAGGGAGAATACCGAAGAAAATGGGGACGAAGAATCGTTCTAAAGTGATAGCAACTCTACTGAGAATGAGGCATCGGCGATAACGTGCAAGAATCAGATTCTGATAATAATTTCTTTCATGTATATTTTTCTTTCTAATGTTGATGTTTACTGAACTATTTTTACTGTTACTGTCTCGTTTACCATATCTTTATCGTTTATTTTGTTATGTCACAGCTTCTATGGTGAAATGAAGCGTGGACGAGAATTTCCTTCAGTTACTTCTAGACAGTTACATAGTATGAGTCCGATACCGAGTCCTACGTTGAGCGCTCCTTCTCCGAGAGTGAATGAAGGCAAGAGTCAAGGCACGCCAGCTTGTCCTAGTAGTTGTGCATGTAAGAAATTATTCTAAGTTATATTTCAATTTCCTTAAGTTAACCGACCGACTAACTTTGTTAATTTTATTTTATGTAGCGACATCAGCTTCTAAACGTGGGCGAGGTAGGACACGTGGGGTCAGTTTGGAGAAGAGTCTTAGGTCCGGGTCCGGGTCCGTGAAACTATCGGTGCATATCCCGGAGGGAGAGTGTGGAGGAGTTTCTTCCACTGCTGCCATTCTATCGACGAAGATTGGAATGTTTGTCCGAGGGTTGATTCCGATCTCAGTTAACAAGTGGGTCGACGTTCCTACAGAAGTGAAGGAGTACATTATGGACCGGGTGTTGGTATGATTAAATTCGTAAACATAAATTTTTGGTGGACGCATTTCGTTTATCATTGTAATATTGTATGTTTTGGTACTTATGCAGGACCAGTTCGACCTTGACTACACCCGTCATGAAGACGTGAGGACGGTGGTCGAGACTATGATGATGGCACGTCGAACGCACCGCAACCGAATGCATGCGTATTTTAAGAAGTTCCCGAGCAAAGAGGCGCGTTGCTGAAGCCGCACCCTGATACACAGAAGAACAGTGGAAGGAGTTATACGATCTGTTCACCAGCGAAGCATTTATGGTACGTGATTACAAAAACCCGTTGCTTAAATATTACATTATTTTAATATTTAATTACTTAAAATATCGTAGAAAAAAAACGAGCAAAATAAGAAGAATATATCAAAGTTGACTGTGAACCACGCTGCTGGTTCGCGCTCGTTCCAGCGCACACGAGCTTGCATTGTAAGTTAACAACTAAATCTTAAACTTTATTGATATTGTTTGGTGAATCAGTAGTAGAGCTTAGGGAGCGTTAATCGCTAGGTGTATGTGATGGGATACGGGTTGCAGAGAAGAAGTATATGAATATGTGGTGAAGCGTAGTAAAAGACCATGCTGACGTATTCCAATGCTCGACTAGGTTGAGAGGAGTATCTTAAGAGATAGCAGGGTAGTATGAGAGATAGAAAGAATATGGGTGGACAATGGTCGATAGAGCAAAGAAGTGGTAGTGATTGGAGATCATCGCATAAAAAGGATGGGACAAGGATGATCGTTCGGAGATGAGAGGGAATAGCGGTGTATGGAGGCATTAGGCGATCGCCGTGTATGCGAGTGTAAGAGGTGGGGAGGATTAGCATGCTGGAGTGGTAATGATAAGCGCATTAATTGGTTAATCAGCTGGGGTAGAGTAGCGAGTTTATAATACTGGGTAGTTACAGTGACTGGGTGTTGAAGCTCTGGATAGGTGAGTAGCTATATATGTCGACGATGACTTCTGAGGTGCGAGAGAGAGCGAAGTGGGAGGTATGGCCGATTATGTCAGGCGTAGCAGGTGGGCATGGAGTGAATAGAAGGGATATGGATACACTTATATGAAAGTGTAACGGGGATATGGAACATGAGAGGGGACAGAATTGGTACGTGAATGCGTGGGTGTATGGATTTATATACCGGAGAATGAGTACGTTGTGAGTACGAATAGTGAGGTCTTGAGGACTAGATATAGGTCTAGTGCGAGATGTTTTTTGATGCAAGTACAAATATGTAGGTTGCGAATGTTGATTGGAATATGTGGAGCGGTGGATAGTAAAGTTTAGAGATCGTGGTCAGTGTCGACTTTGAGAGGTATATGTTCTGATTAAGGACGGTTACTGACGAGAGAATTTAGCGTTAAAGCGCATTGTAGAGGTGAGAATATGTTGCATAGTATGGGATCTTGTTAGCAGGAAAGGTAGATCTTATTGTGAGGATTCAAGAGTAGTGCAAATAGATATGTCTGCACGATGGCCATTGTAATGAGATTGTTCTCGAGCAAAAGGATGAGCTGATAGAAGGTTGAGGTAGTTGATTCGTGTTCGATATATGACGCATCTGAGAAACATTGGCAGAGAATGTGAGACGAGAAAGTCAAGTGGATAGGGAGCAGCGTTTGCATGCTATTTGAGATTAAATGGTTTTGAGAATCTTTGAATTGGGATAGTTGTTGTTAAAGAACATTTTTTATGACTAAGTGTTGAAAGTGTCGACACATTGAACCTAAGTGTCGACAGATTGAACTAACTCCCGAGAGTTTTGTTTCTAGGACATGAAAATAGATTTTTTTGACTAAGTATGGGAAGTGTCAACACATTGGACCACAGTGTCGACACATTGAACCACTACCCGACGAGCTTCGGTTTGTCTGGCCTTCAATCAATTTTTTTTGATTAAGTGTTGGAAGTGTCGATACATTGAACCTAAGTGTCGACATATTGAACTAACACCCGAGAGTGCTCTCCAGGCCATTAAGGATTTGATGGATTAACGGATAGTGGAGCGAGATTATATGCTTGCGAGTAGCATATGAAGAGGTTAGTAGAGAGGATCAGGGGTAGTGATGAATGGTGAGGATGTAGCGAGAGGAATGGAGAACTGCTGAGGCAATGTATACAAGAGTGTGGCTAGAGTCTAGAGCAGTAGGTTATGTCTGCAGATTACAGGACAGCGACCGTTAGGTGTACGGATGTCGGGAAGTACCGCAGAGAAGCAGAGAACGTATTGTCGGATGTCTCCCGTTCGGCGCGCAGCGACAGGTCAGATGTGCAGGAAGGTGAGTTATATGCGGAATAGCCTGGGGTCAGAGTAGCAGTTCAAGGTGTTCTCGCATTACGCAATTGTGGATCGTAAGGAGCGCTATCAGGATTGTGTTATTTTTGCAGAAAAATCCTGTGAATGAAGACCCAGTGTACAAAATTTTCTAAAATGACTTGGTACCCTAACGGTAAAATGAAGCACTTTGAGACCGTTGAAGACCTATGCGGGCTATAACAGAACAAGATGGAGAGAGAACAAAAAATGAGCTCGATCATCATCGCAACATCTAAAGAGAGAAAAAGCCAAGATCCAAAGATTTCATTTGCTGATTCCTCAAGATCAAAAGTCTCTCATTGTTAAATCTTTTTTCCTCGTGCTATCCTTAGACGATCTAGCCTCCAAAGAGAGAGAAGTTTCTTGAAGAAAAGACAACACACTTGCAATCAATCGTAGCCTAACTTCTAGAGAAAGAAGATGCTTTGAAGAAGAGGAAGACGCACACTACCAAGAAAGCTTGAGCTCCTACTTGCCAAACTTTAGGTCGCATTCAAGAATCTTGTCTTCTTGCATTTTATTGAGCTTTTCATTTGCTGAATTTGGTTTAGAGAGCCATTCCACACGTTGTTAGCTTTCCACTTGCATATTCGGCTTAAGGAGCCATTATTCATTGTACCCATCTATTGTAAAAACATTTGAGTGTTGGGAAAACACTTGGTCCTACTTGTGAGGGTAGAAGGAATCCCTTAGGTTTTGGGATTTGTGAAGAGCAAGATGTAAAATATTAGAGCGAGATAGGGATAATGGACTTAGAGTTCCATGCGACCATGTGGTCTATAGATAGAGAAGGAGGGGTACCAGGATAATGTAGTAGCATAATCTATTAACTGTGGAGTGGGTGTTTGAAGAGGAGAGGAAAATTTTGAGTATTGGAGGCAAGGGTTAAAGCGTGAGCTCGAAAAACGGTTTGTAAAGGTTCCTTAGCACCCGGTAAGCTAAGGTGTATTTGCTATTTGGAGAATAGTGAAGGAAGCCCAAGGAAGTCATTAGCCTTGGGGGTGGACGTAGGCTAGTGTTGGCCGAACCACCTAAAAAATACGGTGGTCATCTCTAACTCTATCTCTCTTATCTTTTGTTCCATATCCATATTTGTGGTGCGTTATGCTTTATCATTATTGCTTATATTTTGCTTACATTATACACGTTCATATCTGCATTTGTAATTGTTAAAATGGGGTATTTTGCAAATCTAGGTTTTTATCGAAAAAGGACTTAGTTTTTGATAAACCCAATTCATCCCCCTCTTGGGTTGTTTTTTTAAGACTCACAATCAGAAGTCGGGATATGTTCGGGATTAGGACGGGCGGTTAAGCCTCCGCCTTCATCAACTTTTACTACACAGTCTTCTGATCTACAGCACCAGCTAGCGAAGGTAAGGATGAGATAGAGGCGATGAGAGCTGCTAGAGAAAAAGACTTGCAAGAATTGCAAGAAGCAAGCTGAGATGGAGGCCACGCTGAGGGACCACCGTGAGGAGTAGCGGGTGGGCAGGAGCGCATCATGGTTGGAGCAGGAGGAGCGCATGAAAAAGGGAGCAAGAGCGCATGCAATAGAGCACGAGGAGCGCATACAACTGGAACAAGAGCGCATGCGAAAGGAAGCAAGAGCGCTTACGGGCAGAAATATCGAAGGAACTGGAGAAGAAAATGTCCTCTGTAATGGAGAAGAAAATGAGCGACATGTCAAAGCGACTATTCAGCCAGTTTGGGGGTTCAAAAGGTAGATGCATGTATATTGTAATAACTTTTTAATTATGTATTATTACGATATTATTTTTGATTTAATTATGGATCACTATATGTTATTATTGATATTTATTAATGTGAGTATTGTATTATTATTATAAATGTACGTGTTATATAATATTTTCCATTATTATTGTTTAAAAAAAAAAATCATTCTCTCACCACTGATTGATCGGCATATTCAGCGATCGATCGGTTGTTGTTCAACCGATCGATCGTCCAATACTACCGATCGATCGGTTCATAAATCAAGGTTACATCACTGAATTAAACGATCGATCGTCCATGGCATAACAATCGATCGTTATACTTTAGTGATCGATCGCTTATATAAAGCGTCCGATCGTCGTTGCTGAAGCGATCGATCGTCTATTTCTTACCGTGCGATCGTTTAAATGTGTCGATCAATCACCAATACATAACGATCGATCGTCAATACGTACCGATCGATCAGCTTCCCAATCGATCCATCACTTCGTTTTCAACGACCGATCGTGAAAAGTACCGATCGATCATTATATTTAGTGACAAAAATTTTCCGTCACTAAAAACTTTTCGTGACGAAATTCGGGTTTCGTCACGAAATACATTTCGTGACGCTCATTCGCTGACGGAGCTCGTGACGAAAAAATTTCGTCACTAATACTTTTAGTGACGAAATATTGACTTTTAGTGACAAAAAATTTTGTCACTAAAAGTCAATTTTTTTGTAGTGACTCCGGTGCGCCCAAGAAATATAAACTTTTCTGCAGGTTGTTTACCTTCTCGTATAAAATATCCCTCCGTATATCTTTTGCAAAATGAGCTATAAATTAATTACTTGTATTGATCTGTGTTCGTAGAAAAAGCAAATAACAAAGTAAATTTTGCATTATTACAATCTCTTATAAAATTAGCCTAGAAAATAGAAAATACTTTTATAAAATAAAAGGAAAAAGTCACTTTGAGCCCTCTAACTACCAATACAATTTCAAGTAAGGGTCTAAATTATCAATATTGACACATTGAGCCCTCCAACTTACACAATTAATCAAATTGCGCCCTGAAATAAAATCTGAGGGTCAAAATCGTGCCACGTGGCTCATTCACAACACATGTGGCACAAATTTGATTGGATCTCTTTAAGGGTGCAAATTAATGAAATTTAGCAGCTCCTGGGCTCAATATGTCAAGAGTGGTAGTTTAAAGCCGTATTTCAAATTAGATTGGTACTTAGGGGTCAAAGTGATGTTTCCCCTAAAATTAAAGTTGAGAAAAAAAAGCCATCAACTTTGAAAATATTATTTAATGAAAAGCCTACAAAATAGAACATCATTAAGTAGTTTACAAAATGGAAATTGGGAAAAAAAGAAAAAAAAAACATCCTAAAGACTAGCATTAGTAATTAATAATAACAGTGAAATTTACTTTATTAATTTTTACAAACAGGAAGCAAATTTATGGATTAATTTTAATTTTTTTTAAAACTAAAAGGTCCTCAATTATATGACTTGACTATGCCCAAAAATGTTAAGCTGCCCGGCCTGTGTCTTGCTCTGACAGATTACACGACAGAATTTTTTTTTAATAAAAAACAAGCTCTTTCGATTGGTTACGCATCCTAACCCGATCGTGTATGCATTAATCACAATCACCCTTAGTTTTAACCATAGCCCGGTCCAGTGGTCTTGTTACCATTAAAAACAGTAAAAATTAGTCACAATCACCCTTAGCTAGCAGCCTAGCACATTTCCCAGGTCCAAAGTGAAGTGTGAAAAGTGACTCGGCCAAAACGTTAAAATAGCAGAATCTTAATTATTGTAACGTGGAAGTCTCATTCACGTACCACAAAAGCTTTCCTTGTCCAATAAAAGAGTTTAAGGTGACTAGTCGGCCAATACATGCAAATATCAGATTCTCTTCCTCTGTTCCTTTTCACCGTCTTCTGATCCTCTTCTCACTGGTAGAACATTTGAGGAATATCGATTCACTGGGAAGGCAGATGCTAATTGTCCAGCTAGCACCTCGGAGCAAAAAATATCAGTATCTTTTAACCAAGGAATCTAATAGCAAATGAAAAAGGGGATTCATGAAAGCGAATAGGCCGAGAATATGGACCTTCTGCTTTTGATATTCGATTCACTGGGAAGGCAGATGCTAATTGTCCAGCTTGCACCTCGTACCAAAATATATCATCTTCTACAATATTTCGGAAATTTATAAATCATTTTTTAGGTTTTTATTTGATTTTAAAAATATGTCTGGATTTTTATAATTGACAAATAAGTTCTTGAGTTAAAGCTACAGTAGGTGAATCGCTCCCTTCGTCAAATTTCAGTCAAAATTTCTATCTAAATTGACGAGTTTGCATGCCACATGCCAATATATCACTACAACAAATTTGACTTTTTGGGACGAATTTTCTTGGGATGCCAAAAAAGCATTGTCATTCGGAGGCATTAGAGCGCCTATTCCCACCAACTACTTTAAATGCAAGTCCCGTCATCGACGTTTATTTACTGTTATAACCATTTGAATGAATCCTATTTAGCCCTTCCAACGGCAACTGAACCGTCTAGCAGTCCAAAAGTTTTATGTCCATTGCGTTCGAGTGTTTATCGAATGGTTTTTTACGGATATTTTAAAGGTGTCTGAATGCATTTGAGCAGTGATTTGAAAAAAAGAACTCCAGAGCCTTATCTGTTCATTTTTCTCACCAAAACTCTCAATCTCTCATTCTCATTTCTACCATGAAATTTTTGTTTCAAAGCATCTAAACTCTTTAGATGAGTGCTTTAATCACTTGTAACCGATAAATTGTGTTTTTCTGTTAGTTTTTATCATTTGTTTTTAGTTTATATATTTTGATTGTATTTTCCTAAATGTTAATTTAAATTGCTTTGTTTTGATGAATGTAGATGTTTAGAATTTGTGTACGAATGTTTGGTGTTACTTTTTACATAAAATGTAAAAAATGCCTTTTTTGGATTTGGAAAATTTTGTTTCTTTGTAACAGTTCTCGAACAGGAGTTTCATATTGTTTGGATGCTTAAACTCAAATGTAAGGAAGTTACATTAAGCTGTGTTATTTTGATGAAACCGTCTGAACGGATGCCCAAAACCGTTTGGACAATTTTGTTGGATGCATCATTTAGTAATACACCATCAAACATTTAGCTATCCATTCGGACACTTTGATGAAACTATACATTTAATGGAATACGTTCGAATGGTTGTGGACAATCATTCGGACGGGTATGTACAACTGTCTGTCTAACTTAACCATTTGATATTTTTCGATGCCGTTTGATACTGTTCAATGTTGTTCTAATGATTTTTTTTTTTGGCATATTAAAATAGAATGTCGAAGCATGCCAAAGCTTCTTCCTCTTAGACGCCGGAGGTCACGCCTATGTCCTCGAAGGACAGGCGGACTCAGATTGTGGGTCACCAAGTAGTGGTGGAGAGTTCCGTTGCCACATAAGAAATTAGGGACTATGTATTCAAGGGTCAGACTATTCATAAGGTCCTTACCCACCAGGGTTGGACTCGACAACTTTCTTTGATTGGTAACCCTTTCAATGCGCTTGTCCGGAATTTCTACTGCCTATTGGTGGATGTGGATACTGAAGAGGATGAATGGGAAGTCATTGTCCGGGAGGTTCGGGTGAGACTTTCTACGGACATCATCGAGTAGTACTTGAGCATATAGAGGCTAGAAAGGGCCTATACCGCGGTGGAGATTGTTGAGAGGGTGCCTAGCGACAAGGGGTTTCATATTCTGACGGGACAGGAGCAGTATCTAGTTCAATCGTTTGTGAATCAACAATACTTGATAGGCTTCTGGCACTTCTTGTACCGTATCTTCGTGTACGACAACGACCTGATGCATCATATGATAGAGTCCACAGCCCACTGAGCAAGCCTCATGTTGATCATTGAGCATCAGGAACTGGTTGACCTCACGTTGTATATGTTCTGGGCGATCCAGACGAAGCCTCAGGCGACCACGAGTCACGGTATACTGTACAAGCTAATGCAGACAAAGTTTTTGGTGATGTTGGAATGTGACGCATGTCGCATTGCTGTACACTAGCAATGGCTTCCGAATGGTCCATGCAATTCTATTTGGATACTTTGTTCCTAGTTCGAACAATTTTGTTGGTTTTAGAATCATTATGCTTGTATGATTTGTACGTGTTTCTATAATATTATTATTCGTATGCGTATTTTTACCTTGTTTTTTCAATTTAAGCATAATATCCATAGACCTTTTTGAAGCCTATATAACGTCCTTCATGAAGAACTACAGTGTATAGTCTTCGAATTGTCTGAAGTGTGAAAAGTTTAGGATTGTAAAATCTAATTTGTAGTGACAAGTTCCGAGTAACCGACACATTCAATGAAAAGTTCGACATATCTCCACCTTCATTCTTTGGGGCACCGATTAGTGTTGGGATCCTGTACCATTGGATTGCAGTCCTATTTTGTGCGTGATTCCAACCCTAATGGATACACCTGAAGAACTAACGGAAGATACTTCCGGATTTTCCATTGATACGAGCGGATGCTCGGGACTTGGCACTGCAAATTGGATACTACAATCTCGAATGGGATAAGACCTACCAACTATAGGATTGGAACAAAGGTGGTTAGAAATGCATACATTGTAATTGTTTGATGTATTGGGTTGATAAGTGCAATAAAAAATGGAAAAAAGTTGGATCAATGAGAAAAATAGATTCGGTGCTTGGTATAGAGTCGGGGTCGACCAGTTTATGAAAATGGCAAGAACTTCAACAGATAGTCGTGGTTGCCCAAATAAAGATGAAAAGACTTTTAAGCTAATGTTCAAGTACAAGCTGAGTCTCGTACATAAATATACATTTATTTTTGGAACATGTATATCTGTCATTCATGATCATGCTTCAAGTCATAGATATTTCAATTCATTAATCATCCCTTATCAAGTCATTCGGCTTATTAGTATTTTCAACTGTATCATTCCAAATGACCCCTAAGTGAAGAAACTTATGAGGAGAATCTAGATCTTGAGGAGGGGTTGACAAGGGCGCCCTCCCCTAAAGTGTAGTACATGTAGACGTCTACTTTTTGAAAAACTTATGTGAACCTCCCTAGTGATGTTACTGTGGCCCTATTTAGGTTACGAGACCATCTTAATACTTTGTATGAATTAAACTAGGTGACTTATATATTTGAATTATGTTGCAATCATAACTTATTGCTTTGATTTATTGTTTGAGATTAAATTTCTAAATGTTTCCTTATGCTTGCTATGTGGTATAGGTATACATTTTTATTATACGTATATTTACTCACATATTCGTACGCTACGTAAGAATGCGTGAGGGTTTACGTGATAGCTAGTGATAAAAAAATAAATTTTTGAGTAGTATTTTCAGAAACTAAAAGTGACACATATTTTCTAAATTAATAATGATAAAAAAAATTTAACTGCGTGATTAAGTGAAGTGAGTTGGAGCGCTCGTCATGGCAAGTGCTTGTGACTATCATTAGCCCTTTCAGACTAACGTTCAGGGCGTGACAACTTTCGTCGAAACACTAGAGGTCGATATCAAATGGAGAAAGTTTTACCATTTGTTACCCTCCGAAACCGTTCGAACTTTTCTAATTTAAAACATTGGAAATCAGTAAGAATGACAACAAACGTGTTTTTTCGACCGTTCGGAACTGTTCGAACGTTTAGGATGAAAAAAACATTGCAACATAGTAAGAGAGGTATTGAACGTCATTGGAAATAGTTATTGGAACGACTTAGGACACTATCAAACTCCATGCCATTTACCATTGGATAATGTTCAAACGTTTGAAACAATTGGCTTCCGCGGCCGTTCAAACGGTGGGATTGTCGACAGCATGCAATTATGTTTGAACGATGACGTTCCTTTTGGGATGAAAATAAGTCCGTCCAAAAAGATATTTTTTGGAGACGGAACAATTTTTACATCCCAAAAAATCTTTCGTGACCAGGTTACTGGATCAACAGCATGACAGACAAAATCTGTGCCAAAATGTCTTTTGGGACAAAATGTGCCAAAATGTCTTTTGGGACAAAATTTGTATTTTCGAGGATGAAATTCATGTCATACTTCAATTAAAAATATGGAAGGCGGAGGTAGTGATTTTGTGAAGGTTGCCTAAACCTAGGTACTGATTTTTCAATTCTAGTAACTTTGACAATTTTTTAAAATCTCATACAAACTCAAGTAGTAATTTGTAAACTTCCCTTCAACATGTCGACATATATAGAAATTCCCTTCCTCTGAAAAGAATAGACGAGGAAATGTGTGTAACACCCCAATCCTAATAGCAAGAGTATTTATGTATTTTTATTTTATTTGTTATTCTTAAATTTTAAATGTTCGTAATCCTGAATTTCGATGGTTAAAAATGTGTTAAGTGAGTATATATGAATATATTTAAATAAAGGATAAGATCTAATGATAATTTAAAAGTTAAGCGCATGTATTTAATTTTATGTTCAAATTTAAAAGTTAATGATAGAGATCTACTCCTATGTTTAAATTTAAAAGCTATGGATAGAGTAGAGATCTACTCTTATATTTGAATTGAAAAGATAGGGACAAAGATTTAATTCTGTGTTTAAATTTAAAAGTGAATTAGAGATGAAATCTTGTGTTTGAATTTAAAAGTTGAGGAGATATAAGCTTATTCTAGTGGATTCACAGTCCACTCAATAGAAGTCTTTTTCTTTCTTAAACCTTACCGGCAACTTTACACGACCAAAAAGTTGTCTCGTATTCTCCTCCAAGCAATATCCTATTTCTATCTTTAAGAACGTATTAGCCTTTCATTTTTTGCTTCTTCTGGGAGATTCAGAGAATCTCTCTTGCATAAGAGTTATTATTTTCACTCCATAAAACCTTTATTGTTTTCCTCCTCGATTACATTGAAAATCTAATCCGGTCTAGTTTGCAATGCATTGGTGCGAGGTAAGTAAATATAATTACAACTTTTTCTTTCAAAGCAAAATGTTACATTTTTAAAAATGATATAAAGTTATATGATATATGATAACCATTTTTCTAAGCCCCTTTTTTATAAATCCTTAAATAATATTTTATGAGAACGAGGTTTGAAACATATTAATGTGTGTACTTATATACATATTATAAATGGTTTTTACCATGATGGAAGGAAAGAAAGAAATATAATATGACGAATAAAACGCTATGCAAGGAAATGATGAATGATTGCATGTAAATATTTTTGAATCTTTTGGCGTAACGAATGAATGTGTAATGATACCATTGCTACAGTGTGGATGCATCCATCTACCATGATACAAGGGGATTGACTCATTCGAGTGCATTACTGTTTATTAGGAAATGTCCATATCTTAGACGAGAATAGAGTTGGGATCGTTGTGATGGCAGACCCTCACACACAGGGCATACTTGTGTGATGACCACAAAAATGATAAAGACAACAGTTTTCAAGTTTTGTTTACAATTTGCATGTATTGTTAGTATGTTTTCAAGATGAAAATGCATGTGACTTTTATTAAAAATGTTTTAAAGATGTTTTTAAAAGAAGATTTATCCCAATTATATTTTTTTACTACTTGATGTATTGCTTACTAGATCATGACCTAGAGGATCATGGGAATTAGATGATGTAATAAACCTAGAGGACCTTAGAATAAGTGCATTGGTGCACCAATGTGTCATTTTAGGATGATATAACTTCTATGTTTTATTTGGTAAGTTACGTTAACCTGCCATTATAAGTTGAGATTGTTTAAGTTTTAAGCTCCGCAATATTGTCTAAATTTGAGATTCTATTATTTTATGTTGCTAATTTACTTGTGGAGATACTGTTAAGTAACCCTATCTGAGAAGGGGAAGATACAAAATGTGCCCCTTTCATGTTGTTGTATTTACTCTAGTACAACGACTCTCTCGATTTTTTGTGTGTAAAATTTCGCGATATTGTAGCGGAAGCTTCAAACTTGATTGCTTATAAAAAACTTAAAAACAAAACGGATTGCAAAAAAAGTGGTGGATGGTACATTGAGTAGAACATAACGAAAATGCAGACTGTGAATACGTACTCAGTATATAATAAAGTTCTGGCCGGCTAGAAAAGACAGAGACGTACGTAAGAGTTTCAGATAAAGATGCATAAAGTAGAGAGACAAAATTATTATCAAGAACTTGAGATTCTTGTTCCGCTAGATGTATCAGTACAGGTGAAACTACTCTTGTTGGAGCACGGATGAGAAAAAAGAATTTAGGACCACGTCCTACGGGACAATAAATATCCTAAAAAGGATTCTATGTCTTGAATTCGATTAGAAATTCAGCAAACAAGATACACTTGAATATATAAATAGGCATGCATACGTCTTGAAGTTCAGCAAATTGGAAGAAACACTTGAATGCTTTCAGCTTGCAGCGGTGTAGAGGGTTGAATTTTTGCCAATCATGCCCAGAGACAGGGACCCTCTGGTTGTTGGGCGGGTTATAGGAGATGTGTTGGACCCCTTTACAAGGTCCATTCCTCTGAGGGCAATTTATACGAGTAGAGAGGTTAACAATGGTTGTGAGCTCAAACCCTCTCAGGTTGTCAACCAACCTAGGGTTGAGATTGGCGGTGAAGATCTCAGGACGTTCTACACTCTGGTAAATATGTATCCCATCCCTTTCTTCCTTTACCGTGGTCTTTCTCTTCTAGAGTGCACTCTTCCCTCAAAATTGTCCACCTCTTTTTGTTTTTCTGATCATGAGTTCTTAGTGAGTTATGATCACGTCCAGTGCAGGTTATGGTGGATCCTGATGCTCCCAGTCCAAGTGATCCCAACCTCAGAGAGTACTTGCATTGGTGAGCACCCTCTCTCTCTATCTCTCTCTCTCTCCCTCCTTGCGCTCCACGAATATACACAAGTCCATTGCAAAGGTACTGTATATATAATCAGGCTTCGATTTTCTCGAAAGAGAGATGCCATGCATGATTGATATTTGCTGCATGGTTGAGGTAGTTTGCTCTAGAAGCTCCGACTTTCCTAGTTAATTCTCTTTCTCTCTCTCACATTTTTTAATTAAAGAACAGTAAAAAATCCTTTTTTTCTAATGCATGTATTATTAATGTCACTATCATGCATATTATATATATATGTCGCTTACGTATTTCTATTACCGATAACTCTTAAATTTAAAATTATATTAATAATTATTTTGTAATGAATCCATATATAATTGGGAGAGAAATATATTATTAAAAAATTATTATATTATGCGGTCCCCAATGAAATATATCCAATATAAGGAGGAATTTGAGAGTTGAATTGGGACTCGAGGGATGTTGTACGAGTAGCAGTATAAATTATATCAATGCATGACAGCTGGGCTTGTTCGGAACAGTGGAGGTGAAAAGAGTGGTGACACAAGTGAAAAGCCTTCCTCTGAAGAATTGATAGGAGGCCGTAGGACGTACCATATAGCCCCAGAAGTCTATATATATACATATTTTTTTTCGTGCCGTTCCGAAGAGTGGAGGTGAAAAGACTGCTGTTTTGAGTGGAGTAATTGACATATGTCGTGTCCATTTGTTTCGTTTCCACTTTCCTGCTGGCTGGTTGATTGATGACACGTATGTATATATCTTTCATTGATAAGAATGATAAGTGGAGGACCAGTAGCTACTATAATGTATGTTGGAACGCATGAAATATTTTCTGGGATATGGATGCAGCGGGACCCTACATGTACCATGATTCAGTCCTGTATTCTTCTCCCGTCCTTTTCCTTGTTTCCTTCTCCTTTCCAGTTTTGTCTCCTTTCTAATTTCTTTCTATTCCATTAAAGGGATAAACTACTTGCCAAATCATATTTTCTATCACTACTATTATCTTTTTGGTCCTTTTTAACTCTTAATGATAATTTTTAAAATTATTATAATTTTGTTGGTATTGTCACACACACACACATTATCTGCAGCCCCTCGAGATTCCTTTTTTAGTTTTTTTTTGTAGTTATTGTTATTTTATCTTGGAAAAATTTGAGATTATTCGAAATTATTGCTTGCTTTCTAGAAGTTTTTCAAAACTAAAATTAACTTGTCGTCTCCTTTTGGTCTGTTAGGTTGGTAACTGATATTCCAGCAACTACGGGAACAAGCTTTGGTGAGTACACTCTATACACATGGTTCATTAATAATTATCAAGAGTTACGACAACTCTCTAGAGAGATACAAAGCAATGTTGTTGGTCTCATATGATATATGGCCAAATTTAATGGGCGTAGGGCAAGAGGTTGTGTGCTATGAAAGTCCACGACCGGTGGCGGGGATCCATCGGTTTATTTTCGTGTTGTTCCGTCAATTGGGTAGGCAGACGGTATATGCACCTGGGTGGCGCCAAAATTTCAACACAAAGGAGTTCGCTGAGCTCTATAATCTCGGATTGCCAGTGGCTGCACTTTACTTCAACTGCCAGAGGGAAAGCGGCTCCGGTGGAAGGAGAAGATAATTGAAATAAGTGTTCTATCTTTGCATGTGAGAACTATATGTATATCGTACGTACCTATAGTCACACCTTGATCTCAGTCTATCGCCTCAGTTATAGAGGACATTGCAGCAGTTCTTCTAATAAATGCATGGCGTGTAAATGTGTCTAATGCATGAAAACAGAGCTATTTATATGCTTAGAAAAAAAGAATAAAAAGAGAAACAAACACATATAAATAATATTAATAAAAAGTTTGTTGATGTAAACCCTCTTTTGATCTGATTGAGACCTCTGTGCTTCTTTTGCATCTTCCTTTCTTCTATTAGAATAGAGATGTCTCAAAAAAAGCATTGGACCAGTACCGACTAGATAGAAGCCATGGATGGAGGAATATTCATTACTTTTCGAGCTTCCACACTGTATGATTAAACCTAAATTAAAGCGTCCTTGTTTCCGCTTCGCAGGTTCATGAGGTCCGCTTAGTGGTGGTCCAATATGTACGGTTGGGCGGGTTCGTGATGCACCAACGTTAATGTTTGAGTTTTGAGTTTTCGTCTTTGGGGGGTGCGCCCGGCTGGGGGAGGCCGTGGGCTAAGAAGTTAATAAATAGATCATAAGTGATATGGAGAAATATTAACAAAAGTGAGGCGTTGTAGTTAATTAATGGTGGATGATCACGGGAATAATTAGTACAACAACCGACCGTTGTCAGGTATCCTTTAAAGTTGAAAATGTACGTTTGATATTCTCGTCGATAGATACCTATTCTACTTTTCACTACAAGGGGCTCATCACTACTCTCCTCTTTTTTGTCACGATGGATCGTACTATATATTCTAGGCATTCATGATGCAGTACTTTATGTCAAGTAAACACGATTCAGTTATGTGGTCAGTTGATTTGGGAAGGTTTCAGCACCATTATTCCAATTGCAGGGTATAACTATACAACTTATACATATCGAAAGTGACTGTTCCAAGAAAAAAAAATCTCCAAGAACAAATCTTTGGCACATTAACAGTTGATAAAAAAATCCTCCAAAGAACAAATTCATGCCTCAAAAAATAAAGTAGAGGCCCACATCTTATTAGTCCAGTTATTTTTTTTTTAAAGAAAAAGGAAGCTGCTAATATTGGAAGCCTTCCACACAGGACGACTTGGTCGAGTTATGTGACAACCGATCATCTAGGGAGACACACGGTACACAATGAGCAGTGATGTGTCTTTTGGTCACTGACATGGTTTTGAATGGACGTTTTTGTGCGTGCTTGGATCTCATGCACTAGTTCCTCCCTTCTGCTTTTTGGTCCTGTTTTGGTGGTTTTCGGAGGCTACACGCCTCATGACTCCCTTCAGTATCTCTTGGAGGCCTGATCTGCACTGGTTCGGCATCACTCCTCCGCTCCTCCTGCCTGCTCCGTCGCCTCTACTAGGTGTTTTATTTCTGTTTTTGTTGTTGTTTTTTCTTTTCTCTTTGGTTGGTTCTGGACTAGTGCTGGCGCACTTTGTAACGCCTTTAATTAGGCTATGCTCATTGGGACGCTGCCTCCTTGGAGGGTCTGGTTCACCCGCTAGAGCAACTCTGCTGTATTTTGATCCTCCGTGATGAAATACAGATCTTCGTTTATTGCCTAAAAAAAAAAAAAAGAACTGATGTTCTCTTGTCCATTTGGAAGATCGATCGAGCAAGTCATAAAAAAATTACAAGTGGGAGGATGCCATGTGTCTCATTGGACGTCCAATCGAATGTGTTGGGGAAGGAAACAAAACTGAATCTCATTTTCCTCATTCCCTCCAACTTTCTCAATCGAATTTGTGCAATGATGATGTTATTATAAACTTTCTTAATAAACAATGTATGATCAGCACCTCCTCATGTAAATTCATTTTTCAGTGAATAAGCAGTCAACCTATCATACGAAGCTCAAACTAAATAAATGCAAACTGTGGAATTAGGCCTGGCTGCCAATTTATATTCCCTAAAGTCTAATTTTTATTGAATATGAAATGGGCCCAAGCTAAATAATAGGGCTACAATAATACCTTCAAAAAAAGGTCCATAAAATAGCTTAAATTAGGCCCAAATTTGGCTTTGCCCAAACCTAATATCTACCAAAAAAAAAAAAGCCCATTAAACTACTTAAAATAGGTCCAATCCGCCTTGGCCCAAGTTAGGCCCAAATCTGAATCCACTGACCTAGATGGATATAACCCAATCGGATTCAGATTCGAATTTGTAATCTAGTATTAGAAATAGTCGGATTCAAATTCAGTTTTAGGCCCACCGAATCCGAAAAAATTGGTGCACACCCCTATCTACAACACCATTTACATATCGTATGATTTTTTTTACTGCTTCCAGATGAGTCTCTTTGGGATTTGCTTGAAACCTTGCACATATCTCTACACTAAAAGACAAGTCTGACCTGCTAGCAATTAGATACAATAAACAATCAATCATACTACGATACATGATATGGTCTACACATTTACCAGTTGAATCAATATTAAGTTTAACTAAAGTGTTCATAGGAAATTTTGTGTTCTATTTGCTATCTAAACCAAATCTTTTCACAAGATTTTTTGCATACTTCGATTGAGAAATAAATAAACCATCTTTGCTTTGTTTAACTTGCAAACCTAGAAAGTAGTAAAGTTCTCCAACCATGCTCTTCTCGAATTCATTCTTCATGCATTCAATAAATTCTAAGGCAAGCAATTCCATTGGGGAACCAAACACTATGTTAGCAACATAAATTTGTGCAATGACGATGTTATTATTAACTTTCTTAATAAACAATGTACAATTAATACCTCCTCTTGCGAATCCATTTTCCAAAGAATAAGCAGTTAACCTATCATACCAAGCTCTAGGAGCTTGTTTTAGTCTATATAGTGCTTTCTTCAGTTGAAAGACATGATTAGGAAACATCAAGTCGATGAAACCTTTAGGTTGTTCAACAAAAACTTCTTCTTATAAAATACCATTTAAAATTGCACTCTTTAAATCCATTTGGTGTATTTTAAACTCCATAGAGCAAGATATAGCTAATAGAATTCTAATTGACTCTTATCTAGCTACCTTTGCAAACATTTCATCAAAATCAATGCCTTCAACTTGTGTGTAGCCTTGAGCTACAAGTCGAGCTTTGTTTCAAATCACAACACCATTTTCATCTAATTTGTTCTTATATATCCATTTTGTACCAATGATGTTAGAATCAATAGGCCTTGGAATTAAAAACCAAACATCATTTCTAATAAACTAGTTCAGCTCTTCATGCATAGCATTAGTCCAAAATTCATCTTTTAGAGCTTCATCAACATTCTTAAGTTCATATAAAGAAACATAACGTGAGTAAGAAATCTGGTTTAGAACTTTACTTTTTAGTTTCATACCTTCTTTGATCTTACCAATGACATTTTTTTCGGGATGATTCTTCTTCACATATGAGGCTGATTCCTTTTCTAGATCAGAATCTGATTGTTTATTTTCTTTAGATCATCTTCAACTTGAATATCTAGTTTCTAAACTAAATTCTCAGTATTCTCCAGGTTAGTAGAAGAATCCAAATCATCATCTATTTAACATTGATAGATTCCATAATAGTTAAGGTACGCAGATTGTATACTGGTAGGTTGTACTTGATGATGAATATCCTAAAAATATCCCTTCACCAGTTCTAGAATCAAACTCACCCAAATTATCTCTATCACGTAAGATATAACATTTACTTCCAAATACTCTAAAATACTTGACCGTAGGCCTTTTTCCTTTCCATAACTCATAAGGAGTTTTCTTTGCTTTAGATCTAAGGTACACATGATTAATGATATAACATGCATTATTTATAGCTTCACCCCAAAACCTTTTAGCAATGCCTTTACCATGTAGCATAACCCAAGCCATTTCTTGGAGCACTCTATTCTTCCTCTCAACAACTCCATTCTATTGAGGTGTTATTGGTGCAGAAAATTCTTGATGTATCCCCTCATTAAGATAATAAGCTTGAAAGCTAGAGTTATCAAATTCCTCCCATGGTCACTTTGGATTCTTCAGATTTTGTAGCCTTGTTCATTTTGCAGTCTAATACTCAAGCTTTTAAACTTCTCAAAAGCTTCAGACTTTTCTTCAGAAGTACAATCCAAGTGAACTTGGAAAAATCATCTACAATAATAAATATGTATTTTCTGCCACCTAGGCTTTCAGTCCTTGTTGGCCCCATTAAATCCATATGTAATAGCTCTAAACATTTAGTAGTAAGAACATCAGTGGTCTTTTTATGTGATGATCTAATTTGTTTACCGTAGTTGACAAGGTCCACATACTTTGTCAACAACCTTTCTAGTTTAGGAATACCATCAACTAGATTAGGAATGATAGCTAAGTCAGAATAATTTATGTGACCTAACCTTTGGTGCTAAAGATGAGATAAATCAACTTTAGTTATATTGTAAGGTAAACTATCATCTAGGATTAACCATAGCAATTATCAGATGTGTTGTGCCACTAAAAACATATTTTCCTTTTGAGTTAATCACAGAACATTTGTTTTTAGTAAACTGTGCATTAAACCTGGAATCACAGATCTGACTAATACTAAGAGATTAGATTTTAATCCTTGAACATATAGTACATCATCAAAACTTAAACTACAGGAAGAGATATAGATCCTTCACCAATGATCTCAGATTTACTTCCATCACCGAAAGTTACAACTCCACCTTTGATGTCCTTGAGAGTTGTAAACAAACTTTTATCTCCACACATATGTTTGGAGCAACCGCTGTCAAGGTACCAAATGAAATTGTCTTTGCCTTCAAGGCAATATGTGCTACAAAACAGGAGTTAGTTTTTTTCTTTCTCCAATTCAACTTTTGGTTAACTGAAATATTTAACTTCTGATTAATAAGGTGAATTTGCTGAGATAGAACACTCACTTGCATCATCAATTTACTAAGTTCAGATTTTGAAAAATCATTTGTGAATGTAGAACACATCTATTTCTATTTCTCACAAGATCAAAACACTTAGGTTTAGTATGACCAACTTTACCACAGTGATAACAAGTAGGTATGAATCTGGAAAACTTAGAATTAATAGAAATAGTAGGTTTAGAAGTAACTACCTGATTTACCTCATTCAAACCTACGGGTATAGGATTCTTTTGAATGGCTGGTACAAACACAATTTCTATGAAGAAGTAGGGGCTGATGAATTGTTCTTAAACCCCAATCCTCTTTTATCACATCCGAATGTCCAATGCTCAACATCTTTCGAGTTTGCTGGTTCCACTTGAGAAATTTTTCAGCTGTACATTTGCTTGGTCCAGCTCCTTTGTTAATTTCACAACACAGTCTTCAAGAGAGGCATTCATATCAATAAGCTCTTGAACCAAAGAATTTTTCTCTAGTAATTTTTCAGCTAACTCATCTCTCTCTTTTTCAACAAGATTGATTTTCTTAAGAGTCATACAATTCTCCTTCTTTACTTTAATACTCTCTTCATACAACTCTTGATAAGTTTCCTTTAAACATTCAAGTTCATCTTGCATCTTCAGCAATAGTTTCTTCTGCATCATCAAAATCACCAAACTCATTAGTTTGAACTGGAGTTGTAAATGCAACTAGGTTTACCTTATATTATTAGAGTCGTCATGGTCTGAGGAGATTGACTTTGAATCAAAATCTAAGAAAGATGTCTTCATAGCATTCTTTCCCTTTGATTTCAAAAGGTAGAACATTCAGCCTTAAAGTGCCCAAATCCTTTGCACCCTGACATTGTAGTCCCTGCTCTGGTTTCTTTCTGAACTCTCTTTTCTCGAGTTTATCCTTCTGGTCATCATTTTTCCAGTTTGTTCTACCAAAGGGTTTAGAGTTTGATTTCTGGTTTTTCCAGATTTTGTTCTTCTTAAACCGAAATGCTTTTCTAACTTTTTGACGAATAACACCATGTCATCTTCATCAAACAACTCTGTCTAAATCTGAATCTGAATCTGAATCCATTACCTTCAGTGCAATGGATTTTCCTTTTCTAGTTGTAGGAAACGTTAGTTCATACTTTGAAGAGAACCGACCAACTCATCAAGCTTTATAGTATCCAAATCTTTATTTTCTTCAATAGCAATCACTTTGGGTCTAAATCTTTCAGGTAATGATCTTAGAATCTTTCAGACCACCTTTTGAATCAGGGATTCTTTCACCCAAACTAAAGCTTGAATTACTAAGCTTGTGAGTTTTCTGTAGAAATCATCAAAGCACTCATCTTCCTTCATTTTCAGTTCTTCAAACCTTGAAATATTCATCTGCAACTTAGAATCTCGAACAGCCTTTGTTCCTTCCATGGGTCAACTTCAAAGTATCCCAAGCATCTATCGAAACTTCACAATTTGAAATTCCCATGAATTATTTGGGGGACACACTCATAAAGATTGCATTTATCCCTCTACTATTCCAACTAGTTGTCTCCCTTGTTGTAGTCGATCATTGACTAGATTCTTTATCAATGACTTGCTCATTGACGGTAATAGTTGGCTTTTTCCAACCATCACAAACTGCTTCCTAGACTCTTTTTTCTATTGACTTGAGGAATGCTAGCATCCTCATTTCCAATACGCATAATTTGATCCATCAAAAATGGTGGAACATTAAGAGATTGACTCTTGTCCATTTTGAATATTTTGAGTCTAAGGAGTCGAAGTATGCTTTGATACCAATTGAACTAGGCTTTAACTCAATACAGTATACCTTGAACCTAGAGGGGGGTGAATGGTTCTTTTAGATTTTTTTCGATCTTTAACTTTGCTGCAAGCTTCATAAAAATATCAGCACGTTCAAGAACCTAAAATCTTTAACAAGATTATATATATATGCGAATCAAGTAAATCTTTGAAGCAATTACAATTTTAAGCAAGGCTTCAAGATATTTAAGAAAACTGTCTACGGGTCTCGTGGTTGGGAAATGTTTCAACTAGTAATGAGAACTCAAAGTTACCCGGTGATCCGTTAGAGGTACACAAATCCTGTTGCTACCATAACACACTAAACTCCTTACCCAATTCTTGAATTTGGTTCAGCAAACCTTACTGGGACTGAGATTTGGTCTCATCAATTCTTCATTTCTAACACCTTTACCTCTGATCTTGAACGCATTCTTCCTAGTGAAACTTCACTATTACTGCCACCAGATTAATGTCACCCAAACCATCTCAGGAACTAGAACTCTGGTAAACCCTAAGACCTCAGCAGTAATCTTTGTGTGTGATCAACAATCCTGATGGAACTAAAGGAAAGTACAGTCTTTCTGGCACACTTTAGTTCTTACAGAGTCAACTAAGAAACAACAATAGAGAGTCTTGGAGAAGATAATGATGGAGGCTTATACTCTCTAAAATCAAAGCAATGTTATTCTTGGATACTTTTTGTGTCTTTTGGAAAAATAAGAGGAAAGGCTTTTTATATCTCTTATGTACTGAAATGCAAGAGAGATAGAGTTAGAGAGATGACACCGTAATTTTAGGTGGTTCGGCCAACACTTGCCTACGTCCACCCCCAAGGCTATTGACTTCCTTGGGCTTCCTTCACTATTCTCCAAATAGCAAATACACCTTAGCTTCCCGGGTGCTAAGGAACCTTTACAAAGCGTTTTTCGAGCTCACGCTTCAACTCTCTCACAAATCCCAAAATCCAAGGGATTTCTTCTACTCTCACAAGTAGGACAAGTGTTTTCCCAACACTTCAAAATGGGTACAAAAGCCGAATATGCTACAAGTGAATGGCTCTCTAAGCCGAATAAGCAAGTGGAAAGCTCAAATGTGGAATGGCTCTCTAAGCCAATAGCAAATGAAAAGCTCAATAAAGTGCAAGAAGACAAGATTCTTGAATGAAACCTAAAGTTTGGCAAGTAGGAGCACAAGCTTTCTTGGTAGGTGCGGTCTTCCCTCTTCTTCAAAGCACTTTCTCTCTTCTAGAAGTTAGGGCACGATTGATTGCAAGTGTGCTGTCTCTTCTTCAAGAAACTTCTCTCTCTTTGGAGGCTAGATCGTCAAGGATAGCACGAGAAGAAGATTTAACAATGGGAGCTTTGATCTTGGAGGAATCAGCAAATGAAATCTTTGGATCTTGGCTTTTTCTCTCTCTAGATGTTGCGATGATGATCGAGCTACTTTTCTCTCTCCATCTCATTCTTCTTATAGCCCCTAGGTCTTCAACGGTCATCAAGTGGCTTCATTTTACCGTTGGAGGGGTTTAAAAGACTTTTTGAAACATTTTGGATGATCTGACGTCGTTTCCAGGATATCTCTGCAATTTCGCACTATGTGTCGACACATTGATAGTATGTGCTGACACATTAAAACTTGGCCTGAAATTTTTCTCTCGGGAGACAGTGCAATGTGTCGGCACATAGTCTTCAATGTGTCGGTGTCTCAATGTGTCACACATTAAACACTTAGTCTGAAAATGCTGTCAACAGTGAATTTTTGCATTTTGGAGTTGGGCTCTCGGGTGTAAGTGAAATGTGTCGACACTATGGCTCAATGTGTCGACACTTCCAACACTTAGTAAAAAAAACATTTTGAATGACCTAAAAAAAACTCTCGGGAAGTAGTTCAATGTGTCGACACTATGGTCCAATGTGTCGACACTTCCAACACTTAGACAAAAAATTGTTCTTTCTCAGCAACTACTTCAATTTAATAATATAAAAAATACTTACAATATAAAAGATGATTAATTAGCAAGTGTAATGATGATCAAGTATGCTTGGAGAGATTTTAGAATAAGGAAACCTTGATACTCTAAAAACATAATTTTCTTGAAAGGAATTTCAATGTAAAAACTAAAAGACTTGAACGAGTATGAAAACTTTGTTATCATCAAAATCAAAATGGATTGTTTATAAGATCAACCTTGGGCTAACAGTTTACTTTTATGTCAAACAACAACTTGAAATATGAGTATGCAAAGGCACTTTAATTGTGTGGCTTGTTGAGTAACCGGGTGCATCCATCACAAATGCTTGTATTTGCATCAAAAGGCAAATGACAACTTGAAGACAAGAGAATAAAAAAAAAAAGAAATAAAATATATTCTCTAGTTTTCTAACCTTGTTTGTAGTAGTGAGAAGGGGTGATTGCAAGTTGAGTTGTTACATGATTCAATTGGGTTGGTTGCACGATAATATGATTGAGATCAAAATTATGTATGGAAATTTGAACTAGAGAATGTGAGATGCTTAGATTTCCTTTATTTGCTATTGTTTGTGTGCTAAGTAGAAAATTTGATGTCTGCATGATTCTTTGGGTGTGATGAATTGAGCCAAACTTTGGTCATTGTCCTTTGTTTTTATGATTTTTCTTTAACCTTGGGACAAACAAATATTCAAGTTTGGGTGTATTTGATGTGAGAATTTATTTCACACATTTTTTTAGTAGTAATTGTTTTGATTCAGAGTGTTTTGTATGTTTCATAGCTCGTTTGTCTAGAATTTTAAGTGTTTTTTACATTTATTTAATTCTTATGAACTCTTGATATTTGTAGGTAGGTATTTAATTATTCAATAAGGTTGAAATTGAGTTGATGGGAAGAGCAACATTTGGGTTAAGCTATGAGAGCAAATCCTAGTTGAATTGGTCTTGTAAAAACAGAATACTATTGGTTTTTGGATTATAACTGGAGCTATAGACCTCGGATCCAGGTGTCATTTTTCTTGTTGGAAAGCTAAGATGCAGGCCTAAAACTTTTATGAAGAGTCTAAAACCCAGTTCTGCCATTTTGTAGTTCAAAATCTACAAAAAAGGGTGAAGTCCGAATCTGTCCAAAAGTTTACTGTAGCCCATACACTGTTTCGATTTTGGACATATATCTGTAGTTTTAGAAGTCAGAAAAATGCAAGCGTTTGAAAGCTGAGAAAGATATCTAAAACTGTTATGAAGGATAAAACTCCAAATTATGTCTTTTTTATGCTCTAAATCCAGCTGAAATTCAGGTAATAAAATCAGCCTAGAATTTTGGATTTCAAATCTATTTTCAAAATTGAAAAGCAAATTTGTTTTGAAATTTGGAAAGAGACTCTCTTTTAAAATAAGAAAATATAATTGATTTAAAAATTGAAAAACAAATTTGTTTAGAAAATTTAAAGGATTAGAACCTATATTAAAATACGAAAAGATAATCGATTTAAAAATTGAAAAGCAAATCTAAAACTTCAGGCATATGACATTTTTTGGGTCTGACTTAGCTTTTCAAAAATGTGTGCTGTGGCTTTAAAGAGTTCAGAGGATGTGGGGCTTTGAGACCACCAAAATTTCAGTTTTTATTTTTGTAAACATTATTCCTTTACGCATTAAAACTCGGTGATCGATGCTGCTTTCTGGGGATTTTGTTTCTCAAGTTTAATGAAGTTTACTTAGAAGAAAAGGAGAAGATATTCAGAGGAGGAACGTCGCCATAGCTGAGAATTTCAGCAATTTCAGAGTTTGTCTTCTTTCTCTAGTTTTTAGTTTTTGAATTATTATTAAGCATGCTAAATTCGAATTTATCTTTGAAAAATAATTGGATTATTTTATTAGTTATGATTTGCTAGTTTTCTTATTCTAGGGCTAGGACGTAGTCATTGAATTTTTGATATGATTTGAGTATGGATGTAATGAATATAATTTGTTAATTGTAATTTTATGATTTCGGTTTTCATTCTTGGAATTTACTAGCCACGAATTGCATGCTTAAGATGTTGAATGAAGTAGCGATAGTTAAAGTTTAATATTTGTTCTTGAATTCATAAACCTTGGTAGTGTAATTTAGAAATAAATACACACCCTTGTGACCTATATCCAATAATTCCGCAGAGCATAATGAATCTTTATTAATTTCTGTGATCACGAAAGTAGACATAGAATTAATATAGGTATAGGTGTTACACCTTAAAAGAGGATATCATATAAAGAAAGAATTCGGTCATTGTGATTAAAAAACATTAATGCAGGCAATTATGTTTAAACTCATTGAAAGAATTCAATCTATGAAATCCAAGCCCTAGAAATCTTTAATATTTGATTTTTCAAGTTAAGATTTTGCAATCATTCACATCAATTTGGGATCGTCTAAATAATATAGGAAATTTTATAAATTGGTACTTTAACCTCCTCCTTGTGGACACGATACTCTTTGTTTCCAATTTTACTTGTCACGACCCATGCACTTGTGGTAGACTTTATGGGCTATCAATTATTTAGAGGTCCTACTCAGTAATAGCGGAGGGAGGGGGCACGCCTACCAACTTTTTTGAAAATACCCCCTTCCCTCTTCACCGTTTACACTTTGTCAATATTTCGAAAAATTCATCTTTGTCCACAAAAAATTTGAAAAACTCTCCTCCCAAATAAAAAAACCTGTAGCTTCCTAAAAATTTAAAATACTTATTCTGTCTTTAATATCTGAGAAAAAATTGTAATTTTTTTTAGAGATTTGAAAAAGACATTTAAATAAGATTTTTAAAAATTCAAAATTTAGGTCAAATCTTCAAAAAATAAAATTTTTTCTTAAAATTTAAAATTTTGAATGTTAAAAATTTCTGAATATTAAAACATATTTATTTAAGAAAGATAATATGATAGTTTTCTCTTCTCATGGAGTCTTCATATCATACACAATAAACTAAAATAAGAAATATAATCATTTTTTAAATTTTACGATATTTAAATAATATAAATATGCGCAACTTATTCTTAAGCCCATAGAATTTATTGAGAATATTTTTTAAGAACTTATACTACTTTTTTATATGATATTTTTAGGAAAGTATATAATACATCGGGAAAACTACAGTTCGCACCTTCTAACAACAACATATTTTACCATTTGCAGCTCTGATATCAATATTGACACATAGCTCTCCAAACAAATGATTACTTACACTTAGCACCCCATGTTAAGATTTCACTATTCAACTAAATAAAAATTATGACACATGTCACAATCCTTACAGTTAAATTTGTCAATTTAGTGATTTGGAGTACAAATTGTAAAATATGTGGTTGTTAGAGGGTGCAAAATTCATATAATTTTCTATAATATAAAAATAAACAAATAAATTATTATAACATTTATATGGATAAATTCCTAGCTCTACAACGACTACCCACAAAACCACTGGGGTAAAGCAAAGTTCTCCACAAACTTTACAGATGATAATACTGGAAAAAAGACGACAGGGTCGAGAACAACGATAGCCCAATAATAGAGAATTTGTGGGCCAAGGGCCATATGCGAGCCCAAGAACAATGATGTCAGTCAAATACATGTATAATGGTAAATACGACATGCTGACATGACATGCATTAATAGCGGTAGGGGCGCATAACGTTTGAGCGTTTCTTTCTTACGTTCGCCAAGTTTTCCAATTTTGGGATGGAACGACATTGCATTGCAAAAAATATTAATCACGTTCAAACCTGATCTTTGTTTTGTCCAAATGGTTTCCTATTCTTGGGACGAAACATCTTCGTGTTTCACACGCTCGTTGCCCGAATTTTCTTCACTAGTTGCCAGCCCACCGAACATTCACACGCTTGACATCAAGCCTTGGCCACCACTTCGAAGCAGCCATCCTCTCTAGCCCAAAGCCTTTCAAACTTGAGAGGCTTTGGAGCTGAAGAGTTGCTGCCAAAAATATTAAGGACAAGTGGGACATGGTCTGAAGGCACATAGTCATTATGAAAAATGTCGGCATTCGGGAACGCCATTCTCCACTGGGTATTAGCTACACCCTTGTCAATTCTTTCTCGTATATTGGCCAAAGCCGATCCTCTGTTCAACAAGGTATAACAGCAACCAACAAACCCAAGGTCCACCATTCCCATTGCATCCATAAAATTGGCCAAGCCACGAGACGATGAAGCTCTCACAGCTCTGCCTTCCACCTTCGCTCTTTGCTTCAAGAGATCATTCAAAATCACCTAGATACACCCACGGAAACTGAGATTGGCTGCCTAGCACTCTAAGCTGATCCCAGAAAGCTTCCTTTTGGTGCCAAAGAGTTTGTCCATAGACTAGAGAGCAGAAAAAGTCTTGGTACTCATTCCCGGGTTTAATCAGCGGGTGGAAAATATTACTAGACTTCCTGACAAAATCAAACTGGAGCTCGGGCCTCCAACAAAACACTAAACCCCCTTTTCTCCCACTTAGGGATACAACTACAAAAAATGTAAAATCAACTTTACGCATAACCTTCTTGACAACAACATCAGCAACTTTAATTTCGATCAAGAACAGACCAACTTGATCAATTACCCTCACCATTTCCTTGAGGACTCTACCAATACCTTGGCAGCTCCACGAAATTATTTCCATTACGCCGGGGGGGGGGCGGGGGCGAGATTTGGCCCACCTCCTCAGCCTCTCAGCCTTTTGGATATTAAGAGAGTCCTCCACCTTCTTACTGTTAGAATTATGTGCCCTCGATAACCAAATGATTAATCCAGTCCTAATATCTCATATGGAATATAGTTTGGTGGAAGGAATTAATTGTATGTAAAAGGGCATATTTGCAATAATCTCAAATTTCAGGGTTAATTACAATATGTTGATGAACTTGATTATAATTAGTAGAAGCCCTAATTTTATTAGAAGAAGAGTTCTTTAGTTTAATCCTACGGTTGGAATTTGAGATCCCTAAGGATCCTATGTCTCATGCTCTCTCTAGGGTTTCTCAAGGCCTATAAATATAACTGTTATATTCAAGGGGTTGGCCATCAGAACCTATTAGAGAAATCCCTAAAAGGAGAGAGTGACATAAATCCCTTAGGAGGCAAGACATTTGTGTTGCTATTTTATTCTGTTGCTATTCTATTCTAATCGCTGGAGCTTTGGATTGGATCGTAAAGCGGGTTGAAACTTGTGGATTTTTGAATTACTATATCAAGGTAAGTAATCGAATCCGCAATTGCAATTATAATCCTGATAGATGTTTTGTTGAAAACATATTATTTATTTAGTTTAATTCTGCATAAACTATCACTTACCTTCCAGTTTGTTCCTTTGCACTAAGGTTCTTCTTATACTTGGCCGTCGACTTCTTCTTAAACAGTACTTTGATCGTGTCTTGTATGCAGAGAGTAAAAAGAGAGAAAAGAAGCAAAGGATCCGAGTTGGTCTCTGTACCTAGTGCTTCACTTCTATTCTTCTTTCTGGTTCGCGGCGTATTACATGCGACCAACATTTTCTCATCACTCCCCCAATCTTCATTTAGTAACAACTTATTTTTCTCCTTAAGAACCATATTGCCACAAGGTTTTGAAATAAGGCCTAGGGCGTTGTTCGCCTAGATTTTACCACTTCTCCTTTTAAACGTGGCCTGCTCACCAATCTGGTGGTTCTTTGCAACACTCTTGCGATCAAAATCCAGCTTGGGCATGGTCTCTAGATCTTCACCAATGCCAAGCTGATTTTATTCAAAGATTGCTGGCCTGTTCAATTTTTTCCCTATATAGGACCGACACTTGTGCAGTGGGCAAAGCAGCAAGAGAACTTTCCTTGCAGTCTGCTATCCGCTTACCTACCACTGTGTTTTTGTCTGTCTCCCTTAGCCGCAAGAATTAAATGCTTTGCCTCTCCCGTTGTGCTTTCGAAAGGGACTCCTGAAAAAGTCACGCTCGAATTTTCATAGGACTGAGTCACCAACTCACCCCTGTTGAATTCACTCGTTCCTTTTACAATCCAACCATCATTTGTCGACCATGACCTTCAGCTGAATGCCTCCGCAACCCTGAACTATAAACACTTGAAATGCCTAACTACCTGAGAGGGAGTCTCGGGGACCCCGAGACCTCAAGGTCATTCCTCACTTTCATTGCTCGCCTCAGATTCCCCAGTCTGCAATCTCCAAAAATTTGGCCATGCGGAGCTTAACCCTCATCTCCTTATTCCAGGTGTGCTTGTGGGGGTAAGGTTCATCCTAATGACAAGACACCATCGTGTGATCCAGCTTCCCACAGTGGATACAAAAATTTGAGTCTTTCATACTAAAAGGTGACCCAAGACCTCTGGTGCCCTCCTCTTGGCATAAAGAAACTAGGCTGAAGGGGAGACTTAATATTAATTTGGGCTCTAACATGAAGGAACATCTTGTTCTCATCCACCTCATCAACCACTAGCACCTCTCCCAGCTTGCTCCCAATCCAAATGGTGTTTAATGCCTCGGAACCCTTTAATAGTAGCCTAGGAATCTGAATCCTAAATGTGGATAAGATTTTTGATCATTGAAATAATCTTATCCTAGGTCACTTTTGTTGAAGCACCTTTGAGAACCAAGAAGAATGTGAAGGTTTCTTTTCCCTTGAGTAAATCTTGCAAGATCATTTGTAAGAGAGTCAACTTTTATTTTCAAAGTGTTGTTTTTATCAATTAAAACACTTGACTCATTTTGCAAAGACTTCTCATTTTCTTTTGTAATCCTTACAAGATCTTCTCTAAGGGATACAACTTGTCTCTTCAAAGTATCATTCTCTTTTGTAATACATTCAAAGTTCTTTCTGAAACAACAATACTTTGAAAAAATACTTTTTAGTTCAAGATGTTGTTCATCAAAAGCATCTTGTAATTCATCAAAAGAAAAGCATTGAATAAAAGAAGATTGTTCTTCATCCTCACATTCCTTAGCCATCAAGCAAAGGTTTGCAACTTCCTCTTCATCGCTTTCACTTTCGTTGTCATCAGATTCTCCCCATGCAGCTGTAAAGGCTTTCTTCTTGTCTTTCAAGTCTCTTGACTTCTTGTATGGTTCCATGTTAGGACATTCTGACTCGATATGTCCCGGCGTTTTGCAACCAAAGCAAATGATCTCATTCTTTTTTCTGCTATCTCCCTTGAAGTTGGACTTCTTTGGATATCTCTTGTCACCTTGTTTCTTACGAAAGAACTTGAATTTCTTTGTGAACATGGCCATTTCCTCATCGTCCTCTAATGATTCATCATTGCTAGAGTATGAAGCTTTGAAGGCTATCCATCTTTTGTCTTTTACTTCATCTTCATCTCCTCTCGCTTGGTTCATCTTGTGTGTCATGAGAGATCCCATGAGCTCATCTAGAGATAACTTAGTTAAATCTTTGGCTTCTTGGATAGCTGAGACTTTTGGTTCCCAAGCTTTAGGAAGACACCTGAGAATCTTTCACACCATTCAACATTAGAATATTCCTTACCCAGAGATTTAAGCCCATTTATAAAGTCAGTGAATGGAGTAAACAAAAAATCAATGAATTCATCAAATTTCCTTTTAAATAGCTCATAACTAGGAACTAGGATGTTGATCGTGCTTTACTTGACTTGATTCGTACCCTGATATGAAACTAATAATTTTAGCCATATTTCTTGAGCAGTATCACAACTAGAAACACTTTAAATTCATTTACATTAAGGGCGCAATATAAAACATTCATGGCTTTAGAATTTGAAGACATGAGTTTGAAATCAGCATCATCGCAATCCTTTTCATCTTTCAACTTACCTTCCTTGTCCCTAGGAAATTTAGTTTCATTAGAGATAACTCTTCAGAGCTCATAATCCACAGCTTGGATATAAATCCTCATCATTTCTTTCCAGTTGTTGTAGCAAGCTCCATTAAACAAGGGAGATTGCTTTGTGGATTGACCTTCAGCCAACGAGGAGCTAACATGGGTTGTCATTACTAAGGATATTAAATCTAAGCTTTGATACCAATTGTGAGTCTATATAACAACCATAGAGAGGGGGTTAAGGTTTAAATAAAATTTGAAGCTTTTTCATTAAAAACTTAGATATGAAAAATGTTTCAAGCAATATAATAACAATAAAATAAGAGAGTTAAAGAGGAGAGATAACGAGATTTTTTGGTGGTTCGGCCAAGATTTGCCTACGTCCACCTCCAAGGCTATTGTCTTTCTTGGGCTTTCTCCACTATAATTCAATAGCAGTCACACCTTAAGTTTCGAGTGCTACGTAACAGTTACAAGCATTTTCCTGAGCTCACATTTCAACTCGTACATGAAATCTCACAACCAATGAGATTTCTTCTATCCTCAAGATAGGCCCAAGTGTATCCCACACTTCAATGTTTTTCAAGGTTGAATGACAAAAGTAATAAAAAATAGCTCTAAAAGCTTGATGAGTAAATACAAGATATAATAAAGAGCTAGAAGACAAAGATAAGAGATTGAATGCTATAATAATGACAATGGCAGCAGTAGCTTTCATGGGATTGGTGGAAGTTTCTTCTTTTGCTCTTTTCCTCTCTTTTAAAGGGTACGTCAAGATTGACGATGCAAGAATGCCTTTTCTCTCTCCATAAGGTTGTATTTAAAGCCTTCAGTCTTGGGTAGTCCTTAAGGGCCTTTTTCGAATGTTGGAGAGATGCCCTAAGTGCCACAACGTCTTGAAATCCCCTCTGATGTCATCTTAAAAGAATAAGGATGCCGCAACATGTGTTGACACATATGCTCCAACGTGTCGACACCTTCTTCAATCCTATAAACAACTTTCAGGTGTCTGTGACATGTATTGAAACTTCCTTCACCATGTGTTGACACTATCTTCTCATATGTCGACACTCTACTTTACATGTTTCGACATCATCAAAGTGGATTGTTTGGCAGTAGTGCAATCTGTTGACACCATCTTGGCTGGAGGGATTTTTAGTGCTTTAAGAATGTGCAATCCTTTCCATCTCAGGTCAAAAACTCTTACAATGAAAAATATCAATTTAAGTACAAGCCATGGTGTTTAACATAATTCGAGGGCTCAATGTCATTAAGAGATAATAAATAGAATTGAATAACCTTGTTTGAATTGTAGATCAACAACCATGTATTCTAAAAATACTTCCACACTATTTTATCATTTGTTATCAACAAAATCGAATTAAATTGTTCAAGGAGCAACCTTGGGCTAACAATCTCCCACTTTTTGATGATGACAAACCCTTTTTAAAGATCTGTGCGAAGAAAACAAAAAGCTCTCCTGAGAGCAACCAGGAGTTTTTCAAAACACTTTGATGCAAAGAGCTTTGGATTTTTAGAAGTTTTGCAAGAGTTTCCTTTGTAATATGAGGTATCCAAAAAATTAAACATGAAGGAAAAGACTTCTATATCATTCTCCAAACTCTGCAATGTAATCTCAATCACACACTTCAATATTCAGGAGTTTAGAGTTAGGAATACCACCTTGTTGTCAATGTCAAAGCATTGCAAATTGGAGTTGACAGAATATCAAATAATAAGCAATTTTTGATTAGAAATAAGCATAAGGATAGGAAATTAAAAACACATGGATAAGATTACCAAAATCACATAGTATTTAAATATATCCAACAAGTCTAATCAAGTACATGTGTCAAAAAAGTCATACTGCAAAGAGAAAAAAAATACAAACTATGGAATGTTTCTTTTCATGGCATGAGAATACGACAAAATTTCTCATTCCACTTTCTCCCCCTTTGGCATTATAAAAAAGAGAGGGATGGTAGGTAAGGGAAGGAAAAGGTCATTTGTGAGGACAAGGGCCAGGGTCAATGCAATACTGGCTACGGATCTCCGTCCAAGAAGTGCTGAACCAATGAACCCAATTGACCATGCTGGGAGGCAGATATCTGTCCTTGTCGATGAAGATGTCACAAGTCTGACTGATATCCTCCACTGTCCTATAAATAGTAGTACCCAAACCATCTGAAGCCTTGGTCAATTCATCCATCTTCTCTCTGAAGGTTTCCCTCCACTTCCACATCATCTCTCTACAACTCGTCATGTTGTTGTTATAGTTGAGACGACTGGAATGTACCTCACACTGAAGTATCTCAAAATCTATGGTGTGTGAAGTCAAAAGGGCTTTTTGATCTCCTCAAAACCTGTCTTCAAATCCTCAATCAAATAGGTCATCTAATCCCTCAAATCATTGATCAAGGCTTCCATAAGGGCAACCTTAGTCTCATATGAACCGAAAGGAACTGAATGTTAAATGGATGCACACCGTGCAGCAGGAGTGTGTAGAGAATGAGGAGTTTTTGCAATAGGAATTCCACCATCTAAGTTAGCCTTTGCCATACCTTCCTCTTCCTCTAGTTCCTCTTCAACTTCCTAATCTTTTGGAATATTTTGAGAAGGATTACCACTTCTTTCTTGACCCGCTTGCCTTCCTTAGTCTATATGAAGCCCATAAGCCTCAATGTCTTCTTATTGTATTCCTTCGAGGCTTTTGGTTTCCCCCTGTCTTCCCCATTAGTATCAATATCATACAACTAGAAGATCTATGAAAATAGAATCCCATAAGGCACTCCTAGACATCTTTTCTCTAAAGCAGCCTTCATGTGATTCAGTAGGTGGTGGCCAAGATTCATTTGGCGACGAGTAATCAAGCAGTACATCACAAATAAATTCAGGAAAGTAATATACACAAATTTTCCCATCCTAGGGAGTATAATGTTACAAACCATATAGTGCAACAGTTGCCTATGAATTTTCAGATCACTGGCCTCAGGCTTCACAATCTCATCCAAACTAGGGTCGTCTAAAAAAACCCGTAGAATCTCAACGGGCTCTACATCAGATACTTCAAAGAACTTCACCCCAGAATTAGGGGATAGGGCCATAGCATTAATAGCAGTTACATATAGGTCCAAATCTTTGCCCTTTACATGACTCGAGGCATCCTTAGAGAAGGTAAAGACAAAGTTGGCAAAGGACTGCTTTACCAAATAAGGAAATGAATCACACTTCAACCCACCAAAGTATGACCACCCTTGGTAGTCAAATATATTCTGAAAATCAAAACCATTCTCCGTAAACCAATGCAATAGTACCCAACATCTAGAGATTACCTTATGGTTGCAAAAATCCCATTTGAACTGCTGTTGATGAATCCCAATGAGAAAACAGCGAATCCCTTGGGATGTTGAGGGTTCCTCATCCATTTGGACTCTCTTCCTTGATTCGGAAAAGGGAGGAGAATCGATGAGGGAGAGAGAGGATTTCGGCAGAGGGAGGTGCGGCGTGGAGAGGAAATGGTCTGGGAGGCTAGGGAATAGTGAGAGAAATGTTTCTAGGGCTAATAAGGGTTTGTAAATTAAGTGTCGACTCATAAGCCATGAAAGAATTTAATTTGAGCAAGTGAAATGTTGCTTAAAAAGCTATCCAGTCGAAACATGTGTCGACACATTGCATATGCACAGGACTATGTGTCGACACATAGTAAAACATGTGTCAGCACTTGCTAAACAAACTTCTTCATGGAACGACCAATGTGTCGACACATAGTTGAATAGTGTCGACACACACATATTCCATAGCAAACAGTGAATCAAGTCAAGAAGTGTCGACACTTGTGAACACAAGTGTGGACACATGACATGCAAATGTGCAATACAAGATGTTTTCATGAAAAAAAGTATGATGCAACCAAAACATGCATGAACAATAAATTATAACATCATGAATGCTTCAAATAATACACGAATGATATAGTGGGCAATTCGTATGGATAAAAATCATTTGGAGGGGAAATGCATATCAATCTGTTGACAAATGAAGCAAAACTGATCCTCATTGAGAGGTTTCCTGAATATATCAGCAAGTTGCAGATCTATGCTTACAAACTCAAGTACAATGTCATTCTTTTAAGCATTATCACAAATAAAATGATACTTAATCTCAATATGTTTAGTCCTAGAGTGTTGAATGGAGTTTTTAGAAAAATTTATGGCACTTGTGTTGTCACACTTTATTGGGATAAGAGAACAATAAAGATTGAAATCTTCCAATTATTGTTTCATTCACAATATTTGTGCACAACAGTTGCCAATGGCAATATACTCGGCTTTTGTGGTTGATAAAGCCACAGAATTTTGTTTCTTACAAAACCATGACAATAGAGATGGACCAAGATATTGACATGCACCACTAGTGATTTTTCTATCAATTTTGCAACTGGCATAATCAGTATCCCATTATCCTTGCAAATTAAATTCAACACTCTTTGGATAAAACAGACCAAGATTTTGTATTCCAACAAGATAACAAAATATTCTCTTAACTGCAAGGTGATGGGACTTCTCAGGGCAAGACTGAAATTTGGCACACATGCACACACTGAACATAATGAGTTGTCCATTCCAAAATGTTTGAGTAGATCTCTTGTGTATTTACCTTAGTTTATGATCCCTCATTGCTTTGTTTGATTTGAAGTCCGAGAAAGTAATTCAACTCTCCCATGAGGCTCATCTCGAATTTACCTTTTATGACTTTGAAAACTCTTCACGAAGATATTCATTAGCAGAACCAAAAATGATATCATCAACATATATTTGAACGATTAACAATTCATTATCCTTTTCCTTAGTAAAGAGAGTGGTATTGATCATACCTCGTGATGAAAATCCATTTCCAATAAGGAAGGAACTTAATCATTCATACCATGCTCACGAATCTTGTTTCAAGCCAAAAGGTGCTTTGTGAGCTTGAACAAATGGTGTGGTAGTTTCTCATCTTAAAATCTAGGAGGTTTTTCTACATTTACTTCCTCAGAAAGAAAACAATTAAGAAATGCACATTTGACATCCATTTGAAGTAATTTAAAATCTTTAAAACATGCAAAGGCGAGCAACATGCGAATAGATTCTAATCTAGCAACATGTGTAAAGGTTTCATCAAAATTAATGCCCTCTTCCTGATTATAACCTTGGGCTACTAACTTTACTTTGTTCCTTACCACAACCCCAGATTCATCCATTTTGTTTTGAAAAACCTATCTTTTACCAATAATTGGATGATCCTTGGGTCTAGGAATTAGATGCCACACTTGAATTTTCTCAAGCTGTTTTAGCTCATCCTTCGTAGCATGGATTCAACTTTCATCATCTTTAGCCCTAGAAATAGTCATAGGCTCAATTTGAGAAAGTAAGGCAAAATTTATAGCTGGTATAAAGAAAAGTGACTTCTGACACCTTTTCCACGTTACCCATGACTTGATCAATAGGATGACTCTTGATGAACTTCCAAGCATTTGGTAGATCATTGTTGCGTTGAGGTGTTTCTACTTCAGAAACTTCACTTGTCGTTGGTTTCTCAATTTCATTTTCAAGATCTACAATATCATTGTCATCTCTTCTAATAGAAGTGCTAGATTCATCAAATATAACACGAATGGATTCTTCAACAACCAAGGTTCTCTTATTAAACACACAATAAGCTTTGCTGAAAATAGAATAACCAAGATATATACCTTCATCATGGAAGTCCAAGGATTAAGGCAACTCAAGAGGGTGCTGAATTGGGTTTCCAAACTTTTCACTTTTAACCCCAAAAATCGTGTTTGCAAAGTAAATGATAATGTAGCACAAGTATTTAAACAAGTATTGGTGCAATAAGTAAATAAGTGCTAAATGTAAAGAGTAGAGTTAGAGAAGCAAACACGAGATTTTTAGGTGGTTCGGCAAACCCGCCTACATCCACCCCTCAAGCTCCTTTACCGAGTCTTGAGGTTTTCCCACTATCTTCCAAATAGCGTACATTCTAGCTTCGGGGTGCTAGAGAACCGTACAAGTGCTTTTCCGGGCTCAACACTCACAACCTAAGTGATTTTTGGGCTCACCACTCACAATCCAACCAAGCTTGAGATATACACTCTCTAAGCTTCTTCTTTAGTAAACAACCTCACTAAAGGAATCACCTCTTTTGGATAGGAAAATACAAGAAACAAACTCTCTTAAAGAGTGGAAATGAAAATAGAAAGCTTTATCTCTTTTGATTCACAAATGACAAGGATAAGATTTATGTGAATGATATGAAAAATATGGAATAAAAAGGTTTAAGATATTTCTCAAGCTATGTAAAATGATATGTGGTCGTTCTCTCTCATCTAGAGACAATAGGAAGGTCTTTATATAGGTCACATGAGAAAATAGCCGTTTCTAGCCGTTAGGGGGTCGATCTGACAATTTTACTGTTGTACCAGTCGACAGCT